>CM062106.1:5659484-5714733 GCA_031163375.1 Conogethes punctiferalis | reverse complement strand
AATGTATTGTATGTGACTTATTATATGTACTACTAGCTGTGCCGGCGGCGCCCCACGCGTGGAAATCGGATTTCAAAAATAAAGGACATCCATTAAATAGTTCTTCCTAAATTTTAAGTTAGACCTCTAGCAATACATTGGTGAAAACCGCATTCAATTCCATGCAGTAGTTTTTGCGTGATGCGCGATCAAACATGCAAATAAAAATTCCTCCCGTTTTGCCAACACTTTCCTTCACTGCTCTGCTTCTATTGATCGTAACGTGATAAAAAGTATACTATAACCTGCCAAGGAGTATGAAGAATAATCGTACCAAGTTTCGTTAAAATTTTACTGATTGTATGTTGATAGTTATTTTGAAAATATATTTCATGTACAGAATTGACTTCTCTACAGATTTATTATAAGTATAGGTTTTATTTTATTTTATTTATTTAAAAAGGAACACCAACAGTATACATACAAAAACATTACTTAAAAAACAAAGACTCCGCTTTTGGTATAGGGCTTGCATATATACCTTTTAAAGGTGCTCACAACATTTACAATAAAAAATTTGTAAAACAAAAGAACACTTAAATCATAAAAAAACAAAGGGTATTAAATTAAAAACAATATTGGTTCTCTATCCATCTGACAGTGCATCCAATAACTTTCGTCTAAAAGTAGGCAAGGAGTCGTGAAAAATATCAATGTCACTTGAGTGAAAAAAAAAAAAAAAAAAAAAAAACACCTTAGCGTAAACACGTATCTACTTGTGCTCTGTGCAATTTATTGATATTCCGTGAATCTCTCAACTGATCGTGCTTCATTCATACCTACGAGGACCTGCGGTTGTGTTGTTCACTTTTTTACGGACCAAGAACTTTGTTTACACGGTGAATTAACTAATTTTATTGGTTGACATTCATTGTGTTTACTTCCATGACTCAACGGATACGTACGTCCATACTCACCGGATAATAGTGACAGTGACAGACGTCAGTGCTCTGTGATTAGCATGGAAGTATCAAGTACTTCGTACAACAGGAAGGCGTTCTATCTATGGATATTGAAGCTAAAATAAAGAAAATGAAACCTTATGTTAAGGTCGTAAGAGTCTTGTTCAAAATAAGTCTTGTCAAAATAAGAACGTAACCAATGAGAGGGAAAATAGTGTACAAAACGTCCCTTTCTAGCAGCGACTAGATTGCTAGATAGAGTACGAAACACCGGACCTAGAGGCCCCCTACCACCAAAAACGAAAACGATCGCTCGCTCAACGGATGGCGTACCCTTGAGCCATGAATCCCACTCATTTGTCCCCCCCGTGTTCGAATATACAAACTAAAATTCGTCAAAGTTGATTTTCGTTAATTTAATTCATATATTCAAACACGGAAAGGAATAATGGGAGGGATTGATTTTGCAAAAATACACGATCCGTTCAACGAACGATCGCTCTCGAACCGGTGGTAGGGGCCCTGACAACTTCACATGACATCGCCGACTTTGACGTCGGTGGCGGGGATCTTTAATTTGTTATATTTTTCTTAATGTGTAATTAAAACGGGGAGAATTTGTGTCGGGGGGCTTGTGAAAGCGAGTATTATCCGGATTGTAGTTTGTCTTTTCACAAGTAATACTTTTAAACATAATTTGTTAGTGAAGAATTAGGGTGACCATGCATGACTATCCAATCATAAAGTCCGTTGTTTTTTTGTATAGGAAAACTAAAGCATGTTTCCCGATTCGTCTTCGAAGTTCTAAAATACACGTAAAAACTATTTATAACATTATCAAATCAATCATTAAAAAACGTAGGTACACAAAAATAAAACTACCATGTTGTCCAAGAATTTTATAGCAAACAACATAGGGTCATTGTTAGATCCACCACATCCTCCTCAATCTATATTTGAAGATCCACGTGATATTCAATTGGTAAAGGCATTAGCCAATTCATATTTACATTTTCGCCATATTGAAGTCGGTTTCTTTGCAAAAAAAAAGTGGTGTTATTTAAAAAACGATAACGAATAAAAAATATTTTGGCTTTCAATGTTGGCTGCTTTTTTTGTACGTATGTATTGTCATTGTCCTTAAATCATATTTTAATACAGTCACCCTATTCAGAGAGAGACAAAAGGGACATGCTTTGAGCTTTCGTTCGGCTTCGATTTTCCGACAACAGCTCGTTCCTTATATATTACTTCTATGGTGATTAGTGACACTTGGCCATAGACTGGTTGCGTTCGGATACACATACAGTGTTTCCCTCCAACAACGGCAGTGCCCACTGTCGACGCCAGCGCCCTCTAGCAGCCCTACTTTGTGAGATTAATTGCGTGTCTCTGGGCATTCCATACCAATGGCACCAACGGGGAATAGGTGTTCTGGGTGTCGTCACGCTATAACTATGAAGGAATACTTGGTATGCTCTGCCTGTACATCAAAATACGACCTCTTGTGTGCTAATATCGGCATAAAAAAGTTTAGCTTGATGAGCCAGGAGCAGAGGCTGAATTGGAAGTGTCTAGAATGTCATAGTAAGCTTCCAAAATATGATAATACAAACACTCCACTACGACAGCCGACCCAACCCACTCAACAGGGTTCTGGTGATGACAGCTGTCTGGATGACTCCAAGTCTGATACAGGAAATGTTACTCTTAGAGCGCGGCAACAGTCACGGGCTATACCTGATTGCCGATATGTAACAGAAAACTCTCTACGAAGAATACTTGTCGAGGAGCTTTCACACATGATTGAGGGCAAGATCAATGAGTTGGTCACCGTTCAACTTAAATCGATCAATGAACGCATGTCGGAATTCAGCGAATCTGTTGCTTATTTTAATAAACAATATGAAGAAATGAGGGCAGAGCTACGGGAGAAATCTACAACAATACTTGAGCTACAAAAGGACAATGAGACCCTGAAATCGAATATTAGCGATCTCTCCCAGCGACTTCGCTTGACTGAACAGAACATGAGGGAGTCCAACTTGGAAATCAACGGAATTCCTGAACACAAATCAGAAAATCTGCCTACCATCATTGCTCAAATAGCTGCCACTGTTGATTGTAGTGTTCGGGATGAAGATGTGTGTCAGGCTACACGAGTCGCTAAACTAAATAAGGAGGGCGATCGTCCTCGCACCGTTATCGTAAAGCTACGCAGCCCCCGTCATCGTGACGCTATCCTTGCCGCAGTCTCAAAGTTCAATAAGAAGAACCCACATGGGAAACTTTCAATTCAACATCTAGGCATCGCTGGCTCACCTAAGCCCGTATTCGTGTCTGAGCACTTGTCTCCAGCTAACAAGTCCCTACACGCTGCAGCTCGACTGAAGGCTAAGAAAGAAGCGTTCAAGTTTACTTGGGTTCGTAACGGACGTGTCTACGTTCGTCGTGACGAGTTTAGCCCAGCTATCTACATTCGGAATACGGAGAGTCTTGACTTGATTGCCTCGACTCAGAAATCCTGAAAGGCCTAGAAGAAATTGCGCTTGGGTTGTACTATCAAAATGTGCGTGGTCTTAGAACCAAAACTAGTGATGTATATAAAAACATTCTCTCTAATAACTACGATATTATAGTATTTACTGAAACTTGGTTGAACTCTGGCGTAGGTAGTAGTGAAGTTTTTGATTCAAGGTACAAGGTTTATAGAAGGGATCGTGAATCTTCTAAGTCTAATAAAATGGATGGTGGAGGAACGCTAATTGCTGTATCACGAAATATCCCTTCCGTTAGAGTCGAGCAATGGGAAACGGGCGCGGAGGATCTATGGGTATCTGTTCAGGTAAAGGTGGGCAATTTAATTTCTGATATTGCCATATGCGCGGTCTATCTTCCTCCACCAGTCAAGCTAGACACCTTGTCAAGTTTTTTGAACAACGTTGACAATGTTATTAGCCAAACTAATTACTGTATATTGGTTGGTGATTTCAATTTGGGTTTTGTTGATTGGAACAGAGGTAACGATAACGGCAATCAAATGCTTCCTTCGAATTATGACAACGCTATGGGCTGCGCACTTGTTGATTTTATGTCTATTAATAATTTAAAACAGATTAGTTTTTGCATTTCGACATTTTTTCACAAACTTACGACCTAAATGTCAATGTGACAGAGCTCACAAAGTTGTGGACGCTAGTTGGCGCTGTAATCGTGCACGGAGCCAATAGGCTGGGAGCTACTCATACATAGGCTGGGAGTCACCCATATATAGGCCGGGAGCTACTCATATGGACATAGGCTGATGATGATGATGATAACGATGATGATAATGATGGTGATGATGATGATAATGATGATGATGATAATGATGATGATGTCGCGTGGCAGGCACTCACATCTCGGCCACCTTGCTGACGCGCACGTTGCGCCGCTCGATGCGCGCGCGCAGCACCGCGAGCTGTTTCCGCGCCGCTTCGATCTGCTGCTCGATGCTGCCGCCTTTGGGCTGCTTGCTGCTGTCCGCTTCGGTCGCCGAGGCCGGTTGGGAGGTCTCGCCTGTGATAACAAATCATTGTGTTATTCCATATTACATACATATTGGTATAATTCATAATAACAATTAATAATAACAGTATTATCTTTAATTATGCAAAAAAAAAATATTTTACACTAAAACACAGGCTCGGTGGCTCATTTGGTAGTGACCTCTGCCCTCTGAGCCAAGGGTAGTGGGTTCGATTCCCGCACAGTGCAAACATTTGTGTTCATGAACATGTCTGTTTGTATTGGTCTGGATGTTTTCTACGTATAATATGTATTTATTTAGCAAAAAAATGTACAAAGGCCTCTGCAGTGGTTCGGCACTTAGAGCAAACTTTTGGAGGATAATACCTATAATTATAATCATAATCGCCACTTGTGGCAGGCGGGTTGTGTATCTTGGGCGTAGCTCCTCGCTCCGGTGACGCTGCTGCCCGTCATCGGCCTGTGGTATTTAGCTACGCCTTCAATCGTGATGGTTATACCGCCACCAGTCGGTTTGCCAGCGCCTCGTTTGTTATTCGGCAGGATGCACCACGGGCAGGTGAGGTTGGCTTGGAGCGAAAAGATGATGGGCCGCTCCCTTACATCCGCTAAAGCCAGAAAACTATATGAATAGCCAATCATTATCACCATTCTCTTTGACAGTACTCTCAGCATTCTTCTTTTGTATCTGCTCCTCGCTCTCCTGTGCGTTGGTGATCGTCACAATTGGATTATTCTGAAACAAATACAATTTATAATTAAACCATTTAGAGAGGTAGGGCATAGCGAATCTTCGCTCTAATAGGCTATTATGGCTAAAAATTGCAATTAGTCCGTCTTTTAGCTTATTCAAAAATAAAAGACACGTATTTTTCCTTTATTCATTCAAATAAACAATAGCAAAGATACAAGGCATCGAAAGTTAGGAGTGGGGGTCTTTGACGTCACTCGCTCCCGTAAAAATGCCTCACCTAGTGACGTCACGCGTAATTTCAACGGGCTATAACTTTGTAATTTTTAATCTAATATACAAATAAAAAAATACGTGTCTTTTTTTTTATAAAAAAGAGCATTCAGGATGATCTCACTCCACCTGATGGTAAGCGGCCGTGAGGTCCAAAAGTTAGGTCGACAGGCACAATAGGGCATACCCACCGCGCCTGTCGCCCTCACCCTGAAGGCCCACTGAGATGCCGTTTCACGCCCCGCCTAAAGAACCCAGGATTGTAAGAGGAAGGAAACACATGAGCTGGAAGGGCATTCCATGACTTAATGACACGGGGCAAGAACGAGGAACTGAACCTCTTGGTGCGCGCTACTATTGTCTGTATGGTATGCGGATGACAACGCTGTCCAGCACGTGTTGTTCGGGAGAGGAAAGGAGAGGATGGAACGAGTTGGAATAACTCTTCGGAGCATTCCCCATTGTAAAGACGATAGAGAACACTAAGACTGGCATGGCGGTGGCAACTGACAGGTGAATGACCAGTTACTTGCCCGTTGTCACAGCAACTTGGGCTTCTCTTTCGCTTTCCATCGGGCGTAGGGAAGCCATTATGTCGAGCTACTATAAGCGCCGAAAGCGATCTCTTCCAGACAACCTTCAGGTAGAGGATATATGCTGAAGAGAGGGGTAAAGTAGTGCAGAACTGACACAATTAAGATAAATAAATAATACAAATAAATAGAATATATTAATACATATTTTTAGTACATTTTAAGTCTCGGCACTGTTTTGTCTTTTTGTATGTTAAGACTTTAATACAATGTTGCATTGTAATGACTGTTTGTGCCAAAATAAATGAAAAAAAAAATAATAAAGGTATTTTTGAAACAAAAAATAACAAAGACACACATTATAATCCACTTACTTTAAGGTTGTGTTGCAGCATTAGATCCTGCGCCTGCCTCATCCTCTTCGCCTTGAGAGCGTTGATCCGCGACAGCTTACGAGGGTCCAGCTCGGTCGTGTTCACGCAGCCCGGCTGGGGACAACAACGACATTGGCAACAACAGAACAACAAAAACTGGACCGAACGTAACAAAAAAACCGGCCAAGTGCGAGTCAGACTCTCGCACGTAGGGTTCCGTACCACACAGCTACAGCTAAATAAATGTTTTTCTTTACGTTTTATTATATTGAAGTTAATTAAATGAAAAAATTAGGTAATTTGATTTATGACGTTTAAAAAAAAACTACTGGCTAGATTTCATTCAAACCAAATTTCGTTAGTAGTTTTTATAGTGATACACATGATATATTTTTTTCAGTTTTATCATGCCCATATTTTAGAAGTTACGGGGGGGGGGGACACTCATTTTACCACTTTGGAAGAGTCTCTCGCGCAAACTATTCAGTTTAGAAAAAAATGATGTTAGTAACCTCAATATCATTTTCAAATACCTATCCATAGATACCACACACGTATAGGTTCGATGAAAAAAAAAAATTTCAGTTTCAGTTCTATGTATGGGGAACCCCAAAATTTTTGGATTTTTTTCTGATTTTATTATAAAATCTTAATGCGGTTTACAGAATACATCTACGTACCAAATTTCAATAATGTAGCTCTTATAGTTTCGGAATAAACTGGCTGTGACATACGGACGGACAGACAGACAGACAGACAGACAGACAGACAGACAGACATGACGAATCTATAAGGGTCCCGTTTTTGCCATTTTGGCTACGGAACCCTAAAAAGGCTTGTTTCCATAAAAAAATTAATTAGTCCGTCTTCTAGATTATTCAAAAATAAAAGATACATATTTTTTCATTTGTAAATTAGACCAAAGATTACAAAGATATAGCCTGTTAAAGTTTCGCGTGACGTCACGCCGTGCAGCATTTTGTCGCACGGCGTGACTTCAAACACTCCCACTCCTAAATTTTGATGCTTTGTATCTTTGTTATTTTTCGTGTAAATTGAAAAAGGAAAAATACGTGTCCAACATTTTTTTATAATCGAAATACGGACTAAATATAATGTAAGTATTTTGACCCTGGAAACATCCCTAATCTAAACTAATATTATAAAGCTGAAGAGTTTGTTTGTTTGAACGCGCTAATCTAAGGAACTACTGGTCCGAATTGAAAAATTATTTTTGTGTTGAATAGACCATTTATCGAGGAAGGCTTTAGGCTATATAACATCACGCTGCAACTATTAGGAGCGAAGAAATAATGGAAAATGTAAAAAAACGGGGAAAAAATAACTATTCCACGCGGACGAAGACGCGAGCACAGCTAGTAAAGAATAAGAATAAAAAAGATTTATTGTCTTCTTACAAGATAACATACAAAAAAAACATCAAAATAACCAAAATACAAAAAAGACAATGGGATTAGCTCAGCTGATGCTGCCACAGGGAATGACCTGGGCAACGCTGGTTTTCAGCTTCTCCCCTGCCCATGACAACAGATCAACATCATCATCATCAGCCTATCGCAGTCCACTGCTGGACATAGGCCTCTCCAGTTGTTCGCCACGTAGGGGCAATCATCTGGAGGATATACCCATAATCGCCACGCTGGGCAGGCGGGTTGGCGATCGCAGGGCTTAACTTCTCGCTCCGGTGACGCTGCTGCCCGTCATCGGTCTGTGATATTTAGCTATGCCTATAATATTGTGATGGCTATACCGCCACCAGTCGGTTTGCCAGAGCCTCGTTTGTTGTTCGGCAGGATGCACCACGGGCAGGTGAGGATGGCTTGGAGCGAAAAGGTGATATGTAGGTCGCTCCCTTACATCCAGTCAGATCAACAACTGGACAACAAATGAACATAACAACAGATAAATAAATATCAGTCAACATCACATACATTGCTCCGATCCCAAAGTAAGTAACTTAAGCACTTGTGTTATGGGTATCAGAACAACGAAGGTACCACAAATAAATACTTAAATACGAATATAAACACCCAGACACGGAACAAACACAAGTGTTCGTCGCACGAATGTTTGTCCCGGGTGGGAATCGAACCCACGACCCTTGGTTCAGAAGGCAGGGGTCACTACCAATTGAGCCACCGAGCCGTGCCAGTCAATACCGCTTTAGGTAAGGTAGGGCATAGCGAATCTTCGCTCGAATTGAGCCGCCCCGTCCGGGGAAGGACCTCCACCCTATAGAATACCGCAGCCAAATGACCTCCGGGTCGTGTTTCTGCCGGTGAGTAGGGTTTCCGGAGCTCGTGGGGGGTTAGGGTTGGGCCGGCATGGCGGTGGCAACTGACAGGTAACTGACCAGTTACTTGCCCGTTGTCACAGCGACTTGGGCTTCTCTTTCGCTTTCCATCAGGTGTAGGGAAGCCATTATGTCGAGCCACTAAAAAAAAAAAAAAAAAAAAGATATTTATTTACAGTGTAACGGTGACATATTATACTCACCATAGGTCGGTGCACATCCCAGAAGGCTCTCTCCTGGCTGTCCAGCACTTTCCTCTCCAATTTATCACGTTTCTTGTCCACCTGAAACCAAGTAAATACAAACTAAAGGTACTGCCTTATTCGCAAACGTTACTATGCGTCGCGCAGACGCACAAGTACCCAAAAACCTATTTACAGACAACACTTGAGTGAACTAGTTCCTCCGCGAACTAGTTCCTTCGTGAACTAGTTCGTTCGCGAACTAGTTCTTTCGTGAACTACTAGACGAATGTGTTCCTTGGTGAACTAGTTTATCTAGTTCCTCCTAAAACTCGTTCAACTAGTTCCTGCTCAAACTAGATCGACTAGTTCCGCCGCTCACCTTGCTCTGCGCCTCGGCCTGCATGAATATGAACTCCCACTTGCGGCTGAACATCTCTTGTGAACTTGTTCGCGCCACAGGTTCGCGCCCGTCATGGACCTGAACTAGTCCCTTCGTAAACTAGTCCTCCGGGAACTAGTTCTCTCGAGAATTAGTTTAACCAGTTCCTCCTCAAACTAGTTCAGCTAGTTCTTCCACGAACTAGTTCTTTCGGAAACTAGTTCATTTAGTTCCTCCGACAATTAGTTATTAACTAGTTCCACCACGAACTAGTTCCTTCACAGACTAGTTCAACTAGTTCCTCTTCAAACTAGTTCGCCTAGTTCCTCTGCGAACTAGTTCCTCCCCAAACTAGTTCCTTCAGAAACTAGTTCCTCCCCAAACTAGTCCAACTACTTCCTCCCCAAACTAGTCCAACTAGTTCCACCGCTCACCTTGCTCTGCGCCTCAGCCTGCATGAATATGAACTCCCACTTGCGGCTGAACATCTTCTGCAGCCGCGCCAGCGACTCCGCCTCGTAGTCCGCCAGCTCGAGACGCGCCTTGTTCTGCATCGTGCGCTTGCACAGGTACACGGCTGGACGGGGGAAGGTAACATCATCATCATCATAAGTAAATAGGGGAGACGACCATGGTTGAATTTCCATGTTATTTGATGGTTGCCAAAAAGAACCACTAAATTAACACTTATTTGTGAAATCACAACGAAATTGTTTTGCAAATTGAGAGCGCGATAGGCCTTCAAAGTTCATCGGGAAAGTCAATTTCAAAAGTAAAATTAATCAAAAATCATTATAACACTGTTTAAGGTAAATAGATTAAAATATATTTTGATATGCAAGCCATAAAATTTACGCACTATTTAATATAGCCATCGAACAAGCTTCTTAAACGAGGCATACAAAACACCACGCAATACGTAATCGTGACGTCACCATATTGTATCAGTTTGCATGAGCGTTTTTGGGCGAGTTCATATTTGTGATTTTGAAATTGTGATAGCTCAGGGACTTTTCATACAAGCGAAGTAATTATTTCACCAATCTTAACTAATATTATAAAGTTGAAGAGTTTGTTTGTTTGTTTGTTTGTTTGTTTGTTTGAACGCGCTAATCTCAGGAACTACTGGACCGAATTGAAAAATTATTTTTGTGTTGAATAGACTATTTATCGAGGAAGGCTTTAGGCTATATAACACCACGCTGCACCTATTAGAAGCGAAGAAATAATGGAAAATGGAAAAAAAGGGGAAAAGTAACTATTCCACGCGGACGAAGTCGCGAGCACAGCTAGTGTTTCTATAATTGGGTGATGCATCAATATTAACCCAAAACAAAAATTTGTCGTCATGCCTTCGCTGGGCAGGCGGGTTGTGTATCTTGAGCGTAGCTCCTCGCTCCGGTGACGCTGCTGCCCATCATCGGCCTGTAGTATTTAGCTACGCCTTCAATCGTGATGGTTATACCGGTACCTCTTATCATATATCTTGGTGTGATAAGCAAGATTGACAACTCACCATAATCAGTGTTCTCGGGTTCCCATTGATTCGAGGGCCAGAAGTACGGGGTTTGGAATCTGAAAACGAGAAAAAAATGCCTCGTTAGTTTATTTAAATAAGTATACTATCTTTTGCCCGCGGCTTCGCTCGCGTTAAATTCGGGGTAAATGCTTCATAAAAACTTCCACCCCCCATTTTAGGGACGTGGGGGTTAGAAGTAGCCGATGTTACTCTCCATCCCTTCAATTATCTCCACTTAAAAAATCACGTCTATTCGTCGCTCCGTTTTAACGTAAAAGGAAGACAAACATACAGACAGACACACTTTCCCATTATAATATTAGTATGGATACAAACATCACTGACATGACTTAGTTAACATTTGAGATCGCTCAGAATTAGTTTGCTCTTTTAGTTTGTCAGCTCCCAAAGGGAACAAAACCGCGTAACTATCACATGAACTAGTTCGTTCGTAAACTACATTCGTGAACTAGTCGGTCAGTAAACTAGTTTCGTGAACTAGTTCTTGGGTAAACTAGTTCATTCTTGAACTAGTTCTTGGGTGAAATAGTATTTTATTTAAATGTCTTTTATTGTATGTATGTATTGTTTTTATTTAATTTTTAATTTATTATTTTGATTTAGGTAATGCAAATTTTTAATTTAATTGTAATGTTTGATATTATATTTTGATTTATGTTTTTATTTTATTTTGGTTTTAAAATGATTAATTGATATCTGATTGAAGTAATGAATTGATTGACATCGTATCTAATTTCTATTATCTATTTAATATGGGCATGTGCCTGAATTAAACCATTTTTATTTTATTTTATTTTATAGTTCCTGGGCGAACTAGTTCATTTTATTTTATAGTTCCTGGGCGAACTAGTTCATTCGTGAACTAGTTCTTGGGTGAACTAGTTCTTGCGTGAACTAGTTCTTGCGTGAACTAGTTCTTGGGCGAACTAGTTCGTGAACTAGTTTGATCCATGAACTAGTTGGTCCGTGCACTAGTTGGGCGGTGCACTAGTCTTTGGGTGCGCACCTGTAGTAGGTGTTGTCGCCGCGCACGGTCAGGTTGTGGTCGTCGATCGGGAACAGGTACCCGTGCGCCGCCAGCAGCTGCGCCAGGTGCAGCGCCTCCCACGACTCCTGCAGCCGCAGCGAGCGGCTCGGCAGGAGACCAGCCGCGACAGTCGCTCACGCTCGCACTCACTAACTACATCCAGACGACTACTACATCGCACCTACCTCCAACCACCCTCAAAATTGTAACACCGCATCGGCAACTGTATCATCGGAGATTACTAAACCAGCACCTATCGAATCTTCAGTACATTTTATTTACCACCAAGGCCAATCGAAACACGTAGTCCGCTGGTACCAGCTCTGTCTGCTCTGTGTATAGGCCGCGACTGGTATACACTATACAGGCTGTCGCTCCTAAGCCGACTGCGTCGCTCTTCTAGTACCTACGTGGGATGGAACTAAATCGCGTAGCTCTCTTATGAACTAGCTCATTCGTGAACTAGTTGGTCCGTGAACCATTTTATGGGTGAACTAGTTGGCCTGTGAACTAGTTCTTAAGTAAACTAGTTCATTCTTGAACTAGTTCTTCATTCTTGAACTATTTTTAGGGTGAACTAGTTCTTGGGGAAACTAGTTCTTGGGTGAACTAGTTCTTGGGTGAACTAGTTCTTGGGTGAACTAGTTCATTCGTGAACTAGTTCTTGAGCGAACTAGTTCATTCGTGAACTAGTTCTTGGGTGAACTAGTTCTTGCGTGAACTAGTTCTTGCGTGAACTAGTTCTTGGGCGAACTAGTTCGTGAACTAGTACTGGTTCGTCAACTAGTTGGTCCGTGCACTAGTTGGGCGGTGCACTAGTCTTTGGGTGCGCACCTGTAGTAGGTGTTGTCGCCGCGCACGGTCAGGTTGTGGTCGTCGATCGGGAACAGGTACCCGTGCGCCGCCAGCAGCTGCGCCAGGTGCAGCGCCTCCCACGACTCCTGCAGCCGCAGCGAGCGGCCCAGCCACGCCACCAGGTCCGCGCCGGTGAACACCTGCCAAAGTTGATGGTCTAAGATCCCGCCATACAACGACCTTCACCGAGACGTTAATTGGATAAAACTGATTTTATATGTAATTAAATATGTCAATAAACATAATGCATGTGGGTTGCCGATCAAATTTTGGTCCAGGGTATGTTTTGCTGGATGGTGGAAGAACGGGATGGAGAAATGTGGCGCGAATTACAGGAGGCCAACGTTCAGCAGTGGAAGGACCAGGGCTGTTGATTAATTGAATTAATCAGACCGGTGCAAAATGCAAGTATCGATTTACCTGTTTATACCTGGCTACCCAAGAATTGTGACCGGAAAAGAATAGGCAGCATAACGTTTGCATATTCTATGGGCTTCATACTTTCGCTTGGTATAGAATTTATCTAATAATCAAACCGGTGAAATGTTTAATCATGCTTACCCCATCCATCAAATCATACCCTGGACCAAAATTTGATCGGCAACCCACATGCATTATGTTTATTGACATATTTAATCTATATCTATATATATAAAAGGAGAAACTGACTGACTGACTGACTGACATATCAACGCACAGCCCAAACGGCTAAACGTAGGCACTTGAAATTTGGAAGGGACGTAGCTTAGGTACCGTAGGGGTGCACTAAGAAAGGAATTCCCGAAATTCCCACGGGAACGGGAATTAGCGGGAAAATCCTTTTGTATGAAAAATCTAAACCGCTTAAGTTAGACGCTTGAAATTTGGCATGCAGGTACCTTAGTAAATATAAAGTTTAGTTATGGCTGTATTTTGAGAAATTCCCACGGGAACGGGAGTTAGCGGGAAAAAACTTTTGTATGTATAAATTTAAACACGCGGACGAAGTCGCGGGCAAAAGCTAGTTACATATAAAATCAGTTTCATCCAATTAACGTCTCGGTGAAGGTCGTTGTATGGCGGGATCCCCTACTATGAACAGAACTTATGGTTTGTTCCAACCATTTATTTTTAATTTTCTTTTTTTTGGATGTGATGGAGCGGCCTATCATCTTTTCGCTCCAAGCCAACCTCACCTGCCCGTGGTGCGTCCTGCCGAATAACAAACGAGGCGCTGGCAACCGACTGGTGGCGGTATAACCGTCATAATTAAAGACGTAGCTAAATACCACAGACTGATGACGGGAAGCAGCGTCACCGGAGCGAGAAGCTACGCCCTGCGATCGCCGACCCGCCTGCCCAGCGTGGCTATTATGGCTATATCTTCCAGATGTTTGCCCTAACTTTGCGAACCACTGGAGAGACCTATGTCCAGCAGTGGACTGCAATAGGCTAATGATGATGATTTTTTTTATAACAGACGGGGCATACTGGCTTTAAAAACCCCTAAAGTTGAGGGGCAAGATAATAGGCCACATTTGACATCTGTCAGTTTCAATAACCAATTTTATTATCAACACCAGGAGAGTGGAAGGTGCACAGGTCTTGTACATGTCACCGGAAAATAGCAAGAATCGTAAGTTGATCAATTTCCTAGGTAGTTGATTAACTTCCGGAAAATAATAAACGGCAGTTGAAATGTATTATTTAACGTATGTATTTTAGTAAATTGATCATTTTACGGGGTTTTGCCGTAAAATAATCCGAGGTGAGGTGAACGCTGATTGGTTCAATGGCTCACGTGGCGTTATCCCGGCAACCAATCACGGAATAGTGTATTAATTTACGGGTAATAGTGCACCGTTAAATAGTACATTGAGCAACAATTGGCCCATTTAAGGACGATTTTACTTGTGTCGAAATCGTAAATTATTAAATGACTGTCAGGCTACCGTAAGTTGATCAACTAACTGAAATCCATTGCGTTAAATAATACATTTCAACTACCGTTTGTTATATTCCGAAAGTTAATCAACTACCTAGGAAATTGATCAACTTACGATTCTTGCTATTTTCCGGTGACATACATATACTTACCGACGGTATTTTGGACATGAAACTCTTGACGGTCCTGACTGGCACGCCAGTATTCTCGTCTTGCATCTTCTCTATAATAGCCTCCATCTGAAATGTGTCAATTTTAGTCAATAAATTACTTCTTAAATTATACATTTTGACATGAATTATATAATTTTAAATTCTGACATCGTTAATAGGCTTGTTGCCGTAAAAAAAGTAATTAGTCCGTCTTTGAGAACTTTTTAAAAATAAGAGACACATATTTTTTTATTTCTAAATTAGACCAAAAACTACAAAGATATAGCCCGTTAACATAACACGCGTGACGTCACGCCATGTGGCATTTTGTCGCACGGAGTGACGTCAAAAACTGCCACTCCTAAATTGCCTTGTATCTTGTTATTTTTTGTTTATACACAAAAAGAAAAAATATTGTGTCCAATATTTTTATATAATCTAAAATATGGACTAAATAAATGGGATGGTAGGAGGACTGGAAAGAGAGGCAAATACCAAAAAAAATCTGTGTGCTAATCACCAAACTGGCTGGACTGATTACACCACGATTACACTATTTTATGAAATTTGTATGGTAAGCTAGACAGCTCTTAATACCCTCCGGATATCGCTTACCCTCCTGGCAGCGCTTACCTTCTTGTACAGATGAGGTAGTTGGGTGACTCGTCGAGCGAGGGTATAGTGGATATGAGCGCCTGCACGTTGGGACAGCTGGACAGCGCTTACCCTCCGGACAGCTCTTACACTCCGGGAAGCGCTTACACTCCGGACAGCGCTTACCCTTCGAACAGCGCTTACCCTCCGGACAGCGCTTACCTTCTTGTAGATGAGGTAGTTGGGCGACTCCTCGGGCGAGGGTATGGTGGACATGAGCGCCTGCACGTTGGGCGGTAAGCTGGACAGCGCACCATCCTTCGTCTCTTTCTTGTCTTTGTCCTTCTCTTCTTTGACATACTTCGAGTTGTCCCTGAAATAAAAAAAAATTAATATCAGTGCCACATCAAATTTGCTCACCGCAGTTGATAGCACACCTCACCCTTTATTTTTCAACTATCTTCTACCCTAAGGTTGTCCGGAAGAGATCGCTTATAGCGATAAGGCCGCCTAAATTGTGCAACAAGTGTCTGTTATGCCTAGTTTAAGGGGCAGCTCAGACGGCACATTTTTTGTACGATAGAGTCTGCGTCTGAGACATTTAAAAAGAGTGTCTGGGTCTGCCGACAGAATGATCGAAGAGGTGCGTCGTGTGCGTTGAGTCTGTGAAATATCCGCGTCGTGTGCGTTACTGCATATAATTGCAAATAAGTGTGTCACAGATAGTCTGTCGTCTGTGCTGCCCCTTAAGTCAATTATATGGTGCGCAATAAAGAATATCTATCTATTTAGACATGATGGCTTCCATATGCCTGATGGAAAGCAAAAGAGCAGAGATCAGATGTGTAATTTGAGTAATGAGTTGACAATGGTTTCTTTTCTTGTTTTTAATGGCATCCGGAAAGAAAATTTTAGTCGATCCCGCCGCTTCGCCAGATTTGTACCTTTTTTGTTTTGTTACTATAGATACTGCACTAGGCTCGAAGGCCTGTATCGCAGTATCTAATGGTAAATAACTTTTAACATTTATTTTATATGGGTGTGTGTGTGTGCATGAGAGAGAGAGAGAAGACGTTTTAGTACTTGAAAATGTAGTTATTTTGAAAATCAAAAAGTTTCATCCCCTATATTATGCCCTTGGGGGAAGAATTGATCAAAATCCTTTCTTAGCAGATGCATACGTCATAACATCTACCCGCATGCCAAATTTCAGCCCTATCCGTCCAGTGGTTTGGGCGGTGCGTTTATCAACTGACTGACTGACTACTTACTTATTACTTATCTACTTACTGACTGACATAGTGATCTATCGATCACTATGTCAGTCAGTAAGTACCTATCATATTATTTAGATAAATGTTCGTACCTCGATGGCCCTTGTTGACAGGCTTTCTGAGCCGCCTTCTCTGAAGAATTCATCGTAACCATTGTCACGAAACAATTCAAAGGACCCCAGCTGAATTACAATCCCACATATTATTGGAACAGACACCAATCTTTAAACTTATGAAGAAACCATCAAATAGATGTTTTACGCCGCCACAGTACCCGCTAACATCTCAAAACACTCACAGTTCACCACTAAAGATAAATATTTATAACTAAAAATAGTTATTCTGGATCACTGGGTAGACCGAAGTAAAGCACTTATTTGTACACTAAAAAGCACAGTCCCTGGACATAAAACTCACAAATTATACACAATTAGGAGATTCTTATTAAGCTCAGATCATTTTTAATGAATTAGACAATGTTTTTATCATAACATTTTGGTTTTATTTGGAAATACTTGTTCACAAAAAGTTAACTGTTTTTTCTTTGCTTTTTACAGTCATATAATGTCACAATGAACACTTTTAACAAAGCAGGTCTGCTAGTCGATATTTCCTATATTGTTTTATTTATAAGATACCATGAAACTCGCCACATTTCGAATATTTCAGCATTTTTTGGTATTCGAAGCGTAGACATAAATGTCAAATCGCCATTAATATTTTTTTTCTACTGAATGGGATAGAGTGAGATGCAAATATAAAACTTACACTAACTAAAAGAGGACAGATAACAATACTGTCAACGACGCGGCTAAATAAAGAAGTTCTACCGTATCTAGTTAGTTGGTAAGAATCATTGATCTCCCATCTCTGGTCGCGTCAAATAACAAAGAGGGCGCATGTGTTGTGAAGTTTATTGAACGCTTTTGTAGCTATTTTTAGAATTACTTAGAACTTACGAACTATTTATTTATTATTAGTATTGAAAAATTATACATTGATACGTATTCAATCATCCTTTAGAGGTACTTATTTTATTTTAACTATTATTTTAATCTCTGAACTATCGTGAAGTAGTTTCACAGATAAACTCTAGATGGCGTTACTAGCCCAGTAAACATTCGGTTTCACTTGTTTGCATTTTACACATGTTATTTATTGGAAGCTACCTATTAAAATAAAATTAATAAACTATTTCGCATTGACACCTGTGATAAACGATAAAAACCTAGATAATTTTGAAACAAAATTAAACACAATACATAAATATAAGTAACATTCATTACTAGCCTCTCTCTTTAGCATTGATTACAAACTTTGAATAGGAATTCATTAATTTGCATGAAATCTAAGTAGGTATGGATAAAGTAATACCTGCCATATTTTGCACTAATTCACCACGCCTAGATGCACAATTATGTATTTAAACTTCACAGCTAACTATGTGGTACTTGTTGGTTCAGTCGGCAACTCATCAACCTACCTTATATTATGTCAAATTCGTTAGACATTGTGACTATTGTAATGATTATATTAAAAAACTACTGAGCCGATTGGAGAAATTCTCTCACCTTCATTCATTTGGGAAAAAAATTAACAATTAAATTAGTTAATTGACATCTGTCACAACGCATTTTGACGGCCGCGGACTATTATAGTTCATTCGCGTTAAGAAAATTATAATTTCTACGCGTTTTAATTGGCTAGTGGCCGGCAGTCGGTGATGAGTCACTATTTTCTTAACGCGAATGAACTATAGTGCTACTGCAGTTTTTTATATACTTATCTAAACTTTCGGTGTTCTATCTATCCGATAGAACACCGAAAGACCAGCAACCATACGACGGTGATCAAGATTTTCAAGTCTTCGGTAACGTAGTAGAGTTGGAACCGTTACTTTCAACATAGAGTCATTCGCGTTAATCACTGAGCCACCTAAAACATACTTGTTTTCATCGTCATCATCATCAGACTATCAGCAGTCCACTGCTGGACAAGCCTCTCCAATAGGCTATTGTGGCTAAAAATTGTAATTAGTTCGTCTTTTAACTTAATCAACAAAAAAAAGACACGTATTTTCCTTTTTTCATTCAAATAAACAATAGCAAAGATACAAGGCATCAAAAGTTAGGAGTGAGAGTCATTGACGTCACTCGCTCTCGTAAATATGCCTCACCGAGTGACGTCACGCGTAATTTCAACGGGCTATAACTTTTGTAATTTTTAGTCTAATTAACAAATAAAAAAATACGTGTCTTTATTTTTGAATAAGCTAAAAGTCGAACTAATTACAATTTTAGCCATAATAGCCTATTGTTCGCCACTTAGGGCAAACATCTGGAGGAAAATACGCCCTCGCCGGGCAGGCGTGTTGGCGATCGCAGGGCGTAGTTCCTCGCTCCGGTGACGCTGCTGCCCGTCATCGGGCTGTGGTATTAAGCTACGCTTTCAATCGTGATGGTTATACCGCCACCAGTCGGTTGCCAGCGCCTCGTTTGTTATTCATCAGGATGCACCACGGGCAGGTGAGGTTGGCTTGGAGTGAAAAGATAATACTTAGGCAGCTCCCATACGTCCCTACTTACTTACTGCTTACTTCTACTACTTGTTTTTATTATTATAAACCACAAAACCTCGAAATGCGGATAGGTCTTGTTCCGCGCACGTAGCGTTTTAAAAAGTTGCCTGAGGTCAGTCACTTTCAATTCCGAGGTCGTCTACATCGGTGCACACCCCGGCTGTCGAAAATAACAATAATTCAGACAACATCACATACATTGTCTCCGATAAGATGTTCTTGCCTCGCGCATCGGTTTTGTGGGAACTTTCTGCGTCTTTCTGAACAGCTACGACTTGGGAGCCTTCAAGATACGAGCGTACTCCTATTTAAAAGGCCGGCAGCGGACCCCAGAACTCGATCTGAGTTGTGGGTGTCCATGGTCGGACTGCTTACCATGCGGCAACACATTAGCTCGTCTGCCGCCTCTTAAACAAAAAAAATGTCACCTGCCAGAGGTGCATCCTTCTGAACAACACTTTTAAGAGAGATAGAGCAAAGCGATTCTTCGCTTGGTTTGAGCCGCCCGTCCGGGGAATGACCTCCACCCTATATAATACCGCAGCCAAATGACCTCTGGGTCATGTTTCTGCCGGTGAGTAGGTTTTCGAAGCTCGTGGGGGTTAGGGTTGGGCCGGCATGGCGGTGGCAACCGACAGGTAACTGACCAGTTACTTGCCCGTTGTCACAGCCACTTGGGCTTTCCCTTTCGCTTTCCATCAGGCGTAGGGAGCCATTGTGCCGAGCTACTATATAAAAATAAAATAATACCTATTGTAAAGGCGAAAGTTTGTGAGTGTACGACTGTGTATGTTTGTTACTTCTTCACGTCTAAATGGCTGGACGGATTTGAATGAAATTTACAGGAGGATAGTGTATTGTCCGGAATAACACATAGGCTACTATTTTTCCAAAATTCCCTCGGGAACAGAAAACCGCGGGTAGCACCGCGGGTTGCAGCTAGTTTTGTAAATAAATAAAACACTTAACTCCAATGTTATTTGTAGGTAAACACTTTAGTTTAATCGTTATTAACACATCTGATAGACACTTAAACCGTTCACTGATAACAGGTATACAAGTACATACTGAACTGACTGATAACAGGTACCGACTTACTGACTGATATTACTGTCAACGTCGCAATCACTCGCCTATTAGATTGATTTTTAACCGACTTCGAAAAAAGGAGGAGGTTCTCAATTCGTCTGTATGTATAATATTTTTTTTTTTTTTTTTTTTTGTATGTATGTTCACCGATTATTCCGTCAATTATGGATGGATTTCAAAATTTTTTTTTTGTTCGACAGAGGACACTTCCGAGGTGGTCCCATTATCACCAAGTCAGATCTGATGATGGGAATCCTAGAGAAATTGAGGGCAACAACGAGAATTGTGTGCTCATATGGTGTTTTTGTTACGTTATCATATTCTACTCAGGTATATGCTTCCGGGGCGTCAACGATCTGGTGCTGATGCTGAAGCCACAGAACTCCTTAACGTTAGAAGTTAGGGAACAGTACTGACATTGGTCGATAGAAATAGATAGTAGTATGTACTTATGCAGGCTAATAGGGCAGGTCTTTTGGTAAGTGATTTGCTTGATTCTAGATCGCAAAGTCTTCACTTGTCTTAAAGCAAAATTTTTCATTCCTAAGTAAAACTCTAAGGACATTAATTAGCCCTTATTCAAGGTCGACGCACCTTAACGCAACTAAAAATAGAGAAATAAAATTATTTTTTAAAAAAAATTAAAACCGACTTCTCAAAAAAAAACACAAACGACCAAACCAAAAAGCTATAAATAACGTAAGTAATTCTATCCTTAAACATAATTATTTAAATATACAATTATCACTTATTTTTGGGAAGTCGGGTGCCAAGCCAAACAAATAAATGTATCTATATTGTCGTGGGGATTTGGCCGGGCCGCGCGCGTTTGGTACCTAGAGGCTGGCACCGACTTCACAAATAGTGATAATTGTAATATTTAAATATTATGTATTAAGATAGAATTACTTACGTTATTTATCGCTTTTGGTTTGGTCGTTTGTGTTTTTTTTTGAAGTCGGTTTAATTTTTTTTAAAAAATAATTTTGATTTCATGTTTTTAATCTGCATTTGTTAATCTTTCTTCGTCAAATCGTTCCTGTACTATTATGGACGGGAATTTTCCTTACTTTTTATTGGAAAACAAGTCGATCTAATATTATATATTTTGAGGCATGTACAGATGGTGACACATTCTGCCTACCCCATTTTGACATATTTTGTCAAATTTTCCCCAGACCATTTTCAATCAAGTATTGATAGAGTCCATATACATAAAAAAAACAATCAAGTGTCTAAGTAGGTATTATTTAACTGCCAACATAAAATTGCAAATACCGTTAGATTAAATCTATCTCATGAGATTGTAAACTGTCGATAACAGATTGACAGATTGTGAACAGTAACAAGTTTAGTTTTACTTAGTCCATAGTATTATATGTAATATTTAGTTATTGTGTTTATATTAAATATGTATTAATATATTCTATTTATTTGTATCATTTATTTATTTAAAGTATTATTTATCTTAATTGTAATCACTTCTGCACTACTTTACCCCTCTCTTCAGCATATATCCTCTACCTGAAGGTTGTCTGGAAGAGATCGCTTTCGGCGATAAGACCGCCCACATTGTACTACTATATTCTGTATAACATCTTTTTCCTGTACATGTTTTATTTAGTATCTATCTATCTAATGCTTACAGTTTTACTTTTATTTTTCGATAGATTGTGACTGTGATTCGAGATGTTTCTAAATGGACTCCTATCTCAAATTGCTCGCAGTAAAGAGAACAGTGGCCCTTCTACAAAAAACGAAAACGATCGTTCGTTGAACGGATCGCGTATTTTTTCCCCATAAATCCCTCTCATCTAAGCCTCCCGTGTTCTAATATATCAATTAAACTGTTGAAAATCGACGTTGACGAATTTTAGTTCGTATATTCGTACACGGGAGGGACAAATGAGAGGGATTTATGGGGCAAAAATTAGCGATCCGTTCAACGAACGATCGTTTTCGTTTTTTGTAGTAGGGCCCCTGGTGCAGATTGAGATTTACGAACAATTCAGACCTGTCTGCGTTTCCTGTTTCTTCCCTCAAACTATTTGGACTATTATAATTAGTCAAAGTTGTTAAACTCCCCTACTTTAATTACGTAACATTCCGTTTGATAATTAAATTGTAATTTTCGCGAAAAACGATAATGAATTCACTGATTATACTCGTTTATCTATACCTGTCAGTCAAGGTCGTTATAATGTAGTTTGTAGTCGGATTCTTTTTAAATGTCAAGTATTTTTTAATACATTTGCCAAGTAGCTTCTTAAATTTGAATTTTTAACTCGTGATATCTCTGTTGGTAAGTAGATATTGGCCGCGCAATAATAGACTCCTTACTATATCTGGAAACAGACTAAACTATCAATATTCAATACTTACACCTAAATATACCTACAAGGGTGCATACATAAACTATTTGCGCAAGATGGCTGGCAAGTGCTGGATGCGAGAAGCCCAGGAACGAGCAAAGTGGCGAAAAAAAAAACAATTGAAGAATTGCATTATACGTACAACTCTTTATTTGTCCAGACCTCCCCCATCCAGCCAATGCCAGCAATTATTCTAAGGTCATCAGCCCAACGGGTTGCGGGGCGGCCTACACAACCTCTGCCTAAGAGCGGGTCCACACCAAAACTGGTCTGCTCCACCTAAGTATTGTCGGTTCTACGGCAGACATGACCGGTTTGACAGCATCTGTTAAGAAGGGGTAGTTTGACTTGTGGTCGTCTGTACCACGCTGTACCGCCTTAGAGGATTCCTCGCAGTTAAACTTACGTTACGTTCTGCCATAAAGATTCATAAAAAAAAACTTGTCAAATCACTTTCCCGCTCTTTTAAATGTCAGCGGAAAAACATGGCGCGCGTCTGCCGTTGAAATGTCAAGGTCGTAAGCAAAATTGAAAGTTATCTTCGATTTTGATAAAGCGAACGGCGATATTTTATCAACACTGCGGTATTCATAATGGTTGACTTTCATTAAATAGATTATTAATTAAGTATATAGGACTATGATATGAACAAAGCTGAATAAGTAATTCATTTCCACATTAGATAAGCCTTTGTGCTCCTGTATAATAAAATAATGAGGATTTTCTGAAGTAGAAATACCCAGCTAGATCTTATAGTCCTTTATTATAACAGTATAGCCACTGCGTTACCCTACTCTTGAGCAATTGTCCTCTACCCGAAGGTTGTCTGGAAGAGATCGCTTATAGTGATAAGACCGCCTAGATTGTACTTCAATAAGTGAACAACCTCTCCTGCCCGTGGTGCACCCTGCCGAACAACAAACGAGGCGCTGCAATGGTAACCGACTGGTGGCGGTATACCCATCACAATAATTAAAGGCGTAGATAATTACCACAGACAGATAACGGGCAGCAGCGTCACCGGAGCGAGAAGCTACGCCTTGCGATCGCCAACCCACCTGCCCAGCGTGACGATTATGGGTATATCCTCCAGATGTTCGCCCTAAGTGGCGAACAACTGGAGTGTCCTTCGTTCAGCATTGGACTGCAATAGGCTGATGACGATAATGATGATGATATGAGACCTAAACCTATATACCAATATTCTGTGGTACGTAAGTCAAGTTATAAATAAATGATGCTTCAAGGTCACTGGCCGTAGCTGCCCGGTTCATTTGAGTTCCTTTGCTATCCTAATCATGTTGGCAAACCTTTTTGAGGTTTGGGTTCGAACCGGTTTTGAGAACAGACAATCAAGTGAGTCAGATTGGATTCGTAAAGCGAGTTGCACACTTTGTATTTGTATGACGTAAGGGCGCATGGAATTGGAAACATGCATGATGCTTTTATGGATATAGATGTAAGGACCTATCATCTTTTCGTCCCAAGCCTCTTCTCACCTAGCCGTGGTGCATCCTGCTGAATAATAGAGAGGCTCTGGCAACCGAGAGTTCGGAAGTCCGGAGTCCGGAGTCAGACGTCGAGTTGCGGAAAACGACCCCATCAAACTAACCAACTAAACTTCTCCTTCGCTTTCCATCAGGCATTTGACTGGCTCGATGGCTCATTTGGTAGTGACCTCTGCCCTCTGAGCCAAAGGTCGTGGGTTCGATTCCCGCACAGTGCAAACATTTTGTGTTCATGAAAATATTGTCTGTTTGTATTGGTCTGGATGTTTACTATTTATATACCTATTTATTTACAAAAAAAACAAAGTACCTACATATTTAAGTAAGTTTATCAGTTGTCTAGTACCCATAGTACAAGCTTCGGCTTAGTTTGGGGCTAGACGGCGCTGTGTTTCCAGCGTAGCATGTCTTGGGTTATTTATTTATTTATCAGGCGTAGGGAAGGGAAGCCATTATGTCGAACTACTACTAAAAAATTATTAAGAGATCAGACAAGACTGATAACTCATTGGAAAAGTATGCATATGGTCAGCTGAGTACCAGTGTGTGTGCATTGCATACATAGTGGCCAAGGTCTCAAGTTATTCAGTTCGCTTGCGGGATCAACGAACTTGCCTCTGGCCGTTTAAGTTATAACTAAGACATTATTGTGTTTATTTCATGTTTTATGCACAGTTTGTGCTTCTACGGACTTAGCTTTCGAAGATAGAAGAAATGGTAGGTAAGGGAATTTGTTGTTCTTTTACCTATAATAGGAAATTAGTCGTGCCCGCGACTTTGTCCGCGTGAAATAGAGTTTCATCATCCCCTATTTTGTCCCCTAGTTATGTAAATTGTAAGCATTAACAGTTCACAATATTTCGACAGTCAACAATCTCGCGAGGTACATCATAATCTAACGGTAATTACAATTTTACGGTGACATACCTACCTATATATTTAGACTAGCCAAACCGCCCTCGCTTCGCTTCGGGTAGTTTAGGTTGCTATGGTAACGATTTCAATACACGTTAGTTTGAAAGATAGCTTTTTGGTAATTTTTTCACACCTTATGGGTTACATTATTAAACTTTAAGCACGAATCCCTCACGATTTATAAATATAATATTACCATATGTTCACCGCGGATAGTGTAGTTTCCGACAGTGAAAGAATTATTCAAATCGGTCCAGTAGATTGGGCGCCTATTCGTATCAAACAAACAAACAAACAATCAAATCTGTCCTCTTTAAAATATTAGTATAGATTAGATAATATTGAATTCACTTAGACATCCATGAAACATATTATCGGCCGACCTGTGACACTGCATACCTGTGACAATTATGGTCTATTAGACTCGAAGACCTATAGATAATAGATAGATATTCTTTATTGCACATTAATAGCGAATAAAATTATTACAGACATATATATAAAATATATACTTACCTAGTAGGTACAATATAGGTCTTATCACTGAGAGCGATCTCTTCCAGACAACCTTCAGGTAAAGTAGTACATATGCTGAAGAAAGTACATAATTTAATTTTTTTTTTATAGTGGCTCAACATAATGGCCTCCCTACGCCTGATGGAAAGCGAAAGAGAAGCCCAAGTCGCTGTGACAACGGGCAAGTAACTGGTCAGTTACCTGTCAGTTGCCACCGCCATGCCGGCCCAACCCTAACCCCCCACGAGCTCCGGAAACCCTACTCACCGGCAGAAACACGACCCAGAGGTCATTTGACTGCGGTATTCTATAGGGTGGAGGTCCTTCCCCGGGCGGGCGGCTCAGTTCGAGCGAAGATTCGCTATGCCCTACCCCTCTTAAAATCATTCTTTATTGGCACCCAATGAAAATAATCAGGAAATCAGTACACAGTAATAATCAGACTAGCACAATTACATTACAAAATGCGCTGACATTAAAATCTTATTTCACAAGCTTAGGCATCACATTAGATCTAAAATTATTTAACCTTCAGTCCTTTCACTTGACTTGCACGCTCGCAGGACAGCTATTGTTACAAAGATATTTGCCATTTTAAAAGTTCGTGTTATTTTAAAATGTCATTAGGTATTACTATGATAATAAAATTCACGACCACGATATTACATTTCCTCGACGATATTCATTAGCGTTCCGTAGCTAAATAGCAAAATGGTACACTTGTAATTTCGTCATGTCTGTCTTTTTTTTTTATAGTACATTTAACACGGCTTTCCTACATGTTGTACACCCCAGAAACACGACCATTTGGCTGCGGTGTCCTATTCTATAGGGTGGAGGTCCTTCCCGTCCGGGCAGCTCATTTCGAGCGAAGAATCGCTATGCCATAACTCGCATAAAAAACGCCTATGCCACAGCCACTTTTTTTTCGAAACTATATATGAACTGTACTGTTGAAACTCGGTAAATGTAGGTACCTACCTATTTCACACACAAAAGCATAGTACTGAATCTCAATCTTATTTTAATCAAATACGTACTCGTATGTATGGGGATACGGATAGGTATAATTTATTTCTAAATTGAATAGGTTTCTTTTTATAGTAGCTCGACATAATGGCTTCCCTACTCCTGCCTGATGGGAAGCGAAAGAGAAGCCTAAAGTCACTGTGACAACGGACAAGTAACTGGTCAGTTACCTGTCAGTTGCCACCGCCATGCCGGCCCAACCCTAACCCCCCACGAGCTCCGGAAAGACTACTCACCGGCAGAAACACGACCCGGAGGTCATTTGGCTGCGGTATTCTATAGGGTGGAGGTCGTGCCCCGGGTGAAAATTCGCTTTGCCCTATGTCTCTTAAAAGTTTGCACAAGAGACACCTGCAATGTGGTCAAAAGATGATAGATAAATAAATAATAAATAACTCAAGACATGCCACGCTGGGCCACACATCGCCATCTAGCCCCAAACTAAGTCGAAGCTTGTACTATGGGTACTAGACAACTGATAACCTACTTAAATACTTTTTTTTTGTAAATAAATACATATTATACATAGAAAACACCCAGACCAATACAAACAGACATGTATATGAACACAAATGTTTGCACTGTGCGGGAATCGAACCCACGACCCTTGGCTCAGTAGGCAGGAGTCACTATCAGAGCCACCGAGTCAGTCAAGATCGCTCGCTAACGTCCCCAATGGATGTCAATATTTCGAGGAGCTGCCCTCCTACCCCTACCTGGGTACGCCCATGATGACGTTTTTTTTTTATAGTGGCTCGACATAATGGCTTCCCTACGCCTGATGGAAAGCGAAAGAGAAACCCATGTCGCTGTGACAACGGGCAAGTAACTGGTCAGTTACCTGTCAGTTGCCACTGCCCTGCCGGCCCAACCCTAACACCCCACGAGCTCCGGAAACCCTACTCACCTGCAGAAACACGACCCAGAGGTCATTTGACTGCGGTATTCTATAGGGTGGAGGTCCTTCCCCGGACGGGCGGCTCAATTCGAGCGAAGATTCGCTATGCCCTACCTCTCCTCACGTGCTGTGTCATCTTCACCCAGTGCCACCAAAATACGACCCAAATAAGACTATTAAAGAGATTAACAATATCGCAATTATGTCGTAACAACCGGTCGACGGGTCGGCGCGAAGCGGTTTTGTAACTTGCATATGTCACCGGAAAATAGCAAGAATCGTAAGTTGATCAATTACCTAGGTAGTTGATTAACTTCCGGAAAATAATAAACGGCAGTTGAAATGTATTATTTAACGTATCTATTTTAGTAAATTGATCATTTTACGGGGTCTTTCCGTAAAATCATCCGACGAAGGTAAGGTGAACGTTGATTGGTTCAATGGCTCACGAGGCGTTATCCCGGCAACCAATCAGGGAACAGTGTATTAAGTTACGGGTAATAGTGCACCGTTAAATAGTACATTGAGCAACGATTGGCCCATTTGAGGACGATTTTACTTGTGTCAAAATCGTAAATTATTAAATGACTGTCAGGCCACCGTAAGTTGATCAACTGACTGAAATCCATTGCGTTAAATAATACATTTCAACTACCGTTTGTTATATTCCGTAAGTTAATCAACTACCTAGGAGATTGATCAACTTACGATTCTTGCTATTTTCCGGTGACACATATAACGAGGATTGATTCGGCTGCGCGCGCGCACCGGTGGGTGTAAACAAAGAAAATATGGAGAGAAATTAGGAGCAATTTAGAGGGTAGTTGAGCGGGAGACATGGGAGATTTTGAATAAGGAGGAAGTTCTTATTTCGACTGAACAGGCTATTATGGCTAAAAATTGTAATTAGTCCGTCTTTTAGCTTATTCAAATATAAAAGACACGTATTTTTTTTATTTGTAAATTAGACGTTATAGCCCGTTGAAATTACACGTGACGTCACTCGGTGAGGCATTTTTACGGGAGCGAATGACGTCAAAGACTCCCACTCCTAACTTTTGATGCCTTGTATCTTTGCTATTGTTTATTTGAATGAAAAAAGGAAAAATACGTCTTTTATTTTTGAATAAGCTAAAAGACGGACTAATTAAAATTTTTAGCCATAATAACCTATTGTCATTGGGGTAAAAGCAAGGCCTCTCCCAATGACATATTATAGTCATAGGGGAAAACATTTGGACGTTAATGATGAATTGATCATGATGACGAAGAAAACTTCATCTAAGTATTTTACTAGATATTGGCAATAATTCACTGCCCAGTGCAAGTCGGACTAGAGTTAGAGTACCTACGTAGACTCTCGTACCCAGATATGAAAATGAACATAGTAGTCTTACATTTGTAGAAGG
Source organism: Conogethes punctiferalis (assembly GCA_031163375.1). Lineage (NCBI taxonomy): Eukaryota > Metazoa > Arthropoda > Insecta > Lepidoptera > Crambidae > Conogethes > Conogethes punctiferalis. Next base: position 5,685,835 of record CM062106.1, on the reverse strand, counting down.
AAGGACTTTTTTATTTAAAAGGAAAAATAAAAAACGGAAATTACTAAAATACTTTCAATTTAATGTATAAGGAACGTAAATATATGAATCTCATTTAATATACATGACTAAGTAATTAAGTACATACATCGGTTTATTTCAAACACAGATTGATAAGGATATTGTCGTTTTAAGATAATAGTTCGTAGGTGTAAAATATCGTACTCTTAATAAACAAGATCTAATTAAAATTTTTGTAAAAATTTGTTATTTATTTATTTAATCTTTATTGCACATACAATTTGTACAAAAGGCGGACTTATTGCCGCATAGGCATTCTCTACCAGTCAGAGTTAGAGAGACTATAGGACCGGATAAGCCAATGACAGGCACCGGAGCGAGAAGCTACGCCCTGCCCCAAGTGGCGATTATGGGCAAATGCTCCAGATGTTTGACCGAAGTTGCGAACAGCTGGAGAGGCCTATGTCCAGCAGTGGACTGCGATAGGCTGACAGTTAAAAGTTAACCAAAACAGCCTTATCTTAGTAGACTGAAGTATGAAAACCATAAGATAGAAATAAGAGTTGACACAGTTTAGTTTACAAGTCAAACAGACCATTTTCTTAAAACGACAATTTGAAATACCGAATTTTAATTACACAGTAAGGAAGTTTTGATTCACCTGGTCGATAATTTTTGATTCAATATCTATTATTAACAAAAGTTTGCGATTAAAACGTGCTCTTTTCCATAAGAAACCCGTAGGGCAAAACCCGTAGGGTTCTTTAAATTCTAGTCTACGGACCCCCAGAGGTCCAAAAATTAGGCACAGATTTTATGATTCGACTCTAGCTCTAGCAATACATTGGTGAAAACCGCATTCAATTCTATGCAGTAGTTTTCGCGTAATGCGCGTTCAAACATACAGGTTTAAATTTCTCGCGTTTTCCCAACACTTCCCGTCACTGCTCCGCTCCTATTGATTGTAGCGTGATGAAAAGTATCCTATAACCTGCCCAGGAGTATGAAGAATAATTGTACCAAGTTTCGTCAAAATCTGTTCAGTAGTTTTTTTTTCTATAACGAACATACAGACAGACAGACAGACAGACAAAAATTTTACTGATTGCATTTTTGGTATCAGTATCGATCACTTATCACCCCCTGATAGTTATTTTGAAAAAATATTTTATGTACAGAATTGACCTCTCTACAGATTTATTATAAGTATAGATATATATATTAGTAGGATAGGATAGGTGTAAATGTAAAGAAATCTATTTTGAAGGACGAAACACTGTCGTTTGCGCAGGCTTTACACATTAGACAGATTTGAAAGTAGACACTGTCCAAATTTAACCTTGACAAACAAACATTGGGCAACAATTCGCACACTTCTGTTAATATACACTCACCAGGTAGCATAGGCTGTTCACATGAATATAACTACAATAGCAATTTAAAAAAGCTCTCCGGACCAAATTGGCCACGGCAGCCATTCTCTAAGAAGCTAGCCAGGTAAGTAAGAATTCAGAATAGGGCCACCCCATCTCCTAATCCCCTGGGTGTCGAAAAAAGTCGATTAAGGGAACACATATTGGGGCACCTATCCCGGGCTGCAGTTTCAAGGGGGCGCCAAAATCATAATCTCTAAAATAGTCCAAATTTGTAACACCCCCCCCCCCTCTCCTATTTTATAATTAAGAATTTTAAACGACTAGTCGCTTTTTGTAAAAAAAACGATTTTAAATTTTCTAACAAGATTTCGTAATTAACATTCATGTGAACATCTACGTTATAGATATACAAAAAGCTTAAATTAGTATATTTTATAATACAAATATTGCTATGTGATGCTATTTTAAACTATATGTAAACAATAATAATAATTTTATATCTTCTGTGAAGATTTAGACTATAACTTTATACATGAACTAAAAGCAACAAAATACTTTTAAAAAAGAAAAGATTTAAAAGATAAGTACAATTTAGACTCCTATAAGCATACACGTACATACATTTTAAAAAAAATAATAGGTACATGGTAATTTAAAACCTTGGAATTATTGAAATTTTGTTAAACAATTCAATTGAAAATTTTGAGCTAAGTACAACTTTGACTCCTTAAAGACACATTTCTTTTTATTTAACAAATACTTAGAAATTTTTAACTTTTGTGGATTTATTGTTTTTTTTTTGATAATTCAATTGTGTAAATTTTCAATTGTGAAGTCAATATTATTGATAACATTATAAACATTAAACAATCGTCATCAATATCAAGGGGGATATCCCGTATGGAGTCATGCCTGATATGATAAACCTATAATTTTATCAGGACCAATGTAGGTAAATGTACATAGTAATATAATGGCATAATAATAGGCAGTGAAAAGCGCGAGCGAAAATATTCAATTGAGACTTAAAATAAACATTAATTTCATTACAATAGGCTTGTTGCCGTAAAAAATGTAATTACATACCTAGTCCGTCTTTTAAATCGTTTAAAAATAAAAGACACGTATTTTTCATTTGTAAATTAGACCAAAAAAATGACAAAGACATAGCCCGTTAGAATTACGCGCGACGTCAAGGCGTGGGAGTTTTTGCGCACTGAGTGACGTCATAGATTCCTAAATTTTGATGCCTATGCGTAAAATATTTTTTAAATCATGCTGTGTGTATGTGTGCACATTTTTGAGTAATGGTCCAGTTCTAGGGGCTATGCTCAGCGACTCTCCGCAGGATCGTATTCGAAATGAGCAGAGAACCGAAGTCACCAACATAGCTCACCGGTTTTGATAGTTACCTACATGTTGTGTATGCCATAAATTACTTTATAGGCGGCAAAGGTTTATCTGATTAGATATATTCACACCACACAACACCAAAGTGTCACCAAAGCCAATAAGACGTGTGATGGTGGTCCATTAAAAACTGTACATAATTTTCGACTCCCTTCTTTCATAATTTTATTACATCTAGCATTATTTAAACTTTAATTTAAAGGCGTGTTGTTGAGATCTGTTAATACCATTGATGTCACATTCGTAGATACCTTGGCGTCAAAACATTTGGCTATTTTGAAGTGATGTCAAGAATTTATAGTATGTATAACAACATAGTTTGGTATGACAAATTGCCTACTTACTTCTTGTAATAAAAACAAATAAATCAAATTATACTTTGAAATTTGAACAGTTGGTAACCTTATAAAATAATACTCAATTCCTTAAATAGGCTTTTGAAAAGACTTGAAAAGAAGTACCAGAATGAATTTAGGAAAGTTTATAAAATATAAAAAAATATATTTCACTTAATTAATTTAAATACTGGGTTTCTTATATGCACGAAATTTAGACACACACAAATTTATAATTCATTCATGACCAATTGTTTTGACGAGTTTTCGGGACAAATTCCCCACATTGCAAATATTTCGAATATTTCTTTGAAATGTAGAAAACAATGGATATTCATTAAAATAATACAATTTCTGTATATGAACAAACATGGAATAATGTTCTAAAATAAGCTTTAAATTTTAAATTTGAGGCAAGCATTATAAATATTTTAAAAAGACAGTTTTTCAATAGTACTTAGGTATATGTAATATAATTTAAATTTAAAAAGTAAATAATTTACATTTTGTTGTTAAACAAAGATGCAAATGGTTTTTAAGCAACTTTCAGCTAGATTAAAAATTTAAAAAATCATTATGTTTCAAAACCTAAGTTAATAACAAGTTATTTTATTATTTTTAAAATTATGTACATGACATTATTATTTGTGTAACAATTACATAAATTGGGGTTTTAATAATTTGGGCAAGTTAGTTAGTTTAAACGGGCCAGTTTCCGCGACCAGGCGTCTGAGCGCCCATTTTGCGTGTGGGTGGGCCGATATATCTAACATTCTAAAATGGTTTTCATTAATTTGGGCAATTAGAAGCAATTAAAGTTAGGAGTTTAATTGTCTACATAATTTCTAAAGAATAGTATTCACATTAGAAATGAAAATGAAAATAAGATTTAAAAGTAATTTTTAAAAATATTTACATTATTTACAAAAAAATTCATTCAAATACTGATAACATATTATTATTTGTGAGACATACCGCCTGTTTTGAAATGTTATTAAATTGAAAAAATATTGTAAATAATATTCAATATTGCTTTTTAAAAACATAAATAAAATGTGTTATTATCATATTTAGATTATAGGTATTGCACCTTAGTTTATAATCAAGTATCACATGACAAATTTCCACTTACGTTTACGTTCAACCGTTAATGATTCCCGTTCAGTCCGTTGGTCTCAGCTTCCATCTCACTCTTCAAATGGAATGGTGAAACGGTGAATACTTCACCGTTGACAAGGTCTTGTAAGTCTTCTCCGCCGTAAGACAGCAGTGGTGATATTTCTACGTCCACGGTGTCAGCAATTTCGCCTCCGGCTTCCCTAATGTATTTTCTATGGAGACGAAGGAGATCTTCCTTGGCAGTGGAAGGGCAGTCTTTTTTCGCTGAGTCCGCATTCTTCAAAGCGGAGAACTCAACATCTCTAGCTACTTCTAAGCAAATAAAGTTCTCTGCAAACTCAAACACATCAAATATGAACTTCTCCATCTTGATACCGTTAACTTCTGTTGGCTTTTGACGAACACCGTTATCATCGACATACGGAATCTTCTTCTTAGCAACGTGCAGCTTGAGTTTCGTTTCGAAATCACAGATTTTCAACAAGAATTGGGATGAGAAATAATGGTTGCAGATGTTTCCCGCTGAGAACGTGAGTCTGCCGTCCGGGTTGCGTTGTTCAGCGGCCTCATCACTCAATTCTGAGTACTCTACCACCTTGTAGTGTCCGTTCACTCGGCACACGACACCGACCGCTTCACTCGGAGATGATTTCTGGACTACTTTGGCTGCACAATCTGCGTTTCTGCTCTTGCAGTAGCCGATAAAAACAGGATCAGCCACTTTGATTAAGATGTTGTCGACGGAATGAGCGTGCAGGTGCTCCACACCACGTCTAGCAATGTCCTGCAGAACTCCCTGGCTTCTCAGAGCCCTGTACAGCCCTCCGTTGCCATCCGGAGCAGACGCCAACTTGTGTTTCTCATCCAATAGGATTTTCCCGTTAAAATCGAAGCAGGGAAGTCGCCCTTGCTCAAAGAACACAACATCGTCTTCATTCAAACCGAAATAACCGTGGCTTTTGAAGAAATCTGCTGTCGGGGCCTTTGTGTGTTCCGAAGTCATGATATACCAAATAATTTTACCTTCTTTCCCGTGCTTTTCGGCAGCCATCTTCTGGACGCGCACGATTCTCTCCGCTTGGATTTGGAATAAAGTCTTCTTTGATGGCAAATTGACACTGTACATCCCTTTCGGATGTCCAAAGCCGAGTCTGGTCGCTTGCCCGCCAGCGAGAAGTAAAACGCCAACTTTCCCATCGGAAATCTCCTTAAAACCAATGCTTTCGTACTCCTGAATCTTCTCATTAGTCAAATTCGGCACGGACTCGTAGTGCGTCTGCGGAATCGGCTTCAAATCGTCATCAAACTTTTCCAATATTGCTTTGCTAGTTTCGTTCGCGCGCCGAAATATTTCGCTCACTTCCGCCAAATCAAGCTTTAGGATCTCCTTAGTAAGTTCTGCGCGGTCTCTGTCGCTAAGTTCCGGCCAGAATTTGATAAGTTGCTCCTGGCCGTGCGGCGTTAAAAGTGCCTCGAGTTTTTCGTACGACATCGCGCGGTTTCTTGCACAGGTGCGCTCAATACGATTAGAAAGCGTGTACTAGACTAGTCCATGTTACGCGCCCGCTGTTCTCCCTCCACGGTTAAATGAAAGGAAAACAACAGACCACGTCGACCGCGGCGTAGCCTGACATTTTAAACAGCATTCTCGTATTTACAAATTCTTTACGCCGACTGACAGTAGCTGTGACGTATTTTGTAATTACTTTCGATGCATTGACGGTTTTGAAATGGAATTGCAACGGAGACGTTAGCGGAAGCAGCAATGTACGCGTAACTGGTTTATCTATTACGAAACGTCAAAATGATAATAGATGACAGATTACACAATACCCGCTCCGTTTAGGAATGTAGTACTTGGACATACGTAACTTGAAAATTATTGGTTTTAATATTCATTACGAAATTTTTGAAAATTAATTTGTGATTAAGTTATTTTGCGACGGTAATGAATTTTCCATTATTGCACACATTATGTAGATTTATGTCCACATGCATTTTAGAACACAGTAGTACTTGCTTATGGATTTAAAATAGTGATGGGGTGAGTACATTAGTTTTCATTTACTTTAAAAAAATGTATATGCACAGATTTATTTATAATAATCATACTTCTTCTGAAAATAATAATCATACGTCCTTGAAGACGACTATAATAATAGGCTATTCCGGTCTCATTCAAAAAGCAGTTCAAATGCATCTTTTAGTGATAAAATACCACGGAAAAATAGAGATATATTTTATTAATATCAAATAATAAAGAAAAACGACTTTTAATTTTTCAATTAAATTACTTTCTCGAAAACAGCACAACTCTAGTCCGCCGTGACTTTTACGTCACACTTTTAGTAAACATCACGCTTCACTGAGAGATTAAAGTTATTTTCGCAAATACAAAATGAACTATAGTCCATATCATTGGTGTCTTGTGTCTGAATGTAAGAAAACAAGTGTTAAAACGCCGGAAAAGTTATGGATATAAGTGCCAACAGATTTAAAAATGAGAAATACGTGGCTAAAGATAGCATGAAGAGATCCGAAGTTATTGTCCACAAAGAGTAAATACTATTTTTGTGAAAATCATTTTGATGTAAGTATGCAATTTAATAGACCTTCAAAACTTGCAAAATTATATTCACAATATTGCAAAACTAATATTTCATAGGTTATGTCTTCGTGGAAGATTAGTGTTTTCTGCTTTCATAAAACCATCTTTCATGATGAAATTATATTATAACGCCGGAATATCGAGAAACGTGTTAATAATAACTAAGAATTTTCGAATTATTGTAGTAAATGTAGTAGACACAGTACTGAGATTATTTGTTTACAAAACAGATTACGTCAAAACTTTAGCCAACATGGCGTACAGCGTTTTCACCAAATTGGAGACAGATTAAAAAACATGAATTTTAAAATGAAAATATTAAATTTATTTTTCACTTTTATGAATTGATATTAATATTCTTGGTTTACTTTTTCATGATCTATCATATAAAAATAATTTTATTTTTTTTTATTCATAGGGTGGAATAGCCTATTATAAGGCGATATGAGGAAATGGGCAGCAGCGATTACCTGGTTACAAATAAATAATTATCAGACAACATCACATACATTGCTCTAATCCCAAAGTAAGTAGGTTAAGCACTTGTGTTATGGGTATCAGAACAACGAAGGTACCACAAATGAATACTTAAATACAAATTATAAACACCCAGACACGGAACAAACACAAGTATTCATCACACGAATGTTTGTCCCGGGTGGGAATCGAACCCACGACCCTTGACTCAGAAGGCAGGGGTCAATACTAATTGGTCCATCGAGCCAGTCATTAAAACTTACTGCGGTCACCAACCCACGTACTTTGCGGTGACTAAGGCTAATTATCTCCTCAAATGACAATTGTCTTTGAGGAGGCCTATGTCCAGCAGTGGACATTTTCAGGCTGAAGACGAAGAAAATGATTAGTCATTATACTAAATAAGATGACTCCCATTATGCCTTTTGACCCGACCGACATCGAATGTGGTAACATTCGGGATGTTACCACATTCGATGTCGGTCGGGTCGAACCAATGGGATCGATGCCCTACATGGGATTGAACTTTCATTTGGTGATCATTTTATTTTTGTTCTCTATTATATTGGCCATAGTGGTTTCCATGGTGCAATAAATATATTATACCTATGTTTTTTGTCTATTCTTTCACCTGATGAAAAGCTAAAAAGCAAGCTCAAACGAAGTCGGTATTAAATTTTACTATTTTCACAAGATTATTTATTCCCAATACCAATCCAATCGATTATGAGCATATCCTCCAGATCTTTGCCCTAAGTGGTGAACAACTGGAGAGGCCTATGTCCAGCAGTGGACTGTAATAGGCTGATGATGATTCCCAATCCCAACATTGCAACATTGTATTACAGAGTTGAGTAGGTACCTAATTAAGGTAGACAACAAACTAAAATTTTCATTGTATGTTCCGAGATAGGCCGGTTTTTTTGTTAAAATGTTTTGTTATTTATTATTAATAATATGTATGTAAACAAATGTAATAACATCATCGACATCACATCACTGGGCCTTCTGTCTATACCCCGCATGTGCCATTTTAACGTCAAATAAAATGTCAAATGGCGTTGTCAGAAACTCGCTGTATTATTTACTTTTAATCGTGGTAGAGTTTTTGTTATATTTGTTAAAAGGTGCAGGGTACGGCCTGCTGTTTGTTATTAAACAATTGATTCGAGCCATCTTGAATAACATGACTGAGTCTTCAAAAAAGCGAAAACGTAATTCTAGCGGGCAAAGTAACCAAACGGTCAGTGTTCGCGGAGTAATAAATGCAAATTGGCAGAATTTTCTATCAAGCAACTTAATAATGGATAAAAAAACGGAGAAACCAGCCGATAGTGACAAAAAGGACCAATACACGGGCACCTTCAGACGCGCCAGGAGGAAAAAACCGCAAAATTCGGACGCTGTCGAAACTAACCTCAAAACATTGGATTTGAACAACAAAAACAATGTTAACAGCGAAATGGATGCCTTAAACACAGAAACTGCTGTTGAAAACGGCAGCGTGCCACATTTAGCTAACAATAACAAGAAATCCGCGGGAAATTTAGATAAAAATAGCAATAATAAAAATAAAAAAAATACTTTGACCAAGTTCATTGCAATGGATTGCGAGATGGTGGGTGTAGGGTACGACGGCAATGACCATATGTTGGCTAGAGTGTCCTTAGTGAACAAATTCGGGGATTGCATCTATGACAAATTTGTTAAAGCACGCGAGGAAGTTGTCGATTACAGGACAGAAATTAGCGGTATAAGGAAAGAGGACATGTTGAAAGGAGAGGATTTCGTAACGGTGCAGAAAGAGGTAGCGGAGATAATAAAAGGGCGCATTTTGGTCGGGCACTCGTTGAAAAACGATCTTAGCGTTTTATTTCTGTCTCATCCGAAGAGGAACATTAGAGATACATCTAGATACAAACCGTTTAGGAAGGTGAGTCTTAATAAAAATTGCATTTACTTTCATCATCATCTTACCGAACAGCTACGACTTATAAATCTTCAAGACATGAGCCTATTCATATTTAAAAGGCCAGCAGTGACCCTAAACTCTATTTGAGTTACGGGTGTCCATGGGGGGTGTCGACTGCTTACCATCAGGCGTCACACTAGCTAGTCTGCCGCCTCTCGCATAAAAAAAAAAGATTAATCCAACTGGAAAATCATTAATTTGAGTCTCAAAGAATATCTACCCCACCCTCTCTTTTTGACTATCCTCTACCCTAAGGTTGCCTGGAAGAGATCGCTTATAGCGATAAGGCCGCTTATATTGTACAACAAAATGTCTACTGTACCTAATTCTATGTAAATTGTTTGGTGTGCAATAAAGAATGTATCTATCTATCTGTTTATTTCAGATCACAAAAGGTAGCACGCCCTCTCTAAAACGACTGGCTAAAGAGATCCTCGGCATCGACATCCAGCACGGTGAGCACAGCTCCATAGAAGACGCTCGGGCCGCGATGCAGCTCTACTGCACCGTGGCCAAGAAGTGGGAGGCGGGCATGAGCGAGAAGAGAGGGTACAACAGGAAACTCGTTGAAGACTGATCGGGTCTTCGTGTTGGGGGGACGGAATCACCGTTGTGATGAGAATGTTCTTGTTGGAATAATTGCAGTGTTGTTAGGCGAAGACTTGATATTGTAACTTGAGATCATTAACATCAGTGTAGGAACAAACTTGTCAAGCAACTTGGCAACTTGACAGGCTCGGTGGCTCATTTGGTAGTGACCTCTGCCCTCTGAGCCAAGGGTCGTGGGTTCGATTCCCGCACAGTACAAACATTTGTGTTCATGAACATGTCTGTTTGTATTGGTCTGGGTGTTTTCTATGTATAATATGTAAGTATTTATTTACAAAAAGTAAGTAAGTTTATCAGTTGTCTAGTACCCATAGTACAAGCTTCGGCTTAGTTTGGGGCTAGGTGGCGCTGTGTGGCCCAGCGTGGCATGTCGTGGGTTATTTATTTATTATTTGTCATTACGTAAAGTGGAAGTACATCAGTTGAGCTAGGTGATTGTTCTCATGGTTGATCGGGACCATGGTCAAGTCTATCGCAGTCCACGGCTGGACACAGGCCCCTCACTTTTCTCAGTCCTAGGCTTATACCATTCTCTTAGGGTCAATTTTTATATTATTACAGAGTTAAAGCACATCTAAGCCTCTATCTAAAACTGAACATACAAATTAAACCTTAACTCCAGATACCATTCCGAAAAGGCTTGCGTCTTTTAAGAAAATAAATAACCCAAGACATGCCACACTGAGCCACACAGCGCCACCTAGCCCCAAACTAAGTGATAAACTTACTTACATACTTTTATTTTTGTAAATAAATACATATTGTACATAGAAAACACCAAGAACAAACAGATCTGTTAATGCACACAAATGTTTGTATTGAGTGGGGATTGAACCCACGACCCTTGGTTTAGAAGTTTGTCACAAGTGATCACTACCGATTGAGCTCAGAAATAATGTGTGTGTTACTCTGTGTTAAGGTTGAATTTGTTATGTCAGTACCGATACAAACTTTATCCTATTGATAAAGTCGTCTTATTCAGATGAAAACTATCGTTAATTATTGGCAACACTATGCCAGTGTGGGGCTCGCAATAATACCAACTCTTTATTTTGTACTGTAACTAATAAATAACACAAGACATGCCACGCTGGGCCACACAGCGCCATCTAGCCCCAAACTAAGCCGAAACTTGTACTATGGGTACTAGACAACTGATAAACTTATGTACTTAGATACCTTTTTTTGTAAACAACCAGACCAATACAAACAGACATGTTCATGAACACAAATGATTGTACTGTGCGGGAATCGAACCCACGACCCTTGGCTCAGAAGGCAGAGGTCACTACCAAATGAGCCATCGGGCCAGTCGTCAACTTGAAGGTCAGGTAGAGTATTTGTCTAACAAAATTGCAATAAGTTGATTATAATAAGTGTATAGACTGTTGGTGCGATGCGGTCCAATCGGACGTCTGACGTTTAGAATTAATTTAGTCTTCTATTTTTTCTATGATTCGTGTGTTTTATTTGTCAATAAATTATTTTTATGATGTTTATTGTGATATTTTTATTTTTTAATACATTCCCGTATAAAGCTTATTAAACACTTACCAAGCATGATGTAATACATCTAAATATCAAGCACTTAACGAATACAAAGATGAGATGTTGTTTCATTTAACAAGGGGTAGGGAGGGTAATTTTTTGACACTTGTTTTTATGTTCATCTGCCGGCTTTAAGCACAACTACTAGTCTCGTATTTTTATGTACCTAGTTTATTAATGACTAAATATTACCTATATAAAGGGACATACAAACTTGCTCAGAATCAGTAGTGTAAAAAGTATTTTTTATTTATAACTTTTGGTTCCTCACCTTGACAACAGATGGTGCTGCGTACATAAAACAAGCTGTGCACGTCTGACCACCGGCAGCTACAAGAATCGACTAATAGGCCACGCCCACTCTTTTTTTTTTTTATAGTGGCTCGACATAATGGCTTCCCTACACCTGATGGAAAGCGAAAGAGAAGCCCAAGTCGCTGTGACAACGGGCAAGTAACTGGTCAGTTACCTGTCAGTTGCCACCGCCATGCCGGCCCAACCCTAACCCCCCACGAGCTCCGGAAACCCTACTCACCGGCAGAAACACGACCCAGAGGTCATTTGACTGCGGTATTCTATAGGGTGGAGGTCCTTCCCCGGACGGGCGGCTCAATTCGAGCGAAGATTCGCTATGCCCTACCTCTCTTAAATCTACCTCTTATCTCTTTAGTGGGCGTGGCCTCGTGGATCTTTATATAGAAATGATGACGTCACGACTTAGTTCGTAATCAGTGAACATTTGCATAAGCCACCATTTCCCCTTCATATTTTCTTCGAGACCTAAATCAATAATCCAAGACGTGCCACCCTAGGCCACACAGCGCCATCTAGCGCCAAACTAAGCCGATGCTTGTACCATGGGTACTAGACAACTGATAAACTTACTTAAGCTACATTTTATTTGTAAATAAATACATAGCAAACACCCCCAGTCCAATACAGACATGTTCATACACAGAAATGTTTTACTGTGCGAGGATGGAATCCACGACCCTTGGTTCAGAAGGCAGAGGTCACTACCAAACGAGCCATCTAGCCAGTCATCTAGGTAATTAAACAAATAAAAGAAGGCAGTTAATATCCAAAATATTTTATTACAATTCAAAACATATCCTTACATCAATAACTTAACGAATATTAACAATACGATGTCTCCTATATAAACTTAAATACACACAGATACAGCGAGCGTCAAATTTAAATACATTTTTTATTATAGTAGCTCGACATAATGGCTTCCCTACGCCTGATGGAAAGCGAAAGAGAAGCCCAAGTCGCTGTGACAACTTGCAAGTTGGTCTGTTACTTTTCAAGTTACATATATACATTTCCCATTAAAATTACCAGCCCCAACCATTTTCTCATATAAATTCAGAACAACTGATGTGACAGCTGACTGATCGGCTTCTTTCCCCATGTCGCAGCGGCTTGGGCTTCTCTTTAGCTCTCCATCAAGCGTAGGGAAGCCATTATACAGAGCAACTATAATCAGGGCCGTCTTTAACCTTTTGCAGGCCCTGGACATATTAGAATAATGGGGCCCCTATTGTCTTTGAAAGAACACTATTTCGTCGGCTCTGACAGGAACTAGGCACTTTGTACATGACCTGTGGGGCCCCGTCGATCGCGGGGCCCTGGGCACTTGCCCATAGTGCCCACTGGGAAAGAGGGGTCTGACTATAATCACATACATGGGAACCAAATCAGTTCTGCATTACTTTACACCTCTCTTTAGCATTATGTTCTCTACCTGAAGGTTGTCTGAAAGAGATCGCGTTCGGTTTCATATGTTCAAACACGGGAGGGACCAATGGGAGGGATTTATGGTGCAAAAGTACGCGATCCGTTCAACGAACGATCGTTTTCGATTTTGGTGGTAGGGTCTCAGATCTTATTTTACTACAAAGGCACCCCTACCTTCAGAAGGCCCCTAAGAAATGAACAATTCACCATTATTAAAAAAAGTCCTCCTTTTTTGAGACATTTGAAATGTTCAATTAGTTCAAATTCGGCCAGGAGTTATTTAAATTTGACGCGCCCTTTACAATTTATTTATACATTCATACAATTTGATCCTAACCAACTTCGTCCTATTTAGACGATCTGCGTTTCCGAGATCTGCCTTAAAGGCAATTAACAAAAGGCCTTAAGCTTTGGGAGAGGCCTATGTCCAGCAGTGGACTGATGTGGGCTGATGATGATGATGAATTAACAAAAGTGCACACCAATCTGCTGATCTCAAACTAGCAATTTCCCTAGTGCTATGAACATCGTTTACGATAAAAGGGAGTCATACATTACACCTATACTTTATGTTTTATTAGCGTTAGAAATTGGTAAACAAAGAACTATCACTGCTATAATGACACTGCTTCTACAGACGAGAAACAGACTTAAAACAATTAACAATAGTTCGTCCCTTATTTGACTCGACCGGGAAGGAACCCGGCTTCAGATTCCAAATTCATATTATAAATAAATACACACATACACAGAATCGCACTAATTACACTTACATTTTCATCGCAAAATAATCCTCTGAGAAAGAGTATCTTTACTATCTATTAGGAATATCTTGTTTAATTCAAAGAATTGGATTAATTTAAAAATTTTGAACATTGCTCTCCCCTGATTGCAGTAACAATAAGGATTTTCTGAAAAATTTAATCCATTAGATGGCACCACATACGCAGCAGGTCCAACTGTTACATGATTGGTTCATTTTGACTGGTCACTGACGTTCACATAGGAATTGGCCAATCACATGACAGCTGAACCACAGGCTACATAAAGCCATCTATGAAGCACTTCATGTTAAAACACCCTCATTAAAAGCTTATCTAGCAGATAAGTAGCGACTACCGCTATTAGAATCTTGCAATTAAGTAGTTAGGCATGACCCTACGCTCCACTAGCTAAGCGACGGCTACGGAAATATACACGGTGTAATATGTGTATTGATTTGAATAGCTGATTTCGGAGATAAAATACAGTTAAAGATATACAATAACTTTTTAATAGTTGGTTTAATAACAGTTTCCCTGTGTTTCGATGGTGAAATCTTATTTTTTTATTATATCCCCAAAAAGGTTGATTTAGAACGGGTTGCAGTCCGGCCGCCGTGCGGTAGGAGAGGTCGTTACACCGCAGCTAAGCAATCTTACGTTATGAGGGTGCCACGAGACCTAAGTGGTCCCCGTCATTCACCCATTTTAAATTTCTGAGCTTAGCTCTTGTCGGTGGAGCAATTTCCACTCCTCTCTGCACTCTGCCAGTTTAACTCCCTGTACGGTATGACAGTTTAAAGTCGTTTCATAAAAATCTTAACAAAAAGCCAATATAAACGCTGATTAGGCTGGGATCCGAACCCACAAATGCCTACTCAAAATTTGACTTCATTTTAAATACTTTGTCCAAATAGGTAAATATAAAACGAGTCTATTTTTCTGTTAAAATGTACATCCTCACTTAGAACATCCAATAAAAAAAATAAACCCTTTACTTTGAATTGTATCCCAAATCAGCATTTCAAAGATGACTTTAACAGCATGTGAAATTGTGTATCAGTTACATCGCTCATATCTCTCTAGCTCTGAATGGCGGCTCTATGGTGCGAGGATATCGGCGAGCTGGATGCAGACTCTATGCACGAGTCGGACGCCTGTTCCGCTAATTCTGTGGTTATCTGTAAATAGAATTTTAAAAAATATAACCTAATGGCGCATTGTCGATGTTTTGTACGCAATGAGCAGATTTCATTATCATTGATTTGGTCGGTGGTTATTATCAAGTTGACACAAACATTTCAGACATGCTAAATATTTAATTTTACAGTAAAAAATGGGTATTTTGAATTAGAACCAATGCTTATTGGTTTGAAGGATAATCCATACCCCTTTCAAAAAGTTAAAGATAAAATGTCACCGAGGGTTTCTAAGTACTATGTACCCAGTATACATTGATGACATTGTGGTATTCAAACCCACACCGTATAAGCACACAGAAAAACTAGAAAAATGTTAAGGGAACATCTTAACAGCCTACAGCAGGGTATACATTGGCGACATTATGATGTATTCAGAGCAAGCAGAAACCCCTGAAGGCGTAGCTAAATACCACATACCGATAACGGGCAGCAGCTTCACCGGAGCAATAGGTTACCGTCTGCCCAGCGTGGCAATATCCTCCAGAAGTTTGCCCTAAGTGGCGAACAACTGGAGAGGCCTATGTCCAGCAGTGGACTGCAATAGGCTGGAGTGTCGGCCTCACCTTGTGGTGAGCATGCGCTGCGCAGTCGGGCGGCAGGCGTAGTGCTTTCAGTAGCGCAGCGAGGTGGTGTGCGGGCTCGCCGGCAGCTAAAGCCAACTGTACGAGACGCGCACCCATCTCCGCTCGCGCCGCCGCGTGGCACGGAGACCTGAAGAGACAATAATCATTTATCAGTCACATTTTGCTAGTAAATTTGGTGATTTCATGCAGACACGCGTCTATAACTCGGTGAATGCTTTCTGTAATATAAAGTCATGTACTGTCTCTGAAGCTAAAAGCAAATTAACAAAATGGTTACTCTCTCTGGATTACCAATCCACTGAGGAAATTCTACGCTGATGTTTCTGGGTTGTCTATTTCGAAATGATATATTGTAGGTGCTGCATAGCAAGGCTGTTATAGTTTGACTACTATACGCTTATGCTACTTACTATACGCCTTGCCTTGTTTTTTTTTTGATTTTTTTCTCACTGTGTTTAAAAGAAGGAAAGAAAGAAAATATGTTTACTAACTTATTTGGTTATATTTATTAAGGCAGAATTCCTGGAATGTAATCTGACCAACGGTTCTCCAAGATACAGGCATAGCCTAGTTTGGGAACCCCTGTTCAATGTTGCTTCACTACTTTCTTCCAACGCACATAATGTTTTTTAGCAATAACTAAATGATGTAACTCAATACTTGTGCAATAAATTTTTATTATTTACTAGCTGTGCTCGCGACTTCGTCCGCGTGGAATAGTTATATTTTTCCCGATTTTTTTACATTTTCCATTATTACTTCGCTCCTAATAGTTGCAGCGTGATGTTATATAGCCTAAAGCCTTCCCCGATAAATGGTCTATTCAACACAAAAAGAATTTTTCAATTCGGACCAGTAGTTCCTAAGATTAGCGCGTTCAAACAAACAAACTCTTCAGCTTTATAATATTAGTTAAGATTTATCTTTAAAAAATATTTTTGTGTTGAATAGACCATTTATCGAGGAAGGCTTTAGGCTATCATATATTATATAACATCACGCTGCAACTATTAGGAGCGAAGAAATAATGGAAAATGTAAAAAAAAAGGGGGAAAAATAACTATTCCACGCGGACGAAGTCGCGAGCACAGCTAGTGATGATATAAACACTCACGTCGGCTTGAGGTGTTTCAGTGAGCGGCACGCTGCGGCCACGCGCGGCCGCAGCGCCTCCAGCCGCGCAGACACGCCCCCGCCCGCACCCCCCACCCCCGCACCGCCCCCGCCCGCCTCCGCCGACGAAACGAGACCGCGGATCTGGACACAGAGACCACGCAATAGTAATAAATAACCCAAGACATGCCACGCTGGGCCACACAGCGCCACCTAGCCCCAAACTAAGCCGAAGCTTGTCCTATGGGTACTAGACAACTGATAAACTTACTGACGATATATTTTGTTTTTGTAAATAAATAAATACATATGTATACAAAGAAAACACCCAGACCAATACAAACAGACATGTTCATGAACACAAATGTTTGTACTGTGCGGGAATCGAACCCACGACCCTTGGCACAGAAGGCAGAGGTCACTACCAATTGAGCCACCGAGCCTGTCAATTTGAGCGAAGATTGGCTATGCGCTACCTCTTTCTCTTTCCATCAGGCGTAGGGAAGCCATTATGTCGAGCTACTATAAAGAAAAAAGAAAAAAAAGGCATCTATCATGGGGAATGTTCTGAAGAATTGTTTGGTTTACTGCCTGCAGCGGAGTATCTTCACCGCACCACGCGTAACCGACTGAAATTCCATCCACATCGTCTCGATGGCTGGCGATCCTCGACTGTACGTTTTATGAGGAACTTCTTGCCTCGCGCCTCGCTTTTGTGGAACCAACTTCCTGCTGCAGTCTTTCCGAACAGCTACGACTTGGGAACCTTCAAGAAACGAGCGTATTCATATTTAAAAGGCCAGCAGCGACCCTAAACTCGGTTAGAGCTGCGGGTGTCTATGGGCGATGTCGACTGCTTACCATCAGGCATCACACTTGCTCGTCTGCCGCCTCTCGCATAAAAAAATAAATAAAAAAAAAATAATAAAAAAAAAAAACAAAAAAACACGTACCTCGCCGCACACGTGCAGGTAATGGTACAACGCCTGCCCGCCCGCCTCCCAGCCGCTGACGGCCTGCCGCTGCGCTGCCGAGTTCAACTTCTCTAGCAGCGGCGCAATGCTCTGCAGGTCGTCTGTGGAACGGCGGAAACTTTACAACTGTAGCGGACCGGCTAAATAACATACCAGAATTTTTGAAAAAAAAAACCCGACTTCAATATGGTGACAGTGGGTAGGAGGTACACGCTTTTAAACTAAAAAAGGATTTTGCAAATCGGTTCACAACAGGCTATTATGGCCAAAAATTGTAATTAATCAGTCTTTTAGCTTATTCAAAAATAAAAGATACGTATTTTTTTATTTCTAATTTAGACTAAAAATTACAAAGTTATAGCCCGTTGAAATTACGCGTGACGTCACTCGGTGAGGCATTTTTACGGGAGCGAGTGACGTCAAAGACTCCCACTCCTAACTTTTGATACCTTGGATCTTTGCTATTGTTTATTTGGAAAAATATGTGTCTTTTATTTTTGAATAAGCTAAAAGACGGACTAATTACAATTTTCAGCCATAATAGCCTATTGTCGGAGATATGTGGCAACAAACATATAACAACAAAATATTGTCGAATTGAGAACCACCTCCTTTTTTTGAAGTCGGTTCTTCATCATCATCATCATTATCATCATCAGCCCGTGTCAGTCCACTGCTGGACATAGGCCTCTCCTAATGCCAAGTCGGTTAATAAAACAATCATCAAATTGAGAATAAATAAATTATAACCCAAGACATGCCACGCTGGGCCACACATCGCCATCTAGCCCCAAACTAAGCCGAAGCTTGTACTATGGGTACTAGACACTATAACTTATTTAAATACTATTTTTTATTATTGTAATTAAATACATATTATACATAAAAAAAAACACCCATACAATACAAACAGACATGTTCATGAACACAAATGTTTCGATCGAATCCACGACCCTTGGCTCAGTAGGCCGAGGTCACTACCCAATGAGCCAATCAAGCTTTCTTTTTTTTTCTAGAGGGGAATGCATTAAGCACCTTCATGCCGTCTCCGGGGGGAAGCGGCATGGTGTGTGGGACTCACACCTCCCAAAAAGGGAGGGCATACCCACTAAACCCCCCTGTGCCGCCAGTGGGCAGCAAGTTGCAGGGGACACGGGTAGCGCCGAAGCATACGGCAGTATCCCTGCCTGCCCTGGCCAGCCGCAGACGAAGTGGCCGGCACTCCTGGTCCGGGGAGGGCAGATACCCCTACCCCCGGCTTCCGGGGAGCAATAGAGTGCTCCCCGGGCGGACCTCGTTGACGGTGTGGCTGCACCCACCACACCGTTACGCCCCTATGAGTGGATCGCGCCCCCGCAGTCACCACTCGGGGCACGAAGGAGAGGCTCAGAGGGCATACGATGCGAGCCAATCAAGCTTTAGTTAACTTCAGTTACCGGAGCTGCCACATACCCGGCAGCAGTAGTTAACGCTTACCTGCCAACACAGTGGTGGGCAGCAGATGCTCCAGCAGGACCTTATGCGCAGCATTCCATTGTCCCGCCCCCGCCAAATACTCTGCCTCCAAGTGCGGTAGGTGCTGCGACAGACAGACAAATCTAAATATATATATACGTCACCGGAAAATAGCAAGAATCGTAAGTTGATCAATCTCCTAGGTAGTTGATTAACCGCTGGAAAATAATAAACGGCAGTTGAAATGTATTATTTAACGCATGTATTTTAGTTAGGGGGGACGGGGTTAGCTAAGGGTGGCTAGCGAAGGATCTGGGGGAGCCTGCGCCAACAGCAGCCACTCCTCAGGAATCCTCAGCTTCCGGACCAGCTCCAACTGGTGGCTGGTGCGTGCAGCACAAGGGTCCGCAGGGTCCGGAGGGAGGGAGCTAGCTAGGGAGACGGGGGTAGGGAGCTATAGAGGTGGCTAGCGAAGGGTCTGGGGGAGCCTGCGCCACTCTTCAGGAATCCTTAGCCTCCGGACCAAGTCCAATCTGCTGACCAGCTCGGGAGTATCAGCCTAGGAGGGAGCTAGCTGAAGAGGAACGGAGTAGATTAGCTAAAGGTGGGGGGGATTGTCCTTCTTCTTTTCGTGTCAATGGCAATCAAAATCAGATAGAACCCATCCAAAACTTAGCGACTTGGACAACGCGACCCGTCGCCTCGAGAAGGTCTCTCGTCGTGCACGTGGTGGGGCACCACCGGCAAGTGAGCAGGTGACCCATAGTCTGCAGCGGAGTACCACAGACAGCCAGCGCGCGTCTCCCCACCATGCCCCCATTTTACTAAATTGGCTCCACACCGGCCAACCCCGGAGCGAAGTCGGTTTAACGATTTCCACACCGGCCATACTTCCTGGTGACCAGGGGGCAACAATTCCTTTTGCCTTTTGGGGGATTGTCCTAAAACCGTCACTGACCTCATACTTGGCCCTGTGAGCCTGCGCGAGCAGCAGCCACTCCTCGGGGATCCTCAGCCTCCGCACCAGCTCCAGCCTGCTGACCAGGTCGGGCGTGTCGGCCTTGGCTGGCGCGTGCCGAGACAGGACGCCGCGGATGAGGTGGCCGCGCCTGGAACACACATCAAAATAATACTTAGGGCCGTACTCACAAACGTTACTATGCAACGCGTGGATGCACAAAATAAAATAAAATAGTAACCTATGCAAAACCATAATGTCCAACTAGGTTAAGTGATAAGTGTATTGAGGACTGTGACGAGTGTATTGAGGACTGTGACGAGTGTATTGAGGACTGTGACGAGTGTATTAAGGACTGTGACGAGTGTATTGAGGACTGTGACGAGTGTATTAAGGACTGTGACGAGTGTATTGAGGACTGTGACGAGTGTATTGAGGACGGTGACGAGTGTATTGGTGGCTGTGACGAGTGTATTGAGGATTGTGACAAGTTTTTTGAGGACTGTGACGAGTGTATTGAGGACTGTGACGAGTGTATTGAGGACTGTGGCGAGTGTATTGAGGACTGTGACGAGTGTATTGAGGACTGTGACGAGTGTATTAAGGATTGTGACGAGTGTATTGAGGACTGTGACGAGTGTATTAAGGACTGTGACGAGTGTATTGAGGACTGTGACGAGTTTATTGAGGACGGTGACGAGTGTATTGGTGGCTGTGACGAGTGTATTGAGGATTGTGACAAGTTTTTTGAGGACTGTGACGAGTGTATTGAGGACTGTGACGAGTGTATTGAGGACTGTGGCGAGTGTATTGAGGACTGTGACGAGTGTATTGAGGACTGTGACGAGTGTTTTGAGGACTGTGGCGAGTGTATTGAGGGTTTTGACAGCTGTATTGAGCTATGAGACGGGTGTATTGAAGCACGTGACCGGACGCTGTACCCTGCAGGGTACTGAGGGTGCCGGGGGTACTGGGTACTGACCTGCGCGCGTGCGGCAGGTAGGCGAGCGCGTGCAGGGCGCGGTGCCACTGGCCGCACCCCTCGAGCTGCTCCGCCACCCCCGTGATGCTCTCCTCCGAAGGGTTGCCCAGCCATGTGCTAACTAGAAAGCTGTCGGAGAAACGTATCAGATTAAATAAATAACCCAAGACATGCCACGCTGGGCCACACAGCGCCATCTAGCACCAAACTAAGCCGAAGCTTGTACTATGGGTACTAGACAACTGATAAACTTACTTTTTTTTTTATAATAGCACGTCAAAATGACTGCGTCCTGCCTGATGTTAAGCAAACGACGAAGTCCAAAAAGTGTAAGCGATCCTCATCACACATAGTTAGTGCAATGTGGATCGATCACACTATGACGCGTTGGGCGGAGCTTGTACATGAGTGGGCGGGGCATGTACATGATTGGGCGGGGCTTATATGAGATGCTCCAAAAGACTGCGTGGGGCGGGGTCCCGGCCGTATGATGGGTGGGGTCAGTTTACATACGGGAGTGGCCCGAGTACTGCGCGGGGCTGAGTCATACCCTATAAGGGTGTGTCTTGTGTACTTGAATGGCTTCATACGGGTGGGCGGGGCTTGTATACTGTTAGGCGGGGCTTGTAAGTAGGCGTGGCTCACCTGAGGCTGTCGTCCAATGGGTTGGGCGTGTACTGCGCGGTGCGGAGTCACGGCCGCGTGTTATGGCTTGTATAGAGGAGGTCGGGGCTTGTACCCGAGTGGGCGGGGCTTATGTCACGTGGTGCTTGCGTGCTGAGTCTTGTTCGAGTGTAGGCGGGGCCTGTCCACGTGTGGGCGTGGCCTGTGCTCACCTGAGGCTGTAGTCCAGCGGGTCGGGCGAGTACTGCGCGGGGCGCAGTCTCGGCCGCGTGTTGTGCGCGCGCGCACGTATCAGCTCGTAGCGGAGGTCCAGCACTCGCCTCTTCTTGCCGCCCTGAGTACCAACAATACAAATCAAATCAAATATTTCACTTTTCATAATAGGCTTAAGACAGCACTTATAATCTCCGCTCCGTATCTCCCTACCCCCTCTCTCACTCCTTACCCCTTCTCTCTCTTCGTCCCCTTCTCTCACTCTTACTCCCTATCTCCTTCTGTCTCACTCCTAATCTCCCTCCCCCATCCCTCTCGCTCCTTTCCTCTCACCTGACAGCACTCGTAATGCGCGGCGTGCGGCAGCTTCATGCCCATCTCGTCCCCCTCCACGCTGGTCCACCTGGACCTGAGCAGCGTGGAGGATTGTAGCCAAGTTAGAGAGAGGGGTGAGTGAAGATAAGGAGGTTCTCATCTTCACTCACCCCTCTCTCTAATTAGGCTACAATCATGTTCTGTTTACGTCTATATCTCTCTCTCTCTCATGTCCACATATTTCTTTCTTTCTCAAACAGTCTCTATCTCCTTGTTTCTGCTCCTCTCTCTCGCTCCATATGCCCCCCCCCCCCGATCGCTACCTATATCCCGCCTCTTCCCCCTCTCTCGCTCCCTATCTCCCTTCTTCCCCTCGATCTCACTCCCTAACTGCCCTCCCCCGTTCTCCCTTCCCTCCCTCTCTCTCGCTGACTATCTCACTCCCCACTCTCTCTCGCTTTCTATCTCCCCCCTCCAGTCTCCTCACCTGGCAGCACTCGTAGTGCGCGGCGTGCGGCGGCAGCGGCAGCTTCATGCCCATCTCGTCCACCTCCACGCTGCTCAGATCCACCGCCTCATCCTCATCACCAGCGGAGCCGTCGGTGAAGAAGCTCTCGTACGTCCTGATCACCCGCTCCAATGTCGGCACTTGGGGGCAGAGGTACCTTTGGGGGGAGATAAGAGTTTTGGTCATTAATAAACTTCTATCTACTATAGCTCCTATAAACTTACATAAGAAACATATAATAAGGATTATTTAATGTTCATTTTATATAAAAAAAGCAATTTTTATATTTTGATAACCCCCAGCAGATCATTTAGCTTGCAGAAGATATCCAGAAGTGTGCTGGGAAGGCTCCTTACCTAGCAGTGGCGTGCAGGGCTCTCAGCCAAGGGATCTGGTCCTCAGGCGGCCTCAGGTCAGGTCAGAACAGACCTCAGGCTACCAACGTGGCTATCAGGTCTCTCCTTACCTAGCAGTGGCGTGCAGGGCTCTCAGCCAGTCCAGCTGCAGCAGCTTCTCCAGCGGCCTGGCCTCGCCAGCTACCTCGTCGCAATGCAGATACCCTACATACATCTAGGGTATCTACGCATCTAGGGTATCATCTAGGGCCTAATCATTAAATGGCACTCCAAAAGACCAGCGGACCATTTAACTAGCCGAAGGTATCCTGAAGTGTGCTGAGAAAGCTCCTTACCTAGCAGTGGCGTGCGGGCCTCCCAGGGGACCTGGTCCTTAGATGGCACTCCAGAAACCATTTAGCTAGCCGAAGGTATCCTGAAGTGTGCTGCGAAGGTCACTCTTTACCTAGCAGTAGCGTTTAGGCACACACAAGTAAATGTTTATCATGCCGATGATGAGTTGAAATGTGCTTGGTTGGCCAAGCTATCTCGTCCGGTACTCTACCCCGCTCCTTACCTAGCAATGGCGTGCAGGGCTCCCAGCCTGAAGCCCTGGTCTATAGCTGGGGTTTCTGGGGAGAAACCCCAGCAGACCATTTAGCTAGCAGAAGATATCCTGAAGTGTGCTGGGAAGGCTCCTCACCTAGCAGTGGCGTGCAGGGCTCTCAACCAATGGGCCTAATCCTTAAATGGCACTCCAAAAGCCCCAGCAGACCATTTAGTTTGTTGAAGATATCCTGAAGTGTCCTGGGAAGACCACTCCTGACATAGCAGTGAGCAGAGCCCTCAGGGGAGCAGGTCCTCAGGCGACACTTTCAACAAACATGGCTGGAGCCCTGGTCTATAGAAACCCAGCAGACCATTGAGCTTGCAGAAGATATCCTGCACTGTGCTGGGAAGGCCACTTCTTACCTAGCAGTGGCGAGCAGAGCTCTCAGCCAAGGGACCTGGTCCTCAGGCGACCTCAGGCCTCAGGTCAGGTCAGAACAGACCTCAGGCTACCAACAAGGCTATCAGGTCTCTCCTTACCTAGCAGTGGCGTGCAGGGCTCTCAGCCAGTCCAGCTGCAGCAGCTGTTCCAGCGGCCTGGCCTCGCCGGCCACCAGCCGCAGCGCAGCCGCGCGGTGCGCCGACAGCAGCTTGTCCGCGCCGCACTCGCGCCATAGAGACAGCTGCCGGGAGACCAGCAGGCGGAACGTGGGGTCGCCTGGGGACAACGAAGTCGCCAATAGATTAACAAATAATAATCTTTACTTTCCTTGAGGAGCTCGGTGGCGCCGCGGTCTTGTTCACTTAACAATGATCGCAACGTTGTGCAACCATTGGCGCGGTCAATCCGATGATGGGTGACCAAAATTTGACACCGATTTCCTCCGTGCTTCGGAAGGCACGTTAAGCTGTTGGTCCCGGGTGCTATCTTTACCAACTCAGATAGCAGTCGTCACATCATATCAGAGATGATGATAACTCTGACGCCTAAACTGGGAATGGGTATAGCTTACCCTAAGTGTAGCGGAGGTCTGGTGGCAGGTCGCTCTGTGTAAAAGCTTCATCATCATCATTAGCCTATTGCAGTCCACTGTTGGACATAAGCCTCTCCAGTTGTTCGCCACTTAGGACAAACGTCTGGAGGATATACCCATAATCGCCCACGCTGGACAGGCGGGTTGGCGATCGCGGGGCGCAGCTTCTCGCTCCGGTGACGCTGCTGCCCGTCGTCGGTCCGTGATATTTAGCTACGCCTTCAATCGTGATGGTTATACCGCCACCAGTCGGTTCGCCAGAGCCTCGTTTGTTGTTCGGCAGGATGCACCACGGGCAGGTGAGGATGGCTTGGAGCGAAAAGGTGATAGGTCGCTCCCTTACATCCCCAAAGTTGCCAATAGATTAACAAATAATAATCTTTATTTTCAGAAATGGGCACGTAATGAGGAGGATGAGAGACATGTGACCAAGACCGTGATGAAGATGAGTGTGAATGGGTGGAGGGGGCGAGGCCGCCCGCAGAAAAGATGGATGGACTGTGTGAATGATGATATGGCTGAGAAAGGAGTGAATGGGACGATGACGGCTGATAGGGATGAATGGAAGAAGAAAACATATTGGGAACCCCAGATAATGGGAACAGGGCAGGCAAATGATGAATCTTTATTTGCAGAAAGCATACTTTATATGGTGGTACAAAATAAAATAAAATAAAAGAGTACATTATGCTCAGTATTCATTTTTAGAAACCTATCATCTTTTCGCTCCAAGCCGCGGTGCATCCTGCCGAATAACAAACGAGGCGCTGGCAACCGACTGGTGGCGGTATAACCATCACGATTGAAGGCGTAGCTACATACCACAGGCCGATGACGGGCAGCAGCGTCACCGGAGCTACGTCCCTGCGCCAGCCACCTGCACTGCGATTATGGGTATATCCTCCAGACGTTTTTCCTAAGCGGCGAACAACTGGAGAGGCCTACGTCCAGCAGTGGACTGTAATGGGGTGATGATGATGACGATTCAAAGTCAAAATAATCTTTATTTGTATATGTTTTAAAAAAAACACTTACAAATCGTCGAAGCTACCATTAGAAAAGCAGCATCCTACCGAGAAGACACCGGCAAGAAACTCGTGTAGTTGCTCTTTTCAACATAGTGTTTACAATATTATCATCACATTTATACTTTTAACTACGACCACGTCATACAGTCTAGACCTTTTGAGACCTTAATGATTAATTAAACTAAAAAGATAAATTAACATATTCTTTACTCGATTGACAGGCTAGGTGGCTCATTTGGTAGTGACCCTTTGCCCTCTGAGCCAAGGGTCGTGGGTTCGATCCCACCCGGACAAACATTCGTGTGATGAACACTTGTGTTTGTTCCGTGTCTGTGTGTTTATATTTGTATTTAAGTATTTATTTGTGGTATCTTCGTTGTTCTGATACCCATAACGCAAGTGCTTAAGCTACTTACTTTGGGATCGGAGCAATGTATGTGATGTTGTCTGATATTAATTTATTTATTTATGATCTGCCGGTACTCTTAAGAGAGTAGGGCATAGCGAATCTTCGCTCGT
>CM062106.1:5375189-5659384 GCA_031163375.1 Conogethes punctiferalis | reverse complement strand
AACGTTGGGCGGATATACCCATAATCGCACGCTGGACAGGCGGTTGGCGATCGCGGGGCGCGAGCTTCTCGCTCCGGGTGACCGTGCTGCCGGTCGTCGGTCCGTGATATTTAGCTACGCCCTTCAATCGTGATGGTTATACCGCCACCAGTCGGTTCGCCAGAGCCTCGTTTGTTGTTCGGCGGATGCACCAGCGCAGGTGAGGATGGCTGGAGCGCAAAGGTGATAGGTCGCTCCCTTACATCCCAAAGTTGCCAATAGATTAAACTAAATAAATCTTTATTTCAGAAATGGGCACGTAATGAGGGGGATGAGAGACATGTGACCAAGACCGTGATGAGATGAGTGTGAATGGGTGGGGGGGCGAGGCCGCCCGCAGAAAAGATGGTGGACTGGTGAATGATGAATGGCTGAGAAAGGAGTGAATGGGACGATGACGCTGATAGGGATGATGGAAGAAGAAAACTATTGGGAACCCCAGATAATGGGAACCGGGCAGGCAAATGAAGGATCTTTATATGCAGAAACGATACTTTATATGGTGGTACAAAATAAAATAAAATAAAAGAGTACATTATGCTCAGTATTCATTTTTAGAACCTATCATCTTTTCGCTCCAAGCCCGCGGTGCTCCTGCGAATAACAAACGAGGCGCTGGCAACCGACTGGTGGCGGTATAACCATCACGATTGAAGGCGTAGCTACATACCACAGGCCGATGACGGGCAGAGGTCACGGCAGCTACGTCTGGCGCCACAGCACCTCACTGCGATTATGGGTATATCCTCCAGACGTTTTTCCTAAGCGGCGAACAACTGAGAGGCCTACGTCCAGCAGTGGACTGTAATGGGGTGATGATGATGACGATTCAAAGTCAAAATAATCCTTTATTTGTATATGTTTAAAAAAAAACACTACAAATCGTCGAAGCTACCATTAGAAAAGCAGCATCTACCGAGAAGACACGGCCAAGAAACTCGTGTAGTTGCTCTTTTCAACATAGTGTTTACAATATTATCATCACATTATACTTTTAACTACGCCACGTCATTCAGTCTAGACCTTTTGAGCCTAATGATTATATAAACTAAAAGATAAGAATTAACATATTCTTTACTCGATTGACAGGGCTAGGGGCTCATTTGGTAGTGTCCTTTGCCCTCTGAGCCAAGGGTCGTGGGTCGATCCCCACCGGGACAAACATTCGTGTGATGACACTTGTGTATGTTCCCGTGTCGTGTGTTATAATTTGTAATTAGTTATTTGTGGTCTCTTGTGTTTGAACCATAACGCAAGTGCTTAAGCTCAACTTTGGATCGGAGCAATGTATTGATGTTGTCTGACTGATATTAATTTATTATTAATTCGATGCCGGTTCTCCTTACAGAAGAGGCTAGCGAAACTTCGTCATCGAGCCGTCGGGGCAGAATACTCGCCAACCGCAGATACCACATGACCTCTGGAGAGTTTCACTCCGGTGAGTAGGGTTTCCGGAGCTCGAGGGGGGTTAGGGTTGGGCCGCATGGCGGTGGCAATGACAGTACTGACCAGTTACTTGCCCGTGACCACAGCGACTTGGGCTTCTCTTTCGTCTTTCCTTAGGTGTGGGAAGCCATTATGTGGCCACTCACAAAAAAAAAAAAAAAAATTATCCTCCAGACGATTGTCCTAAGGGCGAACAACTAGAGCCGATATCCATCAGTGGACTGTAATGTGTGAGATGAGGATTGTAAGCGCTGCCGGTACTCACCGCTGGCCTGCGCGAGAGGGCGGCCATGTTGAGGTCCCCGCGGTCCCGCGCCAGCTGGCAGGCCTCGCGCACGCGCCCGCCCACCAACAGACACCACACGCGCTGCTGTGCGCGTCGCCTCTGCGCACACGCAAAAACACATACGCTATAAATAAATAAATAAATAAAAGAAATTAAAAATAAAAGTATTTATTTCAGACTAGCTGTGCTCGCGACTTCGTCCGCGTGGAATTTATTTTTTTCCCCGTTTTTTTTTACCTTTTCCATTATTTCTTCGCTCCTAATAGTTGCAGCGTGATGTTATATAGCCTAACGCCTTCCTCGATAAATGGTCTATTCAACACAAAAATAATTTTCAATTCGGACCAGTAGTTCCTGAGATTAGCGCGTTCAACAAACAAACTCTTCAGCTTTATAAATTATAGTTAAGATAACTAAAGATCCATACATTGTTAGTACAAGCTTAATTTCTATGTTATTACCTTATTTCTAAAACTGACCTTGTCCTAAACAACATTTTGCCGATCAGTGAACATTCCTCACTGTCGGCTATCTCCTTCAGCACGCTGTGTGTATAATACGGTCCTCTACGCAGCTTCGAACGCCGTTGTTGCGAATCAAATCAAATCAAAAATTTCTACAACCACCAGAGAATCTTAACTAATATTATAAAGCTGAAGAGTTTGTCGTTTGTTTGAACGCGCTAATCTCAGGACTACTGTCCGAATTGAAAAATTCTTTTTGTGTTGAATAGACCATTTATCGAGGAAGGCTTTAGGCTATATAACATCACGCTGCAACTATTAGGAGCGAAGAAATAATGGAAAATGTAAAAAAAAACGGAGAAAAATAACTATTTCACGCGGACGAAGTCGCGAGCACAGCTAGTACGCTATAATACGGTCCTCTACGTAGCTTCGAACGCCGTTGTTGCGAAATCAAATCAAAAATTTCTACAAGCAATATTGAATATAGTATGTAAATAGGCTATTTTAGCTAACAATTGTAATTAGTCCGTCCTTTAGCTTATTCAAAAATAAAAGACACGTTTTTTTTAATTTGTACATTAGACTAAAAATTACAAAGTTATAGCCCGTTGAAATTACGCGTGACGTCACTCGGTGAGGCATTTTTACGGAGCGAGTGACGTCAAAGACTCCTGACTTTTGATGCCTTGTATCTTGCTATTGTTTATTTGAATGAAAAAAGCAAATAACGTGTCTTTTATTTTTAATAGGCTAACTTTAGGGCTATAACTTTGTAATTTTTAGTATAATTTTCAAAAAAAAAAAATACGTGTCTTTTATTTTTGAATAAGCTAAAAGACGGACTAATTACAATTTTTAGCCATAATAGCCTATTTATTAGTGACATTATAAAAGTTAAGCCGAGTGATTCAAAAGATGTTCGCGTACTCCCCTCTTGAACAGTTTCTTAGTCTGCGACGATTTAGTTAGCCATAATAGCCTATTGCTTGATTATTAAAATAAAATTGATACCAAAATAAATGAAAAAAAAAAAAAATTTGACAGCCACCCAAGTCGCTGCGACAACGGGCAGGTAACCAGTCACTCACCGTCCTCAGGCTCTGCGGGAGAGGGCCTGGCCAGCTCGTCGTCGGTGACGGCGGCCACCGCGTCCCGCAGCCAGTCGAGAAACCGCCTGTGCCTGTTCACCACAGAGCCCACGTCTGTGCCGGGAACACCTGTGCAAAATGTACTATTACTACTAGTCATTCTGGGACATGATCATACCGGGACTAGGGCATACTGGGACATGAACAATCAGGGACATTGTCATTCTGGGACATGCTCACTCAGGGACATAGTCATTACGGGATATAGTCATGCAGGTACATGGCCATTCTGGGACATTGTCATTTCGGGATAGGGCCTCCTGGGCTAAGAACAATCAGGGACATTAGTCATTACGGGATAGTCATTTTGGGACATGTCCCAAAATGACTATCCCGTTGTTCATGAATAATCAGGGACATTGTCATTCTGGGACATAAGTCATTCAGGGACATTGTAATTACGGGATAGTCTTTTTGGGACATGAACAATCAGGGACATTGTCATTCTGGGACAAAGTCATTCAGGAACATAGTCATTACGGCATATAGTCATTCGGGGACATGGTCATTAAGAAACTTAGTCATTAGGGGACATGGTCATTATGGGACACTGTCATTCCGGCACAATGACGTCCTGGGACGTGAACAATCAGGGACATTGTCTCATTCTGGGACATAGTCATTCAGCGATACAGTTATTCTGGGCCATGGTCATACTGGTAGGGCATCCTGGGACATGAACAATCAGGGACATAAGTCATTAACGGCCGTATTCACAAACGTTACTATGCATCGCGGGAACGCACAGGTACCCAAAAACGTATAGGATTTTGGGCACTGTGCGTCCGCGCGTCGCATAGTAACGTTTGTGAATACGGCCGTTAGAGACTTAGTCATTCAGGGACATAGTCATTACGGGATATAGTCATTCGGGGACCTGGTCATTCCGGGACTAGGGCGTCCTGGGAAGTGACATTCTGGGACATGGTCATTATGGGACGCTTATGCACCACTCACCATCATTATCCAGGTCGGCTCCCCACAGCGCGTCGCAGAGCTTCCAAACTTCCAGACAGTATGAACTGCTCACGCCAAACTGAAACAGTAAGTCTATATCTGAAGGTTGTCTGGCAGAGATCGCTATTAGCAATAAGCCTAATAAAGAATATGTAATTTAAGTATATAAGTAAGATTATCAGTTGTCTAGTGCCAATAGTACAAGCTTCGGCTTAGTTTGGGGCTAGATGGCGCTGTGTGGCCCAGCGTGGCATGTCTTGGGTTATTTACGTATTCAACACACTGGATGCGAGAAGACCAGGTTCGATCAAAGTGGCGAACATTGGGAGAGGCCTATGGCCAGCAGTGGACTGTTATAGGCTGATGATGATGCAACGCTGGGCCACACACAGCGTCTTGTAATCCCAAATCTGTCCAAAATTGTCATTGAGGCATCTCTATGTTCAGAAATGTAAGGGAGCGAGCAGCCTATCATCTTTTCGCTCCAAGCCAACCTCACCTGCCCGTGGTGCATCCTGCCGAATAACAAACGAGGCGCTGGCAACCGACTGGTGGCGGTATAACCATCACAATTGAAGACGTAGCTAAATACCACAGGCCGATGACGGGCAGCAGCGTCACCGAGCGAGGAGCTACGACCGAGATACACAACCCGCCTGCCACAAGTGGCGATTAACGGTATATCCTCCAGATGTTTCTCCTAAGTGGCGAACAACTGGAGAGGCCTGTGTCCAGCAGTGGACTGCAATAGGCTGACTATTACTGGTACATACCTTAACTGGCTCGGTGGCTCAATTGGTAGTGACCCTTGCCTTCTGAAATAAGGGTCATGGGTGCGATTCCCATCCGGGACAAACATTCGTGTGTATTTTTATTTGTATTTAAGTATTTATTTGTGGTACCTTCGTTGTTCTGATACCCATAACACAAGTGCTTAAGCTACTTACTTTGGGATTGGAGCAATGTATGTGATGTTGTCTGATATTTATATTTATTTATTTATTATCGGCCTGTGGTATTTAGCTGCGCCTTCAATTGAATAAGCTAAAAGACGGACTAATTATAAATACGGACAATATAATGGTGTACGCTGGGGTGAAAGAAACACTCATCAATGTGACATGTATACTAATTTATGTAATAATGACTTACGATTAATTGACTTTCCAATTGAAATGACTGAATGTTGTGATTATGTATGTAAAAATTTGGACCATAGAATTGTTATTGATAATATGTACCATGAAATAATTGACATATTAAGTCGGGCAGCGCGTGATAGTCACTCGTCGCAAGTTCGTAAACGCAATAAGCGGGTCGTAGGTTGGAACAGGCATGTAGGGGATGCTCACAGGGTGGCAAGGGAGAAATTTCAATTGTGGTTATTATATGGTAGACCAGGGGACGGTCGGGTATGGGAGGATATGCGATTGAGTCGGAAGATTTTTAAGTCGCGTTTACGCTGGTGTCAGAATCATAGCGACCAAATTAAAATGGACACGTTAGCTTCGCATCATTCTAAGAGTGACTTCAGGGGGTTTTGGAAAGCAACGAATAAACACAATAGTAAGCCGGGTTTGCCTGTGAGTGTCAACGGTGTCTGTGACCTACCGGGAATAGCAGACATGTTTCGGGATCATTTTACCGTAAAGTCGCCATTGGGTCCAACAGAGTCGGTAAGCGAGGATGGTGGTAGTAGACGGGAAATCAGTGTTCGGTTTACAGCCAAAGACATACGACAGGCTATTAAATCCATGTCGAGGGGCAAGTCGCCTGGCCATGACGACCTGAGCATAGAGCACCTAAGGTACGCTGGGTGTCATCTGCCCAGAGTGCTGGCGATGTTCTACTCGTTGTGTGTGGGGCATTCCTACCTACCTGCGCTGATGATGAAGACTGTGGTGGTACCAATTGTAAAAAACAAGACTGGTGACATTAGTGACAAGCAAAATTATAGGCCAATTTCTCTGGCCACAATTATCGCGAAAGTGTTTGACAGTTTGCTTAACACGCAGCTTGATAAACACCTGCATATACACGACAACCAGTTTGGTTTTAAGTCGGGTCTCTCTACTGAGACGGCGATAATGTGTTTAAAGCAAACTGTCAGGTACTATACGGACAGAAAGACGCCAATTTTTGCCTGTTTTCTTGATTTATCGAAGGCGTTCGACGTCGATTCTTACGATATTTTGTGGCATAAACTTTATGAAACGTCGATGCCTGGGGAATTGATCCGTACTTTTAAGTATTGGTACGGGAATCAGATAAACTTGGTGCGCTGGTCGGGGGTATATTCGACACCGTACAGGTTGGAGTGTGGCGTGAGGCAGGGGGGGCTGTCCTCGCCGAAGCTCTTCAACCTTTACGTGAACGCGCTGGTGGAGGAGCTCAGCAGCACACATGTCGGATGCCACATTGATGGAGTCTGCCTTAATAACTTAAGCTACGCGGACGACATGGTGCTGCTGAGTGCCTCTGTAGGTGGATTGTCACAGCTGCTTGACATTTGTGAGAAATATGCGAAGCAACATGGTCTGATTTATAATGTCAATAAAAGTGAGTGGATGGTCTTTCAGGCCAGGGGAAGGTCCATAGGTGACACACCTAAACTTAACCTAAATGGTTGCCCCCTGAAGAGAGTGCAACAGTTTAAATACCTCGGGCACATTTTGACCCCGGACCTGAAGGACAATGCCGACTTAGAGCGGGAGCGTAGGGCGCTGTCTGTTCGTGCGAACATGATAGCCCACAGATTTGCTCGCTGTTCGAGGGGTGTCAAGATTACCCTTTTCAGGGCGTTTTGCACGTCTTTTTACACGAGCAGTCTGTGGGTGGACTACACGCAGAAGCAGTACGGCGCCTTACGCGTCCAGTACAATAACGCTTTCAGGGTGTTGTTGGGGCTGCCTCGCTTCTGTAGCGCATCGGGGATGTTCGCGGAGGCGCGCGTGGACTGCTTCCACACCACCATGCGCAAGCGGTGCACGTCGCTGGTGCTGGTGGTGCGGGCCAGCCCGAACGGCATCCTGCGCGCGTTCGCCGAGCGCCATGACTGCCTGTACATGTACCATTGCAACATGGTGCATGTGCAGGCTAACGTCATTTTATTTTAATGTAATTGTAAATTAGGTATATATTTTTTAATTATTATAGTTTGATTATTTTGATTTATTTATATATAATTATTGTATGAATTTGTAATTGGTCCCTTGTTGACTTTAAAATAAAATAAAATAATAATAATAATAATAATTACAATTTTTAGCCATAGTAGCCTATTGTCCTATGCTAAAGGATGTTCATACCTGCGTCCCTCCAGCGGCGAGCGCCTGCGCATCCCTCAGATGCTTTTGCAGCAGTTCCCGCCGCTGCGCCGGCTGGCGGCGCACGCGCAGCATCGGACACTGGCCCTCGGCGCAGCCCTCGGGCTCCGAGTACTCCAGGAGCGTGTCCAGGTGCCTCGTCAGGGACTCCTGGACAAGGAACACTATATTTAGACTAGATTCCGGTCACTGCCGGTAGGCCGGTTATATTAAGAAAACCAATTACAATTCCAATTTGGGGTGAAATTATAATTGGAGTAAGGTAAGGTCATCATGAAAGCTCTTATAAAAAAATATATTTTTTTTAACCTCAAAAGTCAGTAGTGTTGGGATTGAAATAAGGTTCGTATACTGGCCGTGATACGGCCAGTCGGTGGCAACTACGTGGCAAATGAATGGCAACTGTCTGGCGAGTGAATGGCAACTGTCTGGCGAGTGAATGGCAACTGCCTGGCAAGTGAATGGCAACTGTGTGGCAAGTGAATGGCAACTGTCTGGCAAGTGAATGGCAACTGTCTGGCAAGTGAATGGCAACTGTCTGGGCGCTGTACCTCCATGTATCCAGTGGCGTCTCCCCGCGCGACGGCCAGCCGCGCGACGCACGCCTCGCTCCAGTCGTCGGCGGCGCGCCCGCGCACGTACTTGTCCAGTGTGGACAGGTCCGCATCTGGAGCAAACGGGATGTTAACGAAATGAAACAAAGTGGTCCGCAAAAAACTCAACTAATTTTTTTGTAAAACTAGCTGTGCCAGCGGCGTAGCACGCGTGTATATCGGGTTTCAAAAATAACGGACTTCCATAAAATGGTACCTAAATTTTATTTTCTTTTTTATTTAAATTTTATTTTTAGGGTAAACTAAAATGTATTGCTCTGTTTTCTTCTTTTTATTGTACGGTAACATCTTATAATTTATCTAATATAGATTGAAAACCTACTTGTTTTACGTAAATAATATTTTTTTATCATGCTGTGTGTACACATTTTTGAGTAAGAATCTAGTTCTAAGCATCTTTTCTTTTATGTTGTCAAATATTCGATTGTTACTTGTTGTGTATGCCAAAGTAAATAAATAAATAATAAATAAATAAATTTTAGAAAACCGCATTTAACTCCATGCAGTGGTTTTTGCGTGATGCGCGACCAAATATACAGATAAAAACTTCTCCCGTTTTCCCAACTGTATGTTTGAACGCGCATCACGTATAAATTACTGCATGGAATTGAATGCGGTTTTCACCAATGTATTGTTAGAGATCTAACTTAAAATTTAGATACATTTTATGGAAGTCCGTTATTTTTAAAACCTGATATCCACGCGTGCGACGCCGCCGGCACAGCTAGTTATAAATAAATAAATAAATATAAGTATAAAAGAGGGGGATAGGATGTAAGGGAGCGACCTATCATCTTTTCGCTCCAAGCCAACCTCACCTGCCCGTGGTGCATCCTACCGAATAACAAACGAGGCGCTGGCAACCGACTGGTGGCGGTATAACCATCACGAATGAAAGCGTAGCTGAACGCCACAGGCCGATGACGGGCAGCAGCGTCACCGGAGCGAGAAGCTACGCGCTGCGATCGCCAACCCGCCTGCCCAGCGTGGCGATTATGGGTATATACTCCAGATGTTTGCCCTAAGTGGTGAGCAACTGGAGAGGCCTGTGTCCAGGGGTGGGTTAGTGGACCGCAATGGGCTGATGATGATGATGATGATAAAAGAGGAAACGCTATAAATTCAAGGTACTCACTCTTGGGCAGGTCCGCTATGGAGTCGTAGCTGGTGACGTAGGCCAGCGTGGAGGCGGGCCCGAAGCCCACGCGCGAGTGCCGCGCGCGACACACCGACATGTCCGCCAGGTACGCCGCGCCCAGGCGGCCTAGGCACGAACATCAATACTTAGTAGGTAGGGCATAGCGGGGGATGTAAGGGGGCGACCCATCATCTTTTCGCTCCAAGCCAACCTCACCTGCCCGTGGTGCATCCTGCCGAATAACAAACGAGGCGCTGGCAACCGACTGGTGGCGGTATAACCATCACAATTGAAGGCGTAGCTAAATACCAGAGACCGATGACGGGCAGCAGCGTCACCGGAGCGAGAAGCTACGCCCTGCGATCGCCAACCCGCCTGCCCAGCGTGGCGATTATGGGTATATCCTCCAGATGTTTTCCCTAAGTGGCGAACAACTGGAGAGGCCTATGTCCAGCAGTGGACTGCAATAGGCTGATGATGAGGGCAAAGCGAATCTTCGCTCGAATTGAGCCGCCCGTCCGGGGAAGGACCTCCACCCTATAGAATACCGCAGCCAAATGACCTGCGGGTCGTATTTCTGCTGGTGAGTAGGGTCTCCGGAGCTCGTGGGGGGTAGGGTTGGGCCGGCATGGCGGTGGCAACTGACAGGTTACTAACCAGTTACTTGCCAGTTGTCACAGCGATTTGGGCTCCTCTTTCGCTTTCCATCAGGCGTAGGAAATCCAGTATGTCGAGCTATTATAAAAAAAAAGTACA
The DNA here is from genome assembly GCA_031163375.1 of Conogethes punctiferalis. Lineage (NCBI taxonomy): Eukaryota > Metazoa > Arthropoda > Insecta > Lepidoptera > Crambidae > Conogethes > Conogethes punctiferalis. The sequence goes on along the minus strand of CM062106.1, from coordinate 5,649,207 downwards.
TAACAGCATTTTTTAGCAAAAAAAAAACCTACTACGATATATTATTATTATTGACCCGGTATCTCAATTGGTAGTGACCTCTGCCTTCTGAGCCAAGGGTCGTGGGTTCGATCCCCACACATTACAAACATTTGTGTGCATGAACATGTCTGTTTGTATTGGTCTGGGTGTTTTCTATTTCTAATATGTATTTATTTACAAAAAAAATAATGTATCGTAAGTTTATCAGTTGTATAGTACCCATAGTACAAGCTTCGGCTTAGTTTGGGGCTAGATGGCGCTGTGTGGCCCAGCGTGGCATGTCTTGGGTTATTTATTTATTTATCAGGCGTTCCAGAAATAAATAACAGATTTCATATAACCTTTCATGCCAAGGTCATTTCGGTATACAAGGTGAATTTTTAATCACTATCCAAATTTTTTCTGGGCATTAGGTATCGTTAATAGAGCCCATTTCTGCAATAAAAAATATAGGTCATATTTTCACAACAAATTCATTGTACCGAACCAATTATAAATATCGCATGGTTACCATTTCTAGCGTAAAAATTTACTACGCAAAGCGATAAACATCAATGAAAGATATCCCGCGCCCGCGCGGGGTAGAGATGGGGTGCGGGGCGGAGCGGCGGGAGGGTAGCGAGCGAGCGACCCAAAACAAAATGGCAAAGGTCAAGAGCAGTCGCCCGCGCATCCCCGCGCAGCGAGTGCGCGCCATTTCCGTGTTCGTTCGCACGTGTCGCAGTAGAAAGAAACCCCTCCGTCGCGATGTATTCCAAACATTTCCAATCGTGAGTTTTATGAAATGGTGCGGTGTCATTTGTTAAGTGGAGAGAGTTTGAACGGAGCTCAAAGACTGTATGAAGCGGATAGCCTTCCTCGCCTTCGCAACCAGGGTGTGTCAAGTTCCGAACCATGCAACGATTTTAGCTGCCAACCAAAAGCTGTTAGATTACGGCCAATTTACTACACCTTCACATGCAGAAGGGCCAGTGGAAATCGAAAAAGAGATCTTCGACTTTTTCCAAAGAAACCCTCGTGCAAGTACTCGAGACGCGGCGAGGCTTTTTGAGGTTAGCCAATACGCCATATGGAAACTGCTTAACACCGCTGGCTGGCACCCGTATCATTTCCAAAAGTGTGACTTTTTTGTGGGGGGAAATCAAAAGACGTGTGTATGTGGATGGGATCCAGAGCCTGGACGCCCTTAAACAACAGATTATTAGAGCATTTGATAAAGTGAAAAGTGAGACTTTAGTCCTTAACAAATTAAAAGGCAATGTGGAAAAACGTGCGAGACTGTTTGGAGAGAAATGGTATGCATTTTGAACAGTTACCTATTAAATTACCAATAATTATTGATCAGTTTTAGTGTAAGTTGATTTTAATTTTAATTAATTTGTACATAGTAGATTCAATTTTTTAAAATACGTGTTATTGCAACAATGTACTACCTACTTATTGCCGTCTTAGTTTAATTTCAAGAGCATAAAGTCAACTTTGAAAAATATTGTATTCACCTATTGGGTCACCCAATAAAATACCCATTGATAAATGCGTTTAAATTGGACAGTTTTCGCTGAGAACGTGTTCGGCGGTTCGTCAATTGTCGATAGGCGATTGCGTCAAAGTTATAAGGTGAAAATTAGGTAGGTAGGCATTTTTGAAATCTGACGGTCCTAAGCCCGTAAAAATATGAAGGGAAAATTTGCAACTTATGTAGGTACGAGTACCTATGTGTTTTGCTGTTCTGCAAATGGCGGCTTTTTATGAATGAATGAAAGGAGCGGGGACGGACGTGCCCGGCGGTGGGCGGCGCCCGCGGCGCGCGGTGTCTATTTATTTCGTCTTTTTTTAGACAACTTGGAATGCTATTTTCTCAATATTTTAGTACTGACCGGTATTAAAAGAAAAAATACGTATTTAGTGATTTTCGCCATAGATTATAATATAAAAATTTGGATAGTGATTAAAAAGTCTTCTTGTATATTATTTCATGTACAGAATTGATCTCTCTAATATAGATTATTTTCCGCTACGCTGCTTTTTTTTTTATAAAAAGAGCGTTCAGGATGATCTCACTCCACCTGATGGTAAGCGGTCGTGAGGTCCAAATGTTAGGTCGACACCGCGCCTGTCGCCCTCACCCTGAAGGCCCACTGAGATGCCGTTTCACGCCCCGCCTAAAGAACCCAGGATTGTAAGACGAAGGAAACACATGAGCTGGAAGGGCATTCCATGACTTAATGCTATCTACAGATCCTCACCGGCAATGGTCTGGCTGAAGGGTGGAACTTTCCTGTGATATTTCAGCACGATGGTGTGCGGCTGGACCATCAACGGCTTCATAGGCAGTTCTGCAACATACACACAAATATAAATAGATACATACTAGCTTTATCTTATACTAGCGACCCGCCCTCGCTTCGCTTCGGGTGTTTTTAAACTAAATATAGCGTACTAGCTTTTGCCCGCGGCTTCGCTCGCGTTAAATTTGGGGTGAATGCTCCATACAAACTTCCAACCCCTATGTTGGCAACTGGCTGTGATGCAGCCTTTTTTTATTAAAGTCTATGTTTTTATATATATTTTATTATTTTTCTACGAGTTGTCAAATCAGTGAGTTGTCACCTTTCTGCCTTGTTGCGCGCTTTCTTATTATAATACATTGAATTATTATCCTGTTTCTACGTGTTTCCCTCATTCTCCAGTAGTTTACAGTCCACATCCTCATCCGCTAGCTATCACCCTATTTTAGGCAAGCGGGGGGTTAGAAAGGAGCAAAAAGTAGCCTAGATGTTACTTTCCACCCCTTCAACTATCTCCTCTTAAAAATCACGTCAATTCGCCGCTCCGTTTTGCCGTGAAAGAAAGACAAACATACAGACAGACATACACACTTTCCCAATTATAATATTAGTATGGATGTTACTCAGTGATAATGTAGCTTCCTAATAAAAAAAGAATTATTAAAATCGGTTCAGTACTTCTTGTAACTAACTCTCTCACATTACAGAGAGAGAGAGACTGGCTCGGTGGCTCAATTGGTAGTGACCCCTGCTTTCTGAACCAAGGGTCGATTTCGGTTCCCACACAGAACAAACATTCGTGTGATGAACACTTGTGTTTGTTCCGTGTCTGGGTGTTAATATTTGTATTTAAGTATTTATTTGTGGTACCTTCGTTGTTCTGATACCCATAACACAAGTGCTTAAGCTACTTACTTTGGGATCAGAGCAATGTATGTGATGTTGTCTGGTATTTATTTATTATTACAGAGTATGGTCTCACCGTCAGTGATGATGGGCGGGGCGTCGTCGCCGCCCTCGGGCTCCTCCGGCGGTCGCTCGGACGGCGGCCGCGCCACCAGCGGCGCACTCGATATGGGCACCAGCTGGTCCCCGGTGGACACCGACACGTCGTCCTCCATCTCTGTTAGGGGAATGTTCAATATAGTAGCACGATATAATAAAAAATATATCATCATCAACCTATTACAGTCCACTGCTGGACATAGGCCTCTCCAGTTGTTCGCCACTTAGAGCAAACATCTGGAGGATATACCCATAATCACCACGCTGGGCAGGCGGGTTGGCGATCGCAGGGCGTAGCTTCTTGCTCCGGTGACGCTGCTGCCCGTCACCGGTCTTTAGTATTTAGCTACGCCTTCAATTGTGATGGTTATACCGCCACCAGTCGGTTGCCAGCGCCTCGTTTGTTATTCAGCAGGATGCACCGCGGGCAGGTGAGGTTGGCTTGGAGCGAAAAGATGATAGGCCGCTCCCTTACATCCCTTAATAAAAAATATATATAAAAGAAAAAAAAATGTTATCGCCATCTATCCCCAAACCAACAATGCATCTAATCAAAAGTTTTCAGGCGTTTGTATTGAAATGTATATGTTATGTTCCAAAACTCAGGCTTCATAAAACTGGCAATTCATTTGCCGGGCTAAGTGTAAAATTCTTTAACAAAGTACCGTAAAGAAAATCGTTGAATTACCAATACATAGGTTTAAGTCTCATATTGAGTCATGTCTAATGAAAAAAGTATATTATAAAAAAATCACAAACCACCAAACTAAAAAGCGATAAATAACGTAAGTAATTCTATCCTTAATACATATTAAGGATTTATAACTATAATTACTTAAATATTACAATTATCACTTATTTTTGGAGTCGGTGCCAGCCTCTAGGTACCTAACGTAGACTGTTGTTGTAAGACGCGCGGCCGGCAAATCCACACGACAATATACATTCATTTGTTACATACATTGACTGACTCGGTGGCTCAATTGGTAGTGACCTCTGCCTACTGAGCCAAGGGTCGTGGGTTCGATCCCCACACATTACAAACATTTGTGTGAATGAACATGTCTGTTTGTATTGGTCTGGGTGTTTTCTATGTATAATATGTATTTATTTACAAAAAAAAAAAAAAATCTAAGTAAGTTTATCATTTATTATTTTATACATAAAAAAAAAATATTATACATACAGACGAATTGAGAACCTCCTCCTTTTTTCGAAGTCGGTTAAAAAATAAACCACATTGCACGGCGACCCTGCCAGGATATTATATCACAAATTAAAACCGTCTGCGCAGCGCCGCCGAAGGCAGCACTGGCAGGGTCGCCATGCCATTAAGACAGGCAGGGTACCAATGGAGCCACCGAGCCAGTCGTGTATGTGGCAGAAAATGAGACGAAATAGAAAATCTAAAATGTTTTTGAATAAACATACAATGAAACCAATATGAAATTATCAAGCTAAATATCATAGCACATTTAAACGATTATGACAGCTTATTTATGAGTATACCACATATACATTTTCGCGAAGAGAGGTAGGGCATAGCGAATCTTCGCTCGAATTGAGCCGCCCGTCCGGGGAAGGACCTCCACCCTATAGAATACCGCAGTCAAATGACCCCTGGGTCGTGTTTCTGCCGGTGAGTACGGTTTCCGGAGCTCGTGGGGGGTTAGGGTTGGGCCGGCATGGCGGTGGCAACTGACAAGTAACTGACCAGTTACTTGCCCGTTGTCACAGCGAATTGGGCTTCTCTTTCGCTTTCCATCAGGCGTAGGGAAGCCATTATATCGAGCCACTTTTAAAAAAAATGCATTGTGGTAGTTCGTGCTAATTAATACACTGACTGCGATCAATGATAATGTCTCTTTTATTAGAGATTACACATGTTTATATGAGGAGAGATGCGTGTGCGCACGTATGTTGAACACACACTTGGAAAAAAATTATACTATATATTTATTTATTCATATCGAATCAACAGCCTCAGGTATACGTTTTAAGTGTCTAGCTTTAAAAAGGACAAACCATCCATAGACCCCCCCCCCCCCTCCCCAAAGAAAGAGGTGAGCTCTTTTCTTGAAGATTTGAAGGAATTTGAATTTGTTACCTGTGTCTGCGTACAGGGAAGCTTTCATAAGCTGTACGTGGTGACTGCGTCGATTCTCGAGACGCGCTAGCTCGCTCGTAGGACTCTTAACGCCGAAAGCTGCAAACAAATTAATTAATTAAAAACAAAATACCCGACTGCACACTGCATGTCTTTATCCCGTGGGACTTTTAGGATAAAATGTATCCTATGACACTCCCGTAATCAAGACAAATCTAACGATACCTCATACATCAAAATCCATCAAGCCGTTTAGGCTACAGGAGGTCACAAAGGAACAGACATACATACATACTTACATACACTCCAACAACATTACCCTCCCTCTTTGGCAGTCGGGTAATTAATAGTTTAATTAGACGGACGCACAGACATGACGAATCTATAAGGGTCCCGTTTTTGCCATTTGGCTACGGAACCCTAAAAACGCAAGGAATATACACATACAAATAATAAAATAGCTATCGTTGGGTACGTCCTACCCGTTAAAACATAAGGAGCAGAAACGTGGACACTTACGCTAGGCGCGCACTGGAGACTTTTTGTCACCGTGACAGGCGTTTCATCTCTTTTGCACTTTTAAAATGGACTGGCTCGGTGGCTCAATTGGTAGTGACCCCTGCCTTCTGAGCCAAGGGTCGTGGGTTCGATTCCCACCCGGGCCAAACATTTGTGTGATGAATACTTGAGTTTGTTCCGTGTCTGGGTGTTTATAATTTGTATTTAAGTATTTATTCGTGGTACCTTCGTTGTTCTGATACCCATAACACAAGTGCTTAAGCTACTTACTTTGGGATTAGAGCAATAGATAGATAGATAGAAACTCTTTATTGCACAAAAACACAGACATTACAGAAAAAACACATTACAAACAAAAACAAAGTACAATTTAGGCGGTCTTATCGCTTGTAGCGATCTCTTCCAGACAACCTTCAGGTAGAGGAAACCAGATTCAACAGAGATGGGTAATCTAGTGCAAAACTATCTATTTCAATAAACACCTAAAATAAGTCTACATAAATATACCAAGTAATACATATTCCATAGACATACATAAATTAATTAATAAATATATATATTTAAATAAATTATACATAATAGGTAATATATTACACATATACATATACATACAATAATATTTGAATATGAATTAAGGAAGATAAGGTAGAAGAGAAAGAGATAGAATTTAGAGAGACAGGAGATGAGATTTAAGCCTAAGCTTAAAAACTGGGAGGGATTGGGAACGTCTGATGAAAAGGGGGAGGGAATTCCACAGACGGATGGATTGGACAGTGAAAGACTGGGAGTAGGATTTAGAAATATGAGATGGAAATGATAAGAGGAGTTCACGGCAGGAACGCATACCATGATCCGCGGTGGGTTGCAAGAAATTGAAACGCTCTTTCAGATAGGGAGGTGAAAGAGGATTGAATAGCACAGTATATAATAGTGATAGAATATGTAGTTCGCGGCGTCGACGGATAGGAAGCCATTTAAGCTGTGAGCGATATTCAGACACATGATCGTACTTACGTAGACCAAAGATGATTCGAATACAAAAATTTTGGAGACGTTCGAGCTTGTCAAGAAATATTTCATTAAGGTCTAGAAAGCAACTATCCGCATAGTCGAGAATGGGCAGTAAAAGGGACTGTACAAGAGCAATTTTGGTGGGTATGGGAAGGAAATTGCGTAACCTGCTTACAGATGCAGCAGACGCAAACAATCTCCTGCTGACCTCCCTGATATGAGCATCCCAAGTCAATGAACTATCTAGGTATATTCCCAAGTTTCTAACCACCTGGCTAAAAGGAATTTGGACACCGTCAAATATAACAGGCGGAAGAGAATCCCAATTCACTCGGGAAATCACACGCTTCCCACCTACTATAATGACCTGCGTTTTACTCGGATTAACCTTAAGGCCAAACGACTTACTCCACTCCGAAATACGCTTCAGGTCTATGTTAAGAAGTGACACGGCGCTCGGAAGATCGTCTAGGCTACTCTGTGCATAAAGTTGAAGATCGTCTGCATAGAGATGGTAGGATGAAGAAATAATATGAGTGATTGAATTTATAAAGACGGCAAAAAGTAGAGGAGACAAGACACCACTGTATGTGAGACTAAAAAAAATACCTCTATGATCCTGATACAAGCTCTGAGACTCTGCATTGTCCTCAGTTGTGTCCATTTCGAAGGCTGTAAGCAAACAATGGTTATTAGAATTGTTAATGTTAGAACATTTTGTGTTCATGAACATGTCTGTTTGAATTAGTCTGGCTGTTTTATATATATTTTTCATTAAAATGTATCTAAGTAAGTTTATCAGTTCTCTGGTGCCCATTGTACAAACTTTTCATTAAAATACTTTCAATATTTTTAACGGTTTTGGGATGTAAGGGAGCGACCTATCATCTTTTCGCATCATACATGTGTTGCCACGAGTTGTCATCGCGTTGCCACTACGAACTCACCTTTCCCGGCGCCATTGAGCAGGTTGAGCGACGTCTGGTGCATGGCGAGCAGCGAGTCCTCGGGGGTGCCCAAGCCGCTGGCGAGGCTGCCGGCCAGGCCGCTCGCGAGGCCCGCGGCCAGCCCGCCGGGCAGGCCCAGCCCGCCAAGGCCGCCGAGGCCACCGAGGCCTGGAGATTGGATGGCAACCGGTTTTGGTGCTGTGGACAAAAACATTATATTATTATACTAGCTGTGCCAGCGGCGTCGCGTCTTTCCGTTCTATACAAGGCCAGAGCGCAGCCATAGTAAACAGATCGAGTACATGTTGTAATGTAATTTTTAAATCTGTGATTACAAAGTATACACGAATTTTGCGTACTGCTAGTGTATAATTCGTAAACATAAATAACGTCTCGGTTCCGGACTATACTGCATCACATACATAAGTTACGCTTGACAAGAAGAAGTGTACTTATTACAAAAACACAAGAAAAATTAAAAGAGTTTATCTTTTAATTTTTTATAGTTTAGTGAAATATGTAATTCATGAATGAAATGGTCTATGAACTTTATTAATGTACAACTTTACTAATATCATCATCATCATCAACAGCCTATCACAGTCCACTGCTGGGCATAGGCCTCTCCAGTTGTTCGCCACAGGACAAACATCTGGAGGATATACCCATAATCGCCACGCTGGGCAGGCGGGTTGGCAATCGCAGGGCGTAGCTCCTCGCTCCGGTGGCGCTGCTGCCCGTCATCGGTCTGTGGTATTTAGCTACGCCGTCAATTGTGATGGTTATACCGCCACCAGTCGGTTGCCAGCGCCTCGTTTGTTATTCGGCAGGATGCACCACGGGCAGGTGAGGTTGGCTTGGAGCGAAATGATGATAGGCCGCTCCCTTACATCCCCTTTACTAATAGGGTTGAAAATAAAGATGGCTATTAAATATAAGTATTATTATTTAAAATATATTTATGAAAACCTTTCACTTCCAGGGCTGAAAGCTTCTGTTCCAGTATTTCATCGATATTTAATCCAGATCTATCACCAAAATTTTGTTTACGCCACTTTTCGAAAAGATGATGAACATGTCTGTCATTTGGGTTAATCTGAGAATTTGCCAAGTAAACAGAACTTTCTTTTCCGTACTTCCCAATAAGAGTCATTTCATGTAAAGCCATTGCAAACAATTATCAGTTTCTTCTGTGCTTTGCAATATATCAAAATGGCGAGCATGCAACTGCTCGCGTATAATGCGGAACCTAATATTTAGCGCGCTTACTCGGATCTACTACGCGATTAGTTCGTATGCGTACTGGCACTGTATATTATGGTGCTAATTAGTTAGGTTACGACGAAGTATACGCGTGTATTTGCGTACTAGCCTTGTATAGATTGGTAGGCTCCTATTGATCGTACCGTGATGAAAGTATATTACAACCTGCCCAGGAGTATGAAGAATAATTTGTGAAAAATAAAAATCGATCAAAGTGATGAACAATTGGGAGAATCCTACGTCCAGTAGTGGCCTGGTAAAGGCTGGTTATGATGATGATGTAGCGAAGCGAGCCCCGAAGCGAAGCGAGGCTAGTCTTCTATACTTATAATAAATCTGTAGAGAGGTTTTTTATAGTGGCTCGACATAATGGCTTCCCTACGCCTGATGGAAAGCGAAAGAGAAGCCCAAGTCGCTGTGACAACGGGCAAGTAACTTGTCAGTTACCTGTCAGTTGCGACCGCCATGCCGGCCCAACCCCTGACCCCCCACGAGCTCTGGAAACCCTACTCACCGGCAGAAACACGACCCAGAGGTCATTTGACTGCGGTATTCTATAGGATGGAGGTCCTTCCCCGACGGGCGGCTCAATTCGAGCGAAGATTCGCTATGCCCTACCTCTCAACGTTTATTTCTTACTTAATTTTTAGACTTTCCTAACTTTATTTTTATATCTGTTAGCACGTCAAAATGACTGCGTCCTGCCAGATGTTAATCAAACGACGACGTCCAAAAAGTGTAAGCGATCCTCATCACCCTGGTTAGTGCGACGCGGATCGTCACACTATGACGGCCTGCATAAATGCCGTTACATTTAATTTTGTTCGTTAAATCTAAAGCAACATTAATAAACACTGCCATTAACCACTTTATATTCTTCTGAGTTTTAACAACATGAATTAATTTAAAAACAAAGTGTGTATACATAATAAATTTTATAATTGATATAATTTAAGCTACAGTCTAAGTACTTGTCTAAGTAACAATAAGTTTAATAATATTTATTATTATGGACCGATTAACATGAAACAAAACACTAAATCCCCTTAACACTAAAAGTTAAGGGAAGCTTCCAGCAATATATTAGTGAAAACCGCATCTTAATCGGGGTACGCGTTTCTGAGATTAGCGGCCCAAACATACAGACAAACCGACAAACAGACAAAAATTCCAAAAAACATTGTTTTGGGTACTATTGCATTAATAAAGGCCTCCCATAATATTTTTTCACATATATCTTCCATGTACAGACAGCGACTCGTTACATTTTATTATATGTATAGAAGATTTATAAACAATGACTACTATAGTTTATTAATTAATACACTATGACTATTTGACAAAATATTAATAATTGTTTACAAGATCAACTATGTATTAGTTATTCTATATTATAGGAACGTTTAATTTATGCAATTTGACTACATAAGACTATACCATAATACAGTTACTAGTACTACTAAACATATCACTATCAAAATATATAAAGGAGGAACTGACTGACTGACATATCAATGCACAGGTTAAACGGCTAACGTAGGCTCTTGAAATTAAGAAGGGACGTAGCTTAGGTACCGTAGAGGTGCACTAAGAAAGGAATTCCCGAAATTTCCACAGGAACGGGAAATATTGCGTGTGAACTAAAACGCGGGTGGGGCGCAGCTGGTTCTTCATAAAATCATTTACAATTAAAAATATATTTAATTTTACAGCCCAAATTATTGATGATACTACTTAATAAACTTTCTAATCAAAAATTTCTTGAAAGGGGCGTGGCAACAGACGGCAACGTGTCGAAACATGCGGCAACCATATCGCTATTACTATACCTAACTAGCTGGCCCATCGTACTTAGTATGATCACATTTTTCTAAACAATTTATTTTTATCTTTATATTAAACTTTGCCGTGCCCGACAGGGTCCCTAACTGTACTTTAGTTCTAAGTAACTATTTGTAACATCGTTTATACTTATGGAGTGCAATAAAAAATATACATTATATAAAAAAAATATAAATAAATATAAATATAAAAAAATATAAATAAATTTAAATATAAAAAAAATATAAATAAGTAAATATACAAATCTTGTCCTTACAATAACTAATACATAAAACCAAGATTCAGTCGTTCGATAGCTATGCCGTCATATGCATGCCCAAGATACATTTTTAATGTAGGTAAATAAATAAATAACTCAAGACATGCCACGCTGGGCCACACAGCGCCATCTAGCCCAAACTGAGCCGAAGCTTGTACCATGGGTACTTGACAACTGATAAACTACTTATATACTTTTCTTTTTGTAAATAAATACAGGTATATTGATTATACCACTGCTACGAGCATAATACATCACACCTAAGACTGCATATATACTTTAATTAACGCGAAATCTATACATTAATTTATATTGAAAAAATAGCGTTGTTAAAATTCATAATTACATTTGAGTAATGACATTCATATAAAGAAAAAGATACAATGATTATCTATAGGAAACCTCTACCACCGGTTCGGAAAGTTAATCTGCCGAGAAGATACCGGCAAGAAACTCGACAGTTTCTATAAGATAATAGTTAAATCTAAAACCTATACTTCGTACTGCAATTTAACTACTGGTTATAAGACTTATCGGAAGCTAAAAAAAGATAATTACTATGAAATAATTTTAAGCAAGAAACTCGACAGTTTCTATAAGATAATAGTTAAATCTAAAACCTATACTTAGTACTGCAATTGAACTACTTGTTATAAAACTTATCGGAAGCTAAAAAAAGATAATTACTATGAAATAATTTTAAAGGTTAACTTATAAAGGTATATTAAACTACTTCGGAGCGCGGTAGGAGACGACACACGCGGTCAGTTGCATCAAAAGCATCCAATATTTAGCGGTAGCTGTGAACATAATCATATAATATTTAGTGAGTGAGAATGATATTTATATATATTTATTTAGGTGTGTGTGTGTGTGTGTGTGCCTGAGTGATTTCTCGAGTTATTATGCTTGCCTGCCTAAATATAAGAGTTAGTTAAGTGTGAAATATATATAAGATATCTATAATATATAATGCGAAATCAATGAAATATATAATTTACTAGCTTTTGCCCGCGACTTCGTCCGCGTGTTTAAATTTATACATACAAAAGTTTTTTCCCGCTAACTCCCGTTCCCGTGGGAATTTCGGGAATTCCTTTCTTAGTGCACCCCTACGGTACCTAAGCTACGTCCCTTCCAAATTTCAAGTGCCTACGTTTAGCCGTTTGGGCTGTGCGTTGATATGTCAGTCAGTCAGTCAGCCAGTCAGTCAGTCAGTTTCTCCTTTTATATATATAGATTATGATTTTGTTCGTCATATATCTATTCCACTGAACAGTTCATTATGAGTTCTTAGCATTCTCGATAAGGGTGCATTTTTTATGCATATTCCCTATTAAACCATAGTTCTATACTCGATAAAGTGATCATAAGCTCTAATGATGCAGTATCACAGGCAGGTGTAATTTTCACTTGGTAGTACCCCAAGGCAGTAACTTAACACCGCAACTATTAAACATCTTCACTAACGACCATTAGCCGTGGCAACTTACCGGGCGGCGCGGCGGCCGTCTGCACGGCCTGCTTGGCAAGTTGCCGCTTTAGCACGTCCGGCGTGGGCCCGTCGTCCTCCTCCGTCGTCCTCCTCGTCAGAGTCGGTCAGGCCGTACTTGCTGAAATGCTCCACCTGAGAAAAAAAAGGGTTGAGGGTTTGTTATTGTTAACCGACTTCAAAAAAGGAGGAGTTTTTGCTGTATGTTTGTAACCACATACATACATAATGTACGAGCTACGTCGTACATGATGCAGCCGTCAGCAGCGACCTAGATGCAGCGACCTGACCGATGGACCCAGCGAGTGCAGCGTCGGCGTTCTACACCGACGGCACACAACCCAAGACCAGTGTGCATACAATAAACCATAGTATATAAGACCAATTAGAATTAACAATAAACAGATTTCAACCGTCTGTGTTGGGTCTCATTTCCCCCCCGCTGCGGCCAAGACACCTTTAGCCGTCACTATGATCAGCCGCGTGAGTCTGCGCGGCTGGCAGCGGGTCCGCACCACCTACCTACCGTCCCGTCTCTTCCCGCTCGCTACCCCGGGCATCCCGGGAGCGAGCTCTCTACACCTATTATTTATTTAAGTATATATTTTCACGGTTAGGCGGGGCTAGGGCTCTAGGGACTTAGTGTCTTAGGGGTAAAGGGACTCTAGGATCACTAGGGAGTTAGGTTCCCTTCCTAACCTCATATATTTCTGGCTGGCGGGGTGCGGTGCCTTACAACCACCGCTCCTGCCCGGACATTTTGACCCTTGGCGGGTCGGGAGGAATCGCTCCTGCCCGTACACATAACGTGACGCCTTTCTCCCAGAGCGGTAGGCAGAGACCACCTCCTTCCATTTGCTACGATCCTGGCACACAACTTTTGATTCGTCTACATTCATCAATCTCTTCATACATGATATCAGGGTTTCAAAAACAACGGACTTCCATAAAATGGTGCCTAAATTTTAAGTTAGACCTCTAGCAAAACATTGGTGTAAACCTAATTCAATTCCATACAGTAGTTTTCGCGTAATGCGCGATCTATTAATCTCGCGATGTATTAATGCTGATTGTGGCGTGATGAAAAGTATACTATAACCTGCCCAGGAGTATGAAGGATAATTGTACCAAGTTTCGTTAAAATACGTTCAGTGGTTTGTTTTTATAACGAACATACAGACAGACAGATAAAAATTTTACTGATTGCATTTTTGGCATTAGTATAGATCACTAATTACCCCCTGATGGTTATTTTGAAAATATATTTCATGTACAGAATGGGCTATTATGGCTAAAAATTATAATTAGTACGTCTTTTGGCTTATTAAAAAATAAAAGACACGTATTTTTCCTTTTTTCATTCAAATAAACAATAGCAAAGATTACAAGGCATTAAAAGTTAGGAGTGGGAGTCTTTGACGTCACACGCTCCAGTAAAAATGCCTCAACGAGTGACGTCACGCGCAATGTCAACGGGCTATAACTTTGTAATTTTTAGTCTAATTTACAAATAAAAAATACGTGTCTTTTATTTTTGAATAAACTAAAAGACAGACTATTTAAAAATTTTAACCATAATAGCCTATTGACCTCTCTACATATTTATTATAAGTGTAGATTAGACGATCTCTACTCTATACTCACTCTGAACACCCAGCTGCCGGTCTGCGGACGATACTCTATGAATTTGGTGTCATGTTTGTCGCACACGCGGCGTAGCTTGCTCTCATACTCCATCTTTGTCAACCTGCGGACGGACAGACACATAATATATAATCTTAACTAATCTTAACTTAATATTATAAAGCTGAAGAGTTTGTTTGTTTGAACGCGCTAATCTCAGGAACTACTGGTCCGAATTGAAAAATTCTTTTTGTGTTGAATAGACCATTTATCGAGGAAGGCTTTAGGCTATATAACATCACGTTGCAACTATTAGGAGCGAAGAAATAATGGAAAATGTAAAAAAAAAAGCGGGGAAAAATGACTATTCCACGCGGACGAAGTCGCGAGCACAGCTAGTAGTAAATAAAAGTAAAAAACAAGTAAATAAATAACCCAAGACACGCCACGCTGGGCCACACAGCGCCACCTAGCCCCAAACTAAGCCGAAGCTTGTACTATGGGTACTAGACAACTGATAAACTTACTTAGATACATTTTTTTGTTGTAAATATTTACATATTATACATACACAAGCACAGGCCGATGACTGAACTTACCCATAATCGCCTCTTGTGGCAGGCGGGTTGTGTATCTTGGGCGTAGCTCCTCGCTCCGGTGACGCTGCTGCCCGTCATCGCTCTGTGGTATTTAGCTACGCCTTCAATCGTGATGGTTATACCGCCACCAGTCACCAGATTGGTTACCAGCGCCTCGTTTGTTATTCGGCATGAACCACCACGGGCAGGTGAGAGTGGCTTGTAGCGAAAAGTCTCGAAGGCCCCAGTCAGAGGCCGTGAGGTGGTGGGGTCTCGCTCCCGAGCTACCTCCCTCGCCCCGCACGCGCACCTCGCCCCACCGGCGCAGGAGCAGACCCGCTATGAGCTACCTCCCTCGCCCCGCACGCGCACCTCGCCCCACCGGCGCAGGAGCAGACCCGCTATGAGCTACCTCCCTCGCCCCGCACGCGCACCTCGCCCCACCGGCGCAGGAGCAGACCCGCTATGAGCTACCTCCCTCGCCCCGCACGCGCACCTCGCCCCACCGGCGCAGGAGCAGACCCGCTATGAGCTACCTCCCTCGCCCCGCACGCGCACCTCGCCCCACCGGCGCAGGAGCAGACCCGCTATGAGCTACCTCCCTCGCCCCGCACGCGCACCTCGCCCCACCGGCGCAGGAGCAGACCCGCTATGAGCTACCTCCCTCGCCCCGCACGCGCACCTCGCCCCACCGGCGCAGGAGCAGACCCGCTATGAGCTACCTCCCTCGCCCCGCACGCGCACCTCGCCCCACCGGCGCAGGAGCAGACCCGCTATGAGCTACCTCCCTCGCCCCGCACGCGCACCTCGCCCCACCGGCGCAGGAGCAGACCCGCTATGAGCTACCTCCCTCGCCCCGCACGCGCACCTCGCCCCACCGGCGCAGGAGCAGACCCGCTATGAGCTACCTCCCTCGCCCCGCACGCGCACCTCGCCCCACCGGCGCAGGAGCAGACCCGCTATGAGCTACCTCCCTCGCCCCGCACGCGCACCTCGCCCCACCGGCGCAGGAGCAGACCCGCTATGAGCTACCTCCCTCGCCCCGCACGCGCACCTCGCCCCACCGGCGCAGGAGCAGACCCGCTATGAGCTACCTCCCTCGCCCCGCACGCGCACCTCGCCCCACCGGCGCAGGAGCAGACCCGCTATGAGCTACCTCCCTCGCCCCGCACGCGCACCTCGCCCCACCGGCGCAGGAGCAGACCCGCTATGAGCTACCTCCCTCGCCCCGCACGCGCACCTCGCCCCACCGGCGCAGGAGCAGACCCGCTATGAGCTACCTCCCTCGCCCCGCACGCGCACCTCGCCCCACCGGCGCAGGAGCAGACCCGCTATGAGCTACCTCCCTCGCCCCGCACGCGCACCTCGCCCCACCGGCGCAGGAGCAGACCCGCTATCGCTCGGTCACGGCGCTCAGTCGGAACCTTGCTCCCACGGCGGATGCACGCGCAATTTCCTCGACCAATTTCCGCTATTTATGTACGCGCTCGTGTTATTTGAATAGATGTTTTATGCTTACCACATATTATTGTTTTTATTGTGAAGCCCAAGTAACCTGTGTATAAGACTATCTACAAGGTCAATGACCTGTCCATTTTCACTGATGGGGGCCTTTGCCACGGGTCTCAGATGGTATAGTTGCGCCGCTACCTCTGGGCTCACTGCACCACGGCGCCGGTTGAGGCCCAGGCCCGCGGGGCCTCGTGCGACACTGTCGCCGCCAGCTCACCTGTCCGGGTCGGTGATGGGCCTCCGCTGCGTCTAGTCACCGCTGCACATCCAGCGTCACCACGGCGCCGGTTGAGGCCCAGGCCCGCGGGGCCTCGTGCGACACAGTCGCCGCCAGCTCACCTGTCCGGGTCGGTGATGGGCCTCCGCTGCGTCTAGTCACCGCTGCACATCCAGCGTCACCACGACGCCGGTTGAGGCCCAGGCCCGCCGGGCCTCGTGCGACACTGTCGCCGCCAGCTCACCTGTCCGGGTCGGTGATGGGCCTCCGCTGCGTCTAGTCACCGCTGCACATCCAGCGTCACCACGGCGCCGGTTGAGGCCCAGGCCCGCGGGGCCTCGTGCGACACAGTCGCCGCCAGCTCACCTGTCCGGGTCGGTGATGGGCCTCCGCTGCGTCTTGTCGCGGGGCCACACGCGGTCGAGGGTCACGACGGCGCGCCGGTTGAGGCCCTGGCCCACGGGGGGCTTGTCCGCGTCCTCGGGGTACACTATCACCTCCTTGTTCAGGAAGTGGACTGGGGATGGAGAAAAAAAAATGTTATGTAAATTTTTATTTTTATAACAACATTAATCCTTTGGCCGTCGTACAATGGGGCAAGATACCCTCATATGTGGCAGAAAATGAGACGAAATGGAAAATCTAAAATATTTTTGAATAAACATAACATACAATCTTAACTAATATTATAAAGCTGAAGAATTTGTTTGTTTGTTTGAACGCGCTAATCTCAGGAACTACTGATCCGAATTGAAAAATTATTTTTGTGTTGAATAGACCATTTATCAAGGAAGGCTTTAGGCTATATAACATCACGCTGCAACTATTAGGAGCGAAGAAATAATGGAAAATGTAAAAAAAATCGGGGAAAAAAATAACTATACCACGCGGACGAAGTCGCGAGCACAGCTAGTGAAAATATATGAAATTATCAAGCTAAATATCATAGCACATTTAAACGATTATGACAGCTTATTTATGAGTATACCTCATATACTAATTAAGGATAAAAAAAAAAACACTAGGTATTGTTAGAGGAGAATAATCAACCGCTGCGGCGCAGCACTATTCGCCACGCTCAAGAGTCACCGCACTAACGTTGACAGTTGAAGTTTGACGTAACGGTGACACTGACAGCTGTCATCGAGTTCCCGCCGATTATTACTTTTTCTCTCGCTCTGGTTGAATGAGTGTTTGTAATTGGATTGTGTAAATAAATACTTTCAGATTAAGATAAAGTTTCTTAATAGTATGCATTTTTTTACACATTGTTAATCATTAAAATAAATTTATATTTTATGTTGTGAATGTGTGTGGTTACATTCCTGACTTACGGCCGTATTCATAAACGTTACTATGCGACGCGCGGACGCACAGTGCGCAAAATCCTATACGTTTTTGGGTACCTGTGCGTTCCCGCGACGCATAGTAACGTTTGTGAATACGGCCGTTAGATAAATATTATGCTAAAGTATGTATTTAATACATTATAAAGCACTCACCTGGTGGTCCACAGTGACCAAAGACTTAGAGCATGCCCAAACAAATGTCTCGACAACCCAGGACAGAGCATCCTGGCGCTTTAGAACGAGGAGAGCCGACCCCAAATAATGGGAAGTGGCTAGGACAGGGTTTCTTAACGTGGGGTCCATGTACCCCTTAGGGGTCCGTAGCATGTGTGTCAGGGGTCCGCAGTAGATCAGTCAGTCTAAACATATTTATTTAAGACTTTTTTATTTCCAAAAATATTTATGGCTGGGGTCCGTGAAATAGTTTAAATTGTGAAAGTGGTCCGTGACTGCAAAAAGGTTAAGAAACCCTGGGCTAGGACAAAGAAGAAGACATTATAAAGCACTCACCGAGCGCGTCCATATTGAGTCCCGCCACGTCGACCTCGCAGTCATAGTACACGTTGCCGTAGTTGTGCCGTCCCACCGTCAGATGGGGCACCACGCACGACCCGTCCGGACGCATGTACTCTAAACACGGGAATAAGGAACATAAATATCCCCCCAAAAACATTTTCATGTAAAATGTAGCCAAGACGAGGAGGGCGAGATCACATTCATGCGTGCACTGTCAAAAAGTTATCAGATGTCATGAAGAGCCAAGCTGATTACACGTCCCTAATTAAACTACAATCACAAATGTAACATATTTGTAAAAATATGTGGATGGCGTTATATAAATCTATACTTATAATAAATCTGTAGAGAGGTCAATTCTGTACATAAAATATTTTTTCAAAATAACTATCAGGGGGTGATAAGTGATCGATACTGATACCAAAAATGCAATCAGTAAAATTTTTGTCTGTCTGTCTGTATGTTCGTTATAGAAAAAAAAACTACTGAACAGATTTTGACGAAACTTGGTACAATTATTCTTCATACTCCTGGGCAGGTTATAGGATACTTTTCATCACGCTACAATCAATAGGAGCGGAGCAGTGACGGGAAGTGTTGGGAAAACGCGAGAAATTTAAACCTGTATGTTTGAACGCGCATTACGCGAAAACTACTGCATAGAATTGAATGCGGTTTTCACCAATGTATTGCTAGAGGTCTAACTTAAAACTTAGGCACAAGGTATAGATGGGTATTATATGGAAGTCCGTTATTTTTGAAACCCGATATCCACGCGAGCGACGCCGCTGGCACAGCTAGTAGTCCATAAAATATAGAATGACAGCTGTAATAGGACTTTTAATAGGACACTGTAAAAACGTTTTGAATTTATTTGAATTGTACACACGAAAAATCGTCACTGTACTAATACAGTGACGATTTTTCGTTTACGTTTATTTTTATTTACTACTTATAGTACAGTGTTTTTTCGTTATCAATATTTTCTATTATCAATAAAGTGTCAAAAAAAGCAAATTACTACCACATGTCTGCAATAAACCATTTGAATTTGACAGCTGTCATTTCATCATCTCGTCAAAGCTGGGTATGGTGTACCCAGGCCGGGTCAGTTTGACCCTTGTGGGGTGAGGCGGCATGTCCTGCGGGGGGACATTCTCGTCTTAATACCGACATTCACGCGGACAAAGCCGCGAATCGCAGCTAGCTAGACCATAAACAACACTCACGGATCATCTCGTCCAAGCTGGGTATGGTGTAGTACCCGGGCCGGGTCAGTTTGACCCCGGTGGGGTGAGGCGGCATGTCCCGAGGGGGGACATTCTCGTCTTCGGAAACTGAGAAACGAAAAAAAAGCATATTAATACCTACAGTACCCTTATACCTACACATAACCCTTCTTCTTGAATCCCTCTATCTTTTAAAAAAGCCGTATCAAAATCCGTTGCGTAGTTTTAAAGATATAAGCATACATAGGGACAGACGGACAACAAAAGCGACTTCGTTTTGTATTATGTAGTGATTGAAATGTTCACTTCTGTTTTACTAAAAAAATCTAATTAGGATTCGACAAAAACGTTAAAAGATTTCAACTTTTAAACCGACATCAAAAAAAAGGTGGAGGTGGTTTTTTTTTTGTATGTGTGTTACCACATCATCATCATCAGCGCACATCAGTCCACTGCTGGACATAGGACTCTCCCAATGCTCGCCACTTCGATCGGTCCCAGGCCTCTCGCATCCAGCACTTGCCAGCCGTCCTGCGCAAATCGTCACTCCACCTGGCCTGAGGGCGTCCTACACTACGTTTGCCACATATCTCCGAGAGCTATGAACCGATTTGGAAAATTCTTTGTTTGTTTTAAAAGGGTGTACTTCCTAGTTGGAGCAATTGTCACCAAATTGAAGTCCGTTTTCTTTTTGCTAAGAAATGCTGTTACGGATATGGGATGTAACGGGGCGGCCTATCATCTTTTCGCTCCAAGCCAGCCTCACCTGCCCGTGGTGCATCCTGCCGAACAACAAACAAGGCACTGGCAACCGACTGGTGGCGGTATAACCATCACAATTGAAGGCGCAGCTAAATACTACAGGCCGATGACGGGCAGCAGCGTCACCGGAGCGAGGAGCTACGCCCAAGATACCCCAACCCGCCTGCCCTAAGTGGCGATTAAGGGTATAATCTCCAGATGTTTGCCCTAAGTGGTGATTAAGGGTATAATCTCCAGATGTTTGCCCTAAGTGGCGATTAAGGGTATAATCTCCAGATGTTTGCCCTAAGTGGTGATTAAGGGTATAATCTCGAGATGTTTGCCCTAAGTGGCGATTAAGGGTATAATCTCCAGATGTTTGCCCTAAGTGGCGATTAAGGGTATAATCTCCAGATGTTTGCCCTAAGTGGGGATTAAGGGTATAATCTCCAGATGTTTGCCCTAAGTGGCGATTAAGGGTATAATCTCCAGATGTTTGCCCTAAGTGGTGATCAAGGGTATATATTCCAGATGTTTGCCCTAAGTGGCGATTAAGGGTATAATCTCCAGATGTTTGCCCTAAGTGGTGATCAAGGGTATATATTCCAGATGTTTGCCCTAAGTGGTGATTAAGGGTATAATCTCCAGATGTTTGCCCTAAGTGGTGATTAAGGGTATAATCTCCAGATGTTTGCCCTAAGTGGCGATTAAGGGTATAATCTCCAGATGTTTGCCCTAAGTGGCGATTAAGGGTATAATCTCCAGATGTTTGCCCTAAGTGGCGATTAAGGGTATAATCTCCAGATGTTTGCCCTAAGTGGGGATTAAGGGTATAATCTCCAGATGTTTGCCCTAAGTGGCGATTAAGGGTATAATCTCCAGATGTTTGCCCTAAGTGGTGATCAAGGGTATATATTCCAGATGTTTGCCCTAAGTGGCGATTAAGGGTATAATCTCCAGATGTTTGCCCTAAGTGGTGATCAAGGGTATATATTCCAGATGTTTGCCCTAAGTGGCGATTAAGGGTATAATCTCCAGATGTTTGCCCTAAGTGGCGATTAAGGGTATAATCTCCAGATGTTTGCCCTAAGTGGCGATTAAGGGTATAATCTCCAGATGTTTGCCCTAAGTGGCGATTAAGGGATTAAGGGTATAATCTCCAGATGTTTGCCCTAAGTGGCGATTAAGGGTATAATCTCCAGATGTTTTCCCTAAGTGGCAAACAAGTGGAGAGGCCTATGTCCAGCAGTGGACTACGATAGGCTGATGATGATGATGATAGGTTAAACGATCTCTACCATAGACTCCCTGTATCTGATGAGCGATCTTCTCACAACTGCACGTGGTGACGCCTCCTCGGTGGCTGCAGAACTGGAGGGGCTCGGAGGGACCTAGGGGAGGGGTGACGGGATTAGGGAGGGGAGAATTGGTGAGGGGAACTAATTTGGATGGATTACGCTATTTACCAGTGAAGTGAATATAGGCATAGCAGGATCTGATGGTAAAATGGATAATATTTTTTTTCTGTTGCCATGTGACTTTTTTTTGTCTTCTTTTGTTTTTTTTTTTTATAGTAGCTCGACATAATGGCTTCCCTACGCCTGATGGAAAGCTAAAGAGAAGCCCAAGTCGCTGTGACAACTGGCAAGTAGCTGGTTAGTTACCTGTCAGTTGCCACTGCCATGCCGGCCCAACCCTAACCCCCCACAAGCTCCGGAGACCCTACTCACCAGCAGAAACACGACCCGGAGGTCATTTGGCTGCGGTATTCTATAGGGTGGAGGTCCTTCCCCGGACGGGCAGCTCAATACGAGCGAAGATTCGCTATGCCCTACCCTCTCTTAAAACACATTTTGTCTTCACATATAAGACAACATCTCATACATTGCTCCGATCTCAAAGTAAGTATCTTAAGCACTCGTGTTATGGGTATCAGAACAACGAAGGTACCACAGACATATTATGTTAAAATGTTGTATTTAATTTTAATTTTATTTAATTTGTAATTAATTTAATCTAATTTGTATATCGAGTTTCGGCAATATGAACATTCACTGTTAAATTAAGGATAACCTGTTATTGGCCCTATTGTTGGCATATCATTTCATGTATAATTCTGCATATAATCGCTGTTGGTTTTCTAATAAATAAATAAATTATCGCACCCTCCACAGAATAAGTGCTCTAACTGAAATTTTAATGACGGTTTTGCGTTCTGCAGCGTTAGTACTCTCTGTCAATTTTTTTTATAATGAGTTTTGTACGGAACTGACGAAATTATGAAGCAAAATTATTTTATTCGTTATTTATTATTATTATTATTGTTCGGTAAAATTATGATAATGATACCTAAGATAATGTACCTTTAACAAATAAGAGAGGTAGGGCATAGCGAATCTTCGCTCGAATTGAGCTGCCCGTCCGGGGAAGAACCTCCACCCTATAGAATACCGCAGCCAAATGACCTCCGGGTCGTGTTCCTGCTGGTGAGTAGGGTGTCCGGAGCTAGTGGGGGGTTAGGGTTGGGCCGGCATGGCAGTGGCAACTGACAGGTAACTGACCAGTTACTTGCCAGTTGTCACAGCGACTTGGGACTCTCTTTCGCTTTCCATCAGGCGTAGGGAAGCCATTATTTTGACTGGCTCGGCGGCTCAATTGGTAGTGACCTCTGCCTTCTGAGCCAAGGGTCGTGGGTTCGATCCCCACACATTACAAACATTTGTGTGCATGAACATGTCTGTTTGTATTGGTCTGGGTGTTTTCTATGTATAATATGTATTTATTTACAAAAAAAATGTATCTAAGTAAGTTTATCAGTTGTCTAGTACCCATAGTACAAGCTTCGGCTTAGTTTAGGGATAGATGGCGCTGTGTGGCCCAGCGTGGCATGTCTTGGGTTATTTATTATTATGTCGAGCCACAAAAGTAAGGTTTAAAGAATATTTATTTCCTCATTACAAAACCATACAGTCACTTACAATGAGAAACTTAACTACTACTTTATTGCGGGTACGTGCATAATCCGTCGATAAGGTAACAAAATTATTATTATAGTAATCAACAAAAAACGGTATTAGCTAGGCAGTTACTCACCGGAGAGATCGTCTCTGTTCTCCTTGTCGGAGAGGCTGGAGGGCGAGCGGACGGCCAGCTCCCGCACGGAGGTCTCCGCGCTGTCCGGGTTGGACGCCAGCGGCTTGCGGAGCGGTTTTGTCGTCAGCCTGGCGACAAACACAAGGGGAATTCGATATAATGGGATGAAAATAAAAACATCTTGTAACATTAGTACAAAAAAAACACCCGACTCCAATATGGTAACGACTAGCTGTGCTCGCGACTTCATCCGCGTGGAATAGTTATTTTTTCCCCGTTTTTTTTTACATTTTGCATTATTTCTTCGCTCCTAATAGTTGCAGCGTGATGTTATAATAGCCTAAAGCCTTCCTCGATAAATGGTCTATTCAACACAAAAAGAATTTTTCAATTCGGACCAGTAGTTGCTGAGATTAGCGCGTTCAAACAAACAAACTCTTCAGCTTTATAATATTAGTTACGATGGGACCAACTCTGAAGTACAAGGGATGTTTCCAGGGTCAAAATAATTACATTATATTTAGTCCGTATTGATGAAATAAGAAAAGATCAAGATTTTAAACATAAGAAAACGATTTATTGCAAGTTGTGATTTAGCAGAGACAATGACATTGCACTATATCAAAATCATCAACCATAGAGAAGAGTGAATCGATAATATAAAAATTGTATTAGGCGGTGTACATGTCTGCGTTTCTCCCAACATTCTCTCCTGAACGCAGACCCATTGCTCTGCTGAAAGCTTCATGTTTTGGTCTATGCAGTCCTTTGGTCAAAATGTCCGCAGTCATGTCTTGACTCCTTTGGTATTTTACTAGAACTTGTTTGGCAGCAATCCTCTCTCTGATAAAGTGATAGCGAACATCAATGTGTTTACTGCGTTGATGATAACTTTCATTTCCTGAAATGCGAATGGCACTTTGATTATCACAGTAAACAACAATAGGAATAGCTGATGATTCAGGCCAAAAGTCTTCATCTAATTGTTTTAGCCAAATAGCTTCTTGCACAGCAGTGGCCAGAGACATATATTCAGCCTCTGTGCTCGATAAGGCTATAGTTAGTTGTTTTTTGGAACACCAACTTATAGCAGCACCCTGAAAAATGAAAATATACCCAGTGCAGGATCTACGGTCTTCAGAATGACTGGCCCAATCAGCGTCACAATAGCCAGTAATGTTGCCTTCTAAGTTTCCATCATATGTTAATTTATAATCATTGGTAGCCTTCAAATATCTTAAGACTCTCTTCAGTGTAGTCCAATGCTCTGCAGTGGGTTGCCCATTGTATCGACTTAATGAATTTACAATATATGTTATGTCAGGTCTTGTCCCTTGTGACAAATATAATAAGCACCCAATAGCTTCTTGATAAGGTATGTTTCTCAATATATCATCCTCACTTTCGGCTCTCTTTAATTGAATGTTTGGATCACATGGAGTCCAGACTGGCTTGCAATCATCCATACCAAAACGAGTAAGTATATTTTTAATATACATTGACTGATCCAGTGATATTTTATTTTGATCTTCATGTGTTATTTTGAATCCAATACATTGTTTTGCTTTTCCCATGTCTTTCATATTAAAGTTATCTTTCAGTTTTTGTTTTGTTTCTTTGCCAGTTTCAGAACGATTATAGAATAAAAGTAGGTCATCAACATAAACAGAGATAAATAAAATATCATCTTTGCCCAATATGCGAAAATAAATACATGGATCCAGTTTTGATCGTTCCATGCCAATGTCTAACAAGACAGCGTTGAGCTTTTTGTTCCACTGTCTGCTGGCCTGTTTAAGACCATATATAGCTTTATTTAAGTGGCATACTTTCTCTCCTCGATCAAAACTGGGTGGTTGAGACATGTAAATATCTTCATCAACATCCCCTTGCAAAAATGCTGTAATAGCATCCATTTGATGAATTTCAAGATTGTATTTTGCAGCAATAGCTATGAGATATCTAATTGATGTGTATCGAACAACAGGTGCATACAGCGTGGACCGGAAATGAGCACTAATACTTAAGGGTCGTATAGAGTAGTTGATATACGATCTGGCAGCACTGTGCCCGGAACAAAAGAATTTGTATGTTTTAAGTAATTGGTGATTTTCATTTTTATGCAAAAGTCCCAAACGGCAACCCTAAAAACAGATGTTTAGTCCACTAATAGTGATCAAAGAATACAGAGGCGACACATCTAATTTAATGCTACCTATTACCTACGACGTAGTTGATAAATTAATCCTCAAAATTACGTGTATTTCGTAAATTCAGATATTTATGTTCCTGCAATAATAAATATTACGAATACGAATCTTTGATAGTAACAGTGTCATAATGGTGAATATTTAACGATTTTTATAAGTTTTCACCCTCAAACTTATCAACCTCATTGAATTTAAAGTAGATTTGAAAGATAACAAAAGATAAAAATTATTTTGAAACATTACTGACATGATTCAGTAATTTTCAAGAATTACGAATTCAATTTTGTGCCTACTTGCGTATCTGTATCTAAGCCATTCACGAAACGGCGCACACGGCGGTCAGAGGTCAAAGGACGAAGCGCTTTCTTCTGATTGGTTGCGGCATCGATTGACTTTCGCCGCGGGCGCCGCCTACTTACCTATTTCTTTTTTCGATAAATACAACTAGGGTTCTGGATATTATTGAAAATAATATCAACTGTATTTATTTCGAATGAAAGTATCATCATGAGCCCTTTTCAGTTTCGAACATTGGGCTCTCCCAATGTTCGATGCGTATGCTACTATGCCCAGCAGTGGTCTAATATGGATTTTTATTACTTTGTTTTTACAGATTTCGGGGATTTTATTAATTTTAAATATCGTACATATTCCCAGTTCATACGACTGATGAATTACAAATGTGTAAATTTGGTAGTAACATTGGGAAAGGCCTATGTCCAGCTGTGGACTAATAAGAGTTTTTATTTTGTTTTTACTCATTTCGGGGATTTCATTAATTTAAAAATATCCTACACATTCCCAGTTACTTTATACGAGTGATGTTATTGCAAATGTGTAAATTTGGTAGTAGAGGGTTTTTCAATTGTGAACTGATATTACCGAACCCTACGGGAATTGGCGAAAAATGGATTATTATTTTTTAGTCACGTATCAGTTGCTTCGTAACCTTCGTGAACGTTAGTCGCATCTTCTATCGGGAGACCATAGCTCGGCATCACATTATTACAATGATGAATTTTATGAAATGACGCTAGGTATGACGGAGCGCCGCGCGCCTGTCGCCAATACTTAGACAGGCGTTTGGGCTGGGCTGATCGGCAAAGGAGGCCCTGTAACGTGGCCAGCCCGCTCCTCTGACCAGACTACCCTGGAAGTTTTTGTGTGTTGTGTGTGTGGTTATGTGAATAGTCAATGAATGCGTCCGTGGCGTTTTATTCGGATTTAAAATCAGTACTACGTACGATAGGTAGCTAGCGGTGTGCCGCGCTGTCACTGCGCTGGTCTAGTTATAGGTAGGTTCGTAGGTACGATATTCGGTCAGTGACCTGTCTTTACAAACAAACTTTCAGGGTTGTACAAGGATTTGCCACAAAATTTGTTTTTTAAAAATGTATGGAGTAATAAAGTATCACTTTCAATGTTCATTACCTTCACTATGCTTTCTTTACATGATATATATAAACACCCTTAAGTATTAGTGCTCACTTCCGAAACACGCTGTATATCTCATTGTAATCTATTCCTTTCTTTTGCTTGTAACCCTTAATTACAAGTCTAGCCTTATAACGAGTGATTTGTCCAGTATGATCAAATTTTCGTTTGAAAACCCATTTGCATGGAATAGCCTTCTTCCCACCAGGTAAGTCCACTAAAGACCAAGTATTATTGTGAATGAGAGACTCATACTCCTCTTCCATTGCCCGTTTCCATTCTTCAGATTCATTACTTTGAAGAGCTTCTTCTAAGCTCTGGGGGTCATTGTTAAGAAGGCTTGAAGTAGACTCACCATTCATGCAAATGTATAAAGATGAACTTCCATTATTTGTTTGCAATTTTCTTTGCCGACGGGTTTTAACACCTGTTTCATTTGCAGACGATATGTCAACACTCTGACTTGGTAAGTATGTATTATCTAGTGGATCTTCATAATCTGAATTACTTGAAGTATCTGTGATACTATTACTCAAATTATTTGAAGAAGACTGCTCTTCCTCGACTGTACTTTCAGCATCTGGTGTAAATAAGTCAGATTTTTCATTCGATGGTAAGTATATTTGTGTTAATTTTTGTTCTTTTTTATAATTATTATTTTCATTATTATTCTTATCTTTGTATTGTTGTGTTTCTTGTACTTCTTGATTAATATTATTTATTTTTGTTTCAGGTGCTGAAAAAGAAGATGATTCTACAATTTTACTTTTAATGTTTTCTTCCAGAAAATGAACATCCCGACTGATCACTGCTTTATTAGTTTTCGGGTCTATAAAACGGTAGCCTTTTGTGCATTCACTGTACCCAACAAAGATTAGCTGACGAGATTTCACATCTAATTTTTGGCGCTTTTCCTTGGGTATATGCACCATAGCAGGACAACCAAATATTCTGATATTGCTCAAGTCCGGCTTTTGTCCAGTCCATACTTCATGAGGTGTAATATCTGATAAAGAATGTGTGGGCGAGCGGTTGATTATATATGCAGCAGTTGTTATAGCTTCAGCCCAATAACTCTTTGATAAATCAGCATTAAGCATCATGCATTTTGCTCGTTCAACCAATGTTCGGTTCATTCGCTCGCTCAGACCGTTCTGTTGTGGCGTGTAAGGATTGGAAGTCTGATGTAATATTCCGCTTTTTCTTAAATAATTAGCAAAGTTTTTATTAGTATATTCCAATCCATTATCGCTGCGTAAAATTTTAATCTTTTTATTTAACTCGTTTTCTACTCTGTTTTTATATTCAATGAATTTTTCAAACACTTCTGCTTTGCTTTTAATTATGTATACATAGACTTTTCTTGAAAAATCATCAATAAAAGTTGTAAAATACCTGGCACCGCCGATCGAAGCAACTTGCATCGGGCCACATACATCTGTGTGGACCAGCTCTAGCAACTCATTTGCCCTGGAGCCATTGCTTGGAAACGATTGCCTTGTTTGCTTACCCTCTAGGCAGCTTATACATACATACTTTTCTTTCTGTGATGATAGTTGTACACCAGTTGTGCAGTTTGGTAACTTGTGAACATCATTATAATTTAGATGGCCCAAACGTTGATGCCATAGATGTGTACTTGATTCTGCTTTTGCCGACATAGCAAATATTTTACTGTAGTTTATGTTCAGCCTATATGTATCATTTATTAGATTTGCTGTGGCTACTTTTTGATTATTTGAGTTATATACTGAGCAGCCAGTTTTATCAAACTCCACTGTACAACCAGATTTTATTATTTTACTAACTGATAATAAATTTGTAGACAACTTTGGCACATATAGAACATTCTTTACTAATATTTCACTGTTGCTGCCATCTTTATTAGGTATATGCAATATCACATCACCACAGCTTTCAACATGTAAAGTTTTATTGTCTGCAATCTTGATTGTGGATATTGGTGGTTTCGTTTCATTCTCTAATAAATCTTTATGCATTGTCATGTGCATCGAAGCACCTGAATCTACATACCAGTTTATACAGTCATTCAGCTGCATCGCTGAGAAAGCTGCCACAAAACCTTTATTATTTTCTTTACTCTGAGATTTATTTTTCAGAAACCAACAATTTTTACCGAGGTGTCCATATTTGTTGCAGTTAAAACATCTAGGACCTTTTGACTTTGGCTGATGCTGAGTGTTTTTGAACTTAGCTTGAGTATTTTTATTACTTGTATACAGAGCTGAATTATTTGGTGTAGCTTTTATTTCTTGCAAAAGTTTTGTTTTAATCAGATCTGCACTTATTTTTACTCCTGAGCTTTCAATCCCCATTATCATCGGTTTGTATTCATCGGGTAAACCTGCTAGCATCAAAGTCCCGAGCCATTCATCATCAACACTGAATCCTATATTTCTGAGCTTATGAGCTGAGCTCATGATTTTGTTGACGTAATCTTCTACACTGGTGCTTGTTTCTAAATTAGTGTTAATCAAGTCTCGCAATAAACCAACTTTTCTCAGTAAACCAGAATCTTGAAATGCCTTTGATAAATTTTCCCAAATCTGTTTAGATGTCGTAGCATCCTGTATATGTATAAAATTTATTGGATCGACTAATAATATTAGTTTGGATTTTGCCTTCTTTTCTTTCTTCGGATCGCTATTTGTTCCTTGGACACATTCCCATAAATCATCGAGTTCCAGGTATGCTTGTACTGCGAAACTCCAGCTTGTCCAATTATCTCGGCCAGTAAGTTTTTCAATTTGTATCAAAGATCCGTTTGATGACATTTTTTATAGATTTATAGCTGAAATCTAAAAAAACTTCGGCGACCGTGTGAACAATTTTTAGGTTACATGTATTTCTTTTCTGTACGTATTATCTAAAATCCACTGATTTACTTTGAATTTACACTATAATATACTAAACAGGCAGGGAGAGGCCCATAACTGATGAAATAAGAAAAGATCAAGATTTTAAACATAAGAAAGACTTTATTGCAAGTTGTGATTAAGCAGAGACAATGACTTTGCACTATATCAAATCATCAACCATAGAGAAGAGTGAATCGATAATATAAAAATTGTATTAGGCGGTGTACATGTCTGCGTTTCCTCCAACAGCTATTTTAGATTGTAGAAATATAGTGGACACGTATTCTTCCTTTTATTCATTTAAGAAAAATAACAAAGATACAAGGGCATCAAATTTAGGAGTTCCCATTCTTTGACGGCACGCGTAATTTTAACGGGCTATATCTTTGTAATTTTTGGTCTAATTTACAAATGAAAAATTTTTGAACATCTAAAAGTCGGACTAATTAAATTTTTATTTTCATTTACTTCTAAATTTTGATGCCTTATATCTGTGTTATTTTTTGTTTAAATGAAAAAGTAAAAAACGTGTACAATATATTTTTATAATCTGTAATGAAAGTGCTTTTTCAAATAAATAGATTTCTTACCAGCTCGCTCGCCGTTCCGTCGACATATTTATTTCCTTATCTGAAAACAAAACATTAATTCATCTTTTTAATAGGGCCTGTAAGCCGTAACAAAAGGTAATTAGTCCGCTCTTTTAGAATGTTCAAAAAATAAAAGAAACGTATTTTTTCATTTGGAAATTAGACCAAAAATGACAAAGGTATAGCCCGTAAAAATTACGCGTGGACGTCAAAGAGTGGGAGTGTTTTTTCGCCACTGAGTCTTTGACGTCAGTCGCTCCGTAAAATGACTCACCGAGTGACGTCACGCGTAATTTCAACGGGCTATAACTTTGTAATTTTTAGTCTATTTACAATAAAAAAATACGTCTCTTTTATTTTTGAATAAGCTAAAAGACGGACTAATACAATTTTTAGCATAATAGCCTATTCGTGGACGTAATTTGTAAACCGTAATTTCTATTAAATTGCTTCACCCGCCGGGACCTACGTTTGCCACAGACGGACAGACATACAAACACATCCAAGTTCACCCAAACACCCCTCTTTACGTGTCGGGGGAAAAAACTTACCTATGTTGGGGTACAGTCTGGCGTGGGCTCCCCCTCGGCCGGCTTCTCCTGGTCATTCACTCCCTGCTGGAACTTCGGTGACGATCACTCCCCCCAGCGCCATCTGTGGGAAAATATACATAAATAAATAACCCAAGACATGCACGCAGCGCCTCTCTGCGCAAAGTAAGCCAAGCTTGTACTATGAGTACTAGGACAACTGATAAAATTACCTATTTTGATTTTGATGCGATTTTTTAATAGATAGGAGTTTTTTTTTATAGTTCGTCGACATAATGGCTTCCTGCACCTGATGAGAAGCGAAGAGACAGCCCAAAGTCGCTGTGACTACAGGCCACGTAACTAGTCAGACTCCGATGCCGGGCTAACTCTAACCCCGAGTTCCGGAGACCCTACTCACCGGCAGAAACACGACCTGGATGTCATTGGCTGCGGTATTCTATAGGGATTCTAAAAGTATGCTCTCGATTTACAAGTAATAGTGATTTGCAAGATTGTAATTTCAGTGCAATGCTAAAAAAAGCAATCTGGACCTTATGAAACTTACCAATATGTATTCTTTTCTGCGGGAGCGTCATAATCTGCAACATAAAATATATAAATACTAGCTTTCCGCCGCGACTCGTCCGCGTAAAGTTTTTTTTTCCAAATAAAATTGTGCCTATGTTACTCGTGGATAATGTAGCTTTCGAATGGTGAAAGAATTTTTAAAAACGGTCCAGTAGTTTTGAGCCTATTCATTACAACCAAACAAACAAAGTTTTCTCTTTATAATATTAGTGTAGATATCAACATGAGAGAATTTCTACTGATAGGCTGATGATGGAGTATGTCTGTCAAAGGTACACAATATAATAAAAATTTTAAACAATGAATGGGATGTAAGGGAGCGACACATCATCCTTTCGCTCCAAGCCAACCTCACCTGCCCGTGTGCATCTGCCGATTAACGAGGCCGGACAACCGACTGGTGGCGGTATAACCATCACGATGAAGGCGTAGCTAAATACCACAGGCCGATGACGGGCAGCAGCGTCACCGGAGCGAGGAGCCTTTTTTTTAGAGGTGACAGGTTGTGTGGAGTCACACCTCCCGAAATGGGAGGGGCATACCCACTAAACCCCCCGTGTCGCCAGGGGCACAAGTTGCAGTACCGGGTAGCGCCGTAGCATACGGCCGCATCCGGCTGCTCCTGGCCCAGCCGCAGATGACAAGCGGCCGGCACTCCTGGTCCGGGGAGGGCAGATACCCCTACCCCCGGATCTGGGGGGCAATAGGGTGCTCCCCGGAGGACCTCGTGCAACGGTGTGGCTGCACCCACCCACACGTTACGCCCCTATGAGGAGCGAGGAGCTACGCCCAGATTACACGAACCCGCCCTGCCACAAGTGGACGACTATGGGTATATCCTTGACCTGGCTCGGTGGCTCAATTGGTAGTGACCCCTGCCCTTCTGAACCAAGGGTCGTGGGTTCGATTTCCACCCGGGACAAACATTCGTGTGATAAACACTTGTGTTTGTTCCGTGTCTGGGGGTTTATATTTGTATTTCAGTAGTTATTTTGGTACCTTCGTTGTTTCTGATACCCATAACACCAGTGCTTAAACTACTTACTTTGGATCGAAGCAATGTATGTGATGTTGTCTGATATTTATATTTATTTATATGTTTAATTTATCCTCTACCTGAAGGGTTGTCTGGAAGAGATCGCTTAGTAGCGATAAGACCGCCTAAATTGTACTACTAGTTGTTATACCTTGTCTATAAATGTTTGTATTTTGGTGCAATAAAGAATATCTACTATCTATTTATCCTACAGATGTTTGTTCTAAGTGGCCTATGCTCCAGCGAGGCCTACAATAGGCTGATGATGATACATAATGTAAGGGACCGGTCGTTATACTCAATGTAGCCAAAGTTGACGGTCCTCTTGCTCGGTCTACTTCATCGGCGGTCGTCGGGACATCGGCCTCCGTCGCTCCGGTCTCCCTCTGTCCGTTCACTTGCGTCGACTGGGTTGGTCTCTCCAATGATCTGAAGAAACTAATAAAAAATGTAAGTATTTATTGCTTCATTTGTAGTGAGCACTGCCTTTGAGCCAAGGGTCGTAGGTTCGATAACCCGCACAGTACAAACAGTTGTGTTCATGAACATGTCTGTTTGTATTGGTCTGGGTGTTTTCTATGTATAATAATAGATAGATAGATAGATATTCTTTATTGCACAAACATGAACATTTACAGGAAAGAGTATACAAACATATCGTAGTACAATGTAGGCGGTCTTACTGCGGGTGCGATCTCTTCCTCTGGGAGCGATCTCTTCCAGACAACCTTCAGGTAGAGGACAATTGCTAAAGAAAGGGAAGGCAGTGCAAACGGTGAAAAGTAAGATAAAATAAATAATATATTATATACATAAAATAAATAATACAATATATACACAAATACATATTAAAATAAACATAAAACTAGATCGATAATATAAATATATAAATATATATATATATATATTTATATAAATACAATAATAATTATAAATAATAATAATAATGTATTTATTTATAAAAAAAATT
This sequence comes from Conogethes punctiferalis, assembly GCA_031163375.1. Classification (NCBI taxonomy): domain Eukaryota; kingdom Metazoa; phylum Arthropoda; class Insecta; order Lepidoptera; family Crambidae; genus Conogethes; species Conogethes punctiferalis. The sequence continues at coordinate 5,615,355 of CM062106.1, read as the reverse complement.
TGTATCTAAGTAAGATTATCAGTTATCTAGTACCCATAGTACAAGCTTCGGCTTAGTTGGGGCTAGATGGCGCTGTGGCCTAGCGTGGCATGTCTTGGTTTTTATTTATTTTATTATAGCTGTGCTCGCGACTTCGTCCGCGTGGAATAGTTTATTTTTCCCGTTTTTTTTATTTACATTTTCCATTATTTCTTCGCTCCTAATAGTTGCAGCGTGATGTTATATAGCCTAAAGCCTTCCTCGATAAATGGTCTATTCAACACAAAAAGAATTTTTACTTCGGACCAGTAGTTCCTGAGATTAGCGCGTTCAAACAAACAAACAAACTCTTCAGCTTATAATATTAGTTTAGATACCTGTGCCCCTGCCCCTGCGCGTCGCGCGAGTCGTTCGTCCCCTGGTTGGGGCGCAGCACCAAGCGCTTGCGGCTCGGCTTCAGACTCAACTTGTCCTCTAAAACTCGCGTCGGACTCCTCCAGACCGTCGAACAGCGACTTCTGAAACAAATAGCGGACAACATCACATACATTGCTCCGAACCAAAGTAAGTAGCTTAATAGGGAATATGTATGACTTTTTTTATGGATTTATTAGGGTTCCGTAGCCAAAATGGCAAAACCCTTATAGATTCGTCATGTCTGTCTGTCAGTCCGTCCGTATGTCACAGCCAGTTTATTCCGAAACTATAAGAGCTACATTATTGAAATTTGGTACGTAGATGTATTCTGTTAACCGCATTAAGATTTTAAAATAAAATCAGAAAAAATCCAAAATTTTTGAGAGTTCCCCATACATAGAACTGAAATCTAAAAATTGTTTTTTTCATCATACCTATACGTGTGGGGTATCTATGGATAGGGATTTAAAATGATGTTGAGGTTTCCAACATCCTGTTTTTCTAAACTGAATAGTTTGCGCGAGAGACTCTTCCAAAGTGGTAAAATGTGTCCCCCCCACCCCCCCCCCCCCCGTAACTTCTAAATATGGGCACTATAAAACTGAAAAAAATATATGATGTGTATTACTATGTAAACTACTAACGAAATTAGTTTTAATGAAATCTAGACAGTAGTTTTTTTTAAACATCATAAAACAAATTACCTAATTTTTTTCATTCAATCAGTGGTACGGAACCCAACCCTACGTGCGCGAGTCCGACTCGCACTTGGCCGGTTTTTTTCTAAACTGAATAGTTTGCGCGAGGGACTCTTCCAAAGTGGTAAAATGTGTGTCGTGTGTGTGTGTGAGCGTGTGGCGAGCATTGGGAGAGGCCTATGTCCAGCAGTGGACTGATGTGGGCTGATGATGATGATGCGTTACCTTGTCGGCCGCCAGCCTAGGCCTGGGCTGCACGCGGGCGCGTGCGGCGGGCGACGTGACTCGGTAGGCGGCGCCGGCGGCGTTCTCTAGTACCGCTTTGACGGCGGCTGGATTGGTCGGCTTCAACGCCTCCTCCGCTGTCGTGGCTGAAAGCATTCAAAATTATATAACAAAGTAAGAAAAGATAAAAATACATACATAATGTGAAATTTATAATGGATTCGGGACAATAACTTTGTTGTGAAAACATTAACTGTACTTATTTTTGCAGAAATGGGCTTTAATAACGATACCTAATACCCAGAAAAAATTTGGATAGTGATTAAAAAGTCACCTTGTATAGGTGGCCTTATCGCTATAAGCGATCTCTTCCAGACGACCTTAGGATAGAGGATACTTACAAAAAAGATTAGGTGGGCTATCAACTGAATTAGATTTTCGAAAGCCTTAATAAGTATTTTATAATAAGACTAGCTGTGCTCGCGACTTCGTCCGCGTGGAATAGTTATTTTATCCCCGTTTTTTTTTTACATTTTTCATTATTTCTTCGATCCTAATAGTTGCAGCGTGATGTTATATAGCCTAAAGCCTTCCTCGATAAATGGTCTATTCAACACAAAAAGAATTTTTCAATTCGGATCAGTAGTTCCTGAGATTAGCGCGTTCAAACAAACAAACAAACTCTTCAGCTTTATAATATTAGTTAAGATTATAATATTAGTTAAGATAAATTCTATTCTATTCTATAATATTAGTAGGTATACATAATGTCCTTAGGCCAGTACTCACATCCCTCGGGAACGAGGTGTTTGAACAGAGGCGAGTCTCCGTACGGACGCGCCGCTAAGGTCAGGATCTGTTCGTGAACGTTGCCTGTCGCCGAAGCCCCGGATAGACTGTTGCTGAAAGAATATACACATCATCATCATCATCATCCTAGCCTTTTCCCGATTGTCTCAGGGTCGGCTTCCCAAACTGAGAGATTTGGCGAGTGCTAAGCTTTTACACAGAGCGACTGCCATCAGACCTCCGCAACACTTAGTGTAAGCTATACCCATTCCCAGTTAGGCGTCAGAGTTATCATAATCTCTGATATGATGTAACGACTGCTATCTGAGTTGGTAAAGATAGCACCCGGGACCAACAGCTTAATGTGCCTTTCGAAGCACGGAGGAAATCGGTGTCAAATTTTGGTCACCCATCATCGGATTGACCGCGCCAATGGTTGCACAACGTTGCGATCATTGTTAAGCGAACAAGACCGCGGCGCCACCGAGCTCCTCCCTATAGGAAGGGATGTAAGGGAGCGGTAATCATTTCGCTCCAGGCCAACCTCACCTGCCCGTGGTGTATCCTGCCGAATAGCAGAGGCGCTGGCAACCGACTGGTGGTGGTATAACCATCACAATAGGGATGTTTTGGGGGTAAAAGTAATTATATAAAAATAAATAAATAAATAATAAATAACCCAAGACATGCCACGCTGGGCCACACAGCGCCACCTAGCCCCAAACTAAGCCGAAACTTGTACTATGGGTACTAGACAACTGATAAACTTACTTAGATACATTTTTTTTGTAAATAAATACATATTATACATAGAAAACACCCAGACCAATACAAACAGACATGTTCATGAACACAAATGTTTGTACTGTGCGGGAATCGAACCCACGACCCTTGGCTCAGAGGGCAGAGGTCACTACCAAATGAGCCACCGAGCCTGTCAATATATAGTCCGTATCATCATAAAAATGTATTGGACACGTATTTTTCCTTTTTTTCAATCACATTAAAAATAGCAAAGATACAAGGCATCAAAAGTTAGGAGTGGGAGTCTTTGACGTCACTCGCTCCCGTAACAATGCCTCGCAGAGTGACGTCGCGCGTAATTTCAACGAGCCATAACTTTGTAATTTTTAGTCTAATTAACAAATGAAAAAATACTTGTCTTATTTTTGAATAAGCTAAAAGACGGACTAACTACATTTTTTAGCCAAACAAGCCTATTGAAGGCGTAGCTAAATACCACAGGCCGATGACGGGCTGCAGCGACACCGGAGCGATGAGCTACGCTCAAGATACACAACGAATGGGTATATCCTCCAGATGTTTGCCCTAAGTGGTGGTCCAGCAGTGGACTGCAATAGGCTGATGATGATGATGATAGGTATATAGTCAAAACGTCTACTCACTTGGCAAGCGATGGATTGGTGGCGCCAAGCCCGAGGGTCGTCTGTCCGAAGGACGTGTTCCCGAACATGCTCCCACCGAGGCCACCGTCGGGTTCTGTAACAACAAAAAAAATACATGTAGGTACTTGTTTTCTAGAGGGGTATTTTTTATAGGAGCTCGACATAATGGCTTCTCTACAAAAAAAAACGAAAGGCGGCCTATTGCCAACATGCCGAACGCCATTGCCGCCGGCTTGCCGCCAACACACAGACTAGATTCTACACCGTCTATACTCACTAGAAAGCAAAATGTTCGGCCGGCAACATGCCGAACGACATTGCCGCCAACACACAGAGAAGTCTATACTCACTGGATACGAAGATAATAGCCGGTTGCCAACATGCCGAACGACATTGCCGCCAACACACAGAGAAGTCTATACTCACTGGATACGAAGATAATAGCCGGTTGCCAACATGCCGAACGACATTGCCGCCAAGACACATAGAAGTCTATACTCACTGGATAAGAAGTGGTTAGCCGGTTGCCAACATGCCGAACGACATTGGCGCCGGCTTGCCGCCAACACACATAGACAATATGTCTATACTCACTGTACAGAAAACTATTGGCCGGCCGCCAACACACACACACACACCAGGAAGTTGTTGTTCGTCCGGCAACATGCCGAACGCCATTGCCGCCGACTTGCCGCCAACACAAGTCTATACTCACTGGACATAAAGTTGTTGGCCGGCTGCGGTTGTGCGAACAGTGAGCCGCCGCCCAAAGTGCCGAACGGCGCGGCCGCCGGCTTGGCCTGGAACGCGTTCGCTCCCAGACCACCCAGACCCGTGCCTGTAGAAGTATACACGTGTTAATTAAATAAATCAATAAAAATTTGATAATGATAAAACCTGCCATATAAATGTATTCTGGTTCCTCCAACAGTTGACTGGTAGAGATGGCCATACGTTAAGGGTATGACAAATTTCGGTTCGGCCACAGGGCCACATCTTCAAATTCAATGTAGCATCGTTGAAAATCAAGTCTCACTCGGGAAGGTACGAATGTACTCTAAACATTGTTTGACCAAGGATCACAGGCGTCATTTGTAACTGAAGAAACTGTACAGGATTCGAGGTACAGTCGGAAGTTTCTCCAGGCATGATCCGGAGGAACAAATTTTTCTTGCCACATATTGCATTGCAGTGTAACTGGGTTCTAGAGCTCGTGGGGTAACTGCTGCGTCGGCAGCCAGGGGTTGGGATGCGTGAGAAGATTACATTACTTTTGTCTCATTACTTACCTGGCGCTGCTACCGGTTGTGTGTTGAATCCTATAGAGGGCTGCGCGGTGACCGGCTTGCCGAACGTGGAGCCGAATAGGCCGCCGGCGCTGCTCGTCGTCGTGCCGAAACTGGTGGATAGAGAGCCGAAAGCTGCGGACAAATACAATTTTAAGTTATATAAAAAATCCGTTCATTGCGACCACTTGCGTATCTGACGACATGAGTGTGAACCGATTAATCACCTTATCCCCTCCCAATACACAACACACACCCATACATACACCACCTTTACATACTCATACACACACACACACAGATACATCACTTATACATACACACAAACACATATACCACTCATACATACGCACACATATCTTACAATTTTTTTTATACATATAAGTTAACCAATTGGGACGCTGATTACCTCTGTTTCGGAGGTGGCCGTTAACAGCTGCGACACAGTTGTAAAACTAATGTGGATGTTATCGTACATCTATTGTAATTTGTACCCTGTTAAGGTTCCAAATAAATTTTATTTATTTCTTTAATCTTTATTGCACAATGAAAGTACAATTGGCGGACTTAATGCCGTGTGGCATCTTTATTGTAACAGTTTGCACTGCCTTCCCTTTTTCTTTAGCAATAGGGAATATGCATGAAAAATAGTTTCAGGTATTTACTAATTTATCGTAAAATAGATCAAAATCTACTACGAACAGTGAAAACAAAATCAAAATTGGTTGAAAAATGGGCGAGATACAGTCATTGAAAGTGAATATATCCGTCTCTCTCTCGCGAAACAGATTTTTCTATGGAGTTAGTACGGCGCTTACGGTACGTGACGTCAACTACCGCATCGGATCTCTCTGTCTAATCAATAACTTTAACGCTTTATAACTCGCTTAATAGAAAAGATAGTTTAAAAATTCTTCGATATTTATGTATCTGGAAGACAAAAGATCTCAATAAATCCATAAAAAAAAGTCATGCATATTCCCTATTGTCCTTTGCCTGAAGTTTGTCTGGAAGAAATCGCTCCCAGCGATAAGACCGCCTACATTGTACCTTCTATATGTCTGTACACTCTTTCCTGTACATGTTTTGTTTTGTGCAATAAAGAATATCTATCTATCCACGTACCTGGCGCCTGCTGGCCGAAGGCGGGCGCGGGCTGCGCGGGCTTGGCGGGGAACAGTCCGGCGCCGCCGAACCCGCCGAACGCGCCCGTCGCCGGCGTCGTGCCGAACGACGACGTGGCCGGCTTCGCGCCGAATATGCCCGTGGACTGGAACAAACATATTTGTGTTATACTGCGATGCAACATGTAACATGAAAAGATCCTAGGGAAAGGTCTGCCGGAACGTCAAACTTGTACAGTTTCTTCTGTTATAAATGACGCCTGTGATCCTTGGTCAAACAATGTTCAGGGTACATTTTACCTACCTGAGTGGAACTTGATTTCCAACAATCAACAATATTACTTTGAATTTGAATTGAGAGATTGGCCCCCTGTGGCCGAAATACGGTCAGGAGTGTATTACATACCTGATTCTGTGTGTTGTTGGCGAAGCCGAAAGTGGATGTGGTGGTGCCGAAAGCCGGCGCCTGCGTGGTCGTAGCGCCGAAGAGGCCGGTGCCTAAGTGACAAACAGAAGTTATTGAAATTATTAATAGATTTTTTTAAGTGTTAACACTTTAAAGTTACAGGTGATGGCTAAGCGACTGCCCTGGAAATGTATAGATATATCTTACTAGCTCGTAACATTCTTAGATAATTTAATAATAGCTGTTATTTTAATCATCTTACATTTTATGGACTACTAGCGACCCGCTCCGGCTTTGCACGAGTGCAATACTATATGCTCATATTATACTCATAAACCTTTCTCTTGAATCCCTCTATCCATTGAAAAAAACCGCATCAAAATCCGTGCGTAGTTTTAAAGACACATGCATACATACGGATAGACAGAAAACAAAAGGGACTTTGTTTTATGTAGTGATAATGTAAGAACATGCATGCTACTATGCATTGAACATGGCGTATTCCCGGAAAAATTAAAAATAACTATTATAAATCCTTTGTTTAAGAAACTAGATAGGGAAAATGTAGATTGCCTGTGATTTCAAAAATATTTGAGAGGATAATCTATGACAATTTAAATAGTTTTTTAGAACTCAATAATATTATGACAGAGGAACAAGTGGGCTTCAGGAAAGACATGTCCATTGATTTGGCCGTTTTTAAATTCCTTAGACACATCATGTCTCACTTAGATAAAAAAGATCATACTGCCGCTTTGTTTATGGATCTTACGAAAGCGTTTGATTGCGTGGACCATAATATATTAAAAAACAAACTCTACGCTTACGGCGTTAGGGGAGTAGCATTGGATTTACTCATGTCCTATCTCACTAATAAAAGTCAAGCTACTGTAATAACCCAAGTTTGCCCGAATAAAAAAACTGAGATAAAGTATCAGTCAAACTTTAGAGTTGTTAAATATGGCGTGCCTCAAGGGAGTGTCTTAGGTCCGTTACTTTTTTTAATTTATATTAACGACTTTCCCAAGAGCATTAATCATCCAATGATTTTATTCGCTGATGATAGTACTGTTGTTTTCTCTGATAAAGCACATACATGTATGCAACAAAATAATTAATACTGCACTTGTTAATATTGTTGAATGGCTGGAAAAGAATAACCTCTTAATAAATGTGACTAAAACTAAAACTATTTACTTTAGGAATCGAAAAATACCTAATAAACTTGTAGTAAATTGTTTTGGACAGGCTGTTGAAGAGGTAGAAGTCACAAGGTTCTTGGGACTTGAGCTGGATTGCAATCTGAACTGGAAGGCACATACTGATGTGATACGTAGTAAACTGGCAAAATTTTCTTATGCACTGTACATGCTTGCAAGGATAGTAAGTATTGCTACTGTAGTAACTGCATATCATGCTCATGTGGGTTCAATTCTGAGCTATGGGCTAATCTTCTGGGGTAATTCTGTAGGAATTCATGACATTTTTAAGGCTCAAAAAAAATGTATTAGAGCAATGCTCAGACTAAAAAGTACTGATAGCTGTAGGCCTCATTTCATCAGGTTGAAAATTTTGACTCTTCCAAGCTTATATATTTATAAATTAGCACTATTTGTAAAAAAAAAAACAATCTCAATTTGAAACATTGGACAGTAAGCGTTGTCATAATAACATAAAATTTCCACCCAATAAAAGTATTATGTGTATGGCACCGAGAGTATACAATAAATTGCCGTTTGATCTTAAAAATTGTGAAGATTTAATAATATTCAAAAATAAATTAAAAGACATACTATTACGTAAATGCTATTATCACATTAATGACTATTTGAATGACAATTTCCCGATGACATGTATGTAAATATTATTATGACATTATTGGATTTAGTTTTTTTAAGGTTGACATTGTAATAATTGAATTGGTATCTGATTTTTCTTTTCTTTATGTTCTTGACATGATGTATTATTTTATTATTAAGATGATGGAATTATGTATTTTTAATATTAAATGTTCAATTTTGTTTCTGCACGCCGAAAGGCAAAATATGGTAAATGCCACACTACTATTAATTTAACATCACATTTTATGTATCACCCATATTTGAGCAATAAATAATTTGATTTGATTTGAAGAATTTGACTTGCCCGATGGCTCATTTGGTACCTCTGCCGTCTGAGCTATGCCCACGATCCTTGGCTCAGAAGGCAGAGGTCACTACCAAATGAGCCATCGAGTCAGTCCAAATAGAGAGAGATAGAAGATATCTGACCGGTAGCGGGCGTCGCGCCGAACGCCGGTTTGGCCCCGAACAAGCCGGCGGGCTGCTGTGCGCCGAACGAGAAGGCTCCGCCCGACTGCATGAAGCCGCCCGAGCTGGGCGTCGCGCTGCCGAACACCGACGACGCGGTGGTGGCCGCCGGCTGGCCGAACGCTGCCGAACAACATAAAGTAAGAAAAACGGGGTGTAAGAGAGCGGCCTATCATCATTTCGCTCCAAGCCAACATCACCTGCCCGTGGTGCATCCTGCCGAATAACAAACGAGCCGCTGGCAACCGACTGGTGGCGGTATAACCATCACGATTGAAGGCGTAGCTAAATACCACAGACCGGTGACGGGCAGCAGCGTCACCGGAGCGAGGAGCTGCGCCCAAGATACCCAACCCGCCAACATGGGCTGGGCGGCGATTATGGGTATATTTTCCAGATGTTTGCCCCGTGGCGAACAACTGGAGAAGCCTATGTCCAGCAGTGGACTGTGATAGGATGATGATGATGAAGAACGACATAGACTAGGGCATAGCGAATCTTCGCTCGAATTGAGCCGCCCGTCCGGGGAAGGACCTCCACCCTATAGAATACCACAGCCAAATGTGTGGAGGTCGTGTTTCTGCTGGTGAGTAGGGTTTCCGGAGCTCGTGGGGATTTAGGGTTGGGCCGGCATGGCGGTGGCAACTGACAGGTAACTGATCAGTTACTTGCCCGTTGTCACAGCGACTTGGGCTTCTCTTTCGCTTTCCATCAGGCGTAGGGAAGCCATTATGTCGAGCTACTATAAAACGTACCGGGCGCGAACAGCGGCTTGGCCTCGGGCTGCGCGAAGCCCCCGCCGAAGACTCCGCCCGTGGCCCCCTTGCGGCCCGCCGTGTAGTCCTCCAAGCGGAGCTCCTCCAGAGACTTGTTCTCGTACTCCTGCGACAAATACAATACATTATCAGAGTTTCTTGGGGCACTTCCTCTCATAAGGTGTCACATAAATAAATTAAATAAAGGTAGGCCAAGAAAATAACCCAAGACACGCCACGCTGGGCCACGCAGCGCCACCTAGTCCCAAACTAAGCCGAAGCTTGTACTATGGGTACTAGACAACTGATAAACATACTCAGATACATTTTTTTTTGTAAATAAATACATATTATACATAGTAAACACCTAGACCAATACAAACAGACATGTTCATGAACACAAATGTTTGTACTGTGCGGGAGTCGCACCCACGACCCTTGGCTCAGATGACAGAGCTCACTACCAAATGAGCCATCGAGCCAGTCGAAATAATGGTAGGAAAAAAGTTCGATATGCAAAAGCATTACTCCTGAAGTCCACAGTCATGACATCGACCCGTGCCTGATATGGCACTATTATGACAGTGGCCCGTGCCAGATATGACACAGCCATGACAGCAGTGCCACATATAGCATGACAGTGGAATGTGCTGCATATAGCACAGCTATGACAGTGGCATGTGCCGCATATGGCATTGTTATGACAGTGACCCGTGGCGGATATGGCACATTGATAGTATCAGCTACAGTGGCGCGACCCCGATATGACACGGTACCCCAAGCCGCAATATTGTCACAGGTATGGAGTTGTGACCCAATAGGGTCAGTCGCAATGGCAGTGTGGCAAATCTTCCCTAATGCCTATGTCCGGCGAACTGCCATGTTTGCAGGTTGATGATGATGATGAATGATGGTAGCACATACCTTCATGCAGGCAGTGGTGCTTGATGTTGATGTTCTGCGATGTGCCCAATTTGACCACCACGTCAGTGCCCGCCACTGGGTTGTACTTGACCCGTGCCAGATATGACACAGCCACGATAGTGGCTTGTGCCGGATGTGGCACAGCAAGGACAGTAACGTGTGCCAGATATGGCACAGCCATGACAGTGGCTTGTGCCGGATGTGGCACAGTCATGACAGTATCTTGTGCCAGATGTAGCAGTCATGACAGTGGCTTGTGCCGGATGTGGGACAGTCATGACGGTAGCCCCTGCCGCATATGGCACAGTTATAACACAGTCGCGACAGACGTACCTTCATGCAGGTGATACAATGGTGCTTGATGTTGATGTTCTGCGATGTGCCAGATTTGACCACCAAGTCGGTGCCCACCACTGGGTTGTTCTTGACCCGTGCCAGATATGCCACAGTCATGACAGTGGCTTGTGCCGGATATGGCACAGTCATGACAGTAACTTGTGCCAGATATGGCACAGTCATGACAGTGGTTTATGCCGGATATGGCATAGTCATGACAGTAACTTGTGCCAGATATGGCACAGTCGCGACAGTGGCTTGCGCCGGATATGGCACAGTCATGACAGTAACTTGTGCCAGATATGGCACAGTCATGACATTGGCCCGTGCCGGAAATGGCACGGCCATAACAGTGGCTTGTGCCAGATGTGGCACAGTCATGACGGTAGCACGTGCCGCATATGGCACAGTTATGACATTATCTCGACAGACGTACCTTCATGCAGGTGATGCAGTGGTGCTTGATGTTGATGTTCTGCGATGTGCCAGATTTGACCACCACGTCGGTGCCCACCACTGGGTTGTACTTGACCCGTGCCAGATATGGTACAGTCGCGACAGTGGCTCGTGCCGGATGTGGAAGTCATGACAGTGACTTGTGCCAGATATGGCACAGTCATGACAGTGGTTTATGCCGGATATGGCATAGTCATGACAGTAACTTGTGCCAGATATGGCACAGTCGCGACAGTGGCTTGCGCCGGATATGGCACAGTCATGACAGTAACTTGTGCCAGATATGGCACAGTCATGACATTGGCCCGTGCCGGAAATGGCACGGCCATAACAGTGGCTTGTGCCAGATGTGGCACAGTCATGACGGTAGCACGTGCCGCATATGGCACAGTTATGACATTATCTCGACAGACGTACCTTCATGCAGGTGATGCAGTGGTGCTTGATGTTGATGTTCTGCGATGTGCCAGATTTGACCACCACGTCGGTGCCCACCACTGGGTTGTACTTGACCCGTGCCAGATATGGTACAGTCGCGACAGTGGCTCGTGCCGGATGTGGAAGTCATGACAGTGACTTGTGCCAGATGTGGCACAGTCATGACAGTATCTTGTGCCAGATATGGCACAGTCGCGACAGGGGCTTGCGCCGGATATGGTACAGTCATGACATTGGCCCGTGCCGGATATGGTACAGTCATGACAGTGGCTTGTGCCAGATGTGGCACAGTCATGACGGTAGCCCCTGCTGCATATGGCACAGTTATAACACAGTCGCGACAGACGTACCTTCATGCAGGTGATACAATGATGCTTGATGTTGATGTTCTGCGATGTGCCAGATTTGACCACCACGTCGGTGCCCACCACTGGGTTGTACTTCACGTGGCCGGTGCCGGTCTGCGTCTGCTGCTGCCCGAACGCACCTGGAATGAGGACAATAAAATAAATAAATAACCCAAGACAGCGTGGCGTACGCTGGGCCACACAGCGCCATCTAGCCACAAACTAAGCGGAAGCTTGCACTATGGGTATAAGACAATTTTTTTATACCAATTTTATAAACATTGTGTAACTTTTATTCTTGACATAATGGCCACTACCTACAATTTTATTTCTGCTCAGCCCAATGGTTAACTGGTAGAGAATGCCTATGTGGCATTAAGTCCGCCTTTTGTACACTGTTTTAATTGTGTAATAAAGTTTAAATAAATAATGATGGAACGCCTGATGGAAGGCGAAAGAGAAGCCCAAGTCACTGTGACAACTAGCAAGTAACTGATAAACAGACTTAAAGGGGGGTAGCAGCTGGCATTTGCTTCAAATGACATTTTTTTAAACAAACATTTGTCTATATTTAGAACGAATTCTAGTCTTTTTTTTTTTTGGCAATAATTCGGAATATCATTCTCGTCTGCTAAAATTTGTTTACTGATGCTTGCGTGGTAGCCGAAATAAAATAATTCACAGAGGTTTGTATAAACTGCGATTGGATACAGGTAGACGAATTCTAGTTGTAACGGCTACTCACTAGTATTGTTGAACAGGCCTCCGCCCCCGCCCAGCGTGGTGTTCTGCTGCGGGAACAGGCTCGAGCCGGCCGCGGGCGCCGCCCCGAACAGCCCGCCGGCCGCGGGCTGCGCCGGCGTCGTGCCGCCGAAGCCGAAGCCTGCACACGGGGACAATAATAAATTAATTTAATAATAATATTTTTTTTTATAATAGCTCGACATAATAGCTTTCCACCGACATGCTGGCCCAACCCTAACCCCCCCACGAGCTCCGGAGACCCTACTCACCGGCAGAAACACGACCCGGAGGTCATTTGGCTGCAGTATTCTATAGGGTGGAGGTCCTTCCCCGGACGGGCAGCTCAATTCGAGCGAAGATTCGCTATGCCCTACCTCTCTTTTTGGCAGCCGTCAAATAACATGGAAATTTAACCATGGTCGTCTCCCCAATTAAGTGAAGTACATACCTGCCTGCGGCGGGATGTAAGGGAGCGACCTATCATCTTTTCGTTCCAAGCCATCCTCACCTGCCCGTGGTGCATCCTGCCGAACAACAAACGAGGCTCTGGCAAACCGACTGGTGGCGGTAAAACGATCACGATAGAAGGCGTAGCTAAATACCACAGACGATGACGGGCAGCAGCGTCACCGGAGCGAGAAGCTACGCTCTGCGATCGCCAACCCGCCTGCCCAGCGTGGCGATTATGGGTATATCCTCCAGAAGTTTGCCCTAGGTGGTGAACAGCTGGAGAGGCCTATGTCCAGCAGTGGACTGCAATAGGCTGATGATGATGATGACGATGATACCTGCCGGCTTCGCCCCGAAGGCCGAAGTGTTCTGCGTGGCTCCGAACAGGCCCGTGGAGGGCGTGTTGAACAGTCCGCCCGCGGTGGAGGTGCCCGCGCCGAAGCCGCCGAACGAGCTGGTGCTGGCGCCGAAGGCCGGGGCCGACGTGGACGCCGTGGTGCTGCCGAACAGACCGCCCGACGTGTTGGACGCGCCGAACAGCCCTGCGAGGAAACAGGCTCTGTTAGCCTTGACGGCCTAACTATACCTCACGACCGCTTACCATCAGGTGGAGTGACGTCATACTGAATGCTCTTTTTCATCTTCGAAGGTGAGGTGAACGTTGATTGGTTCAATGGCTCACGTGTCGTTATCCCGGCAACCAATCAGGGAACAGTGTATTAAGTTACGGGTAATAGTGCACCGTTAAATAGTACATTGAGCAACGATTGTCAATTATTAAATGACTGCCAGGCTACCGTAAGTTGATCAACTAACTGAAATCCATTGCGTTAAATAATACGTTTCAACTACCGTTTGTTATATTCCGAAAGTTACCTACAACTAGGAACTACAACTACCTAGGAAATTGATCAATTTACGAGTTTTGTTATTTTCCAGTGACATATACAATACTGTGGTAAATAAACTAATGTAATACATGATATTGTGTATTTGGTTATTTGACATTTTATAAATTGTTACTGAACTTGTGGGTACTTAAATAATAAATCAGTTATGCTTCATCTTGAGTCGGTGTTGTATCTTTTAATGGCGACTGAGTAAAATTAAGTGTTGTGAATTATGGCGAGTAATATTGCGAATTTGATATTTCCTGGACATTTTGATCCTAAGACTGATAAGTGGAGTGAATATAAGGACCGATTGCTGTGTGCACTGGATGTGGCGGGGATTTCCGATAGGGACGTTGACAAAGCGCGTTCATTGTTTCTATCCCAGTGTGGAAAACAAACTTATTCACTAATTGTGTCGTTATTAGTGCCAGTGCGTCCAACTAATGTGCCTTTTAACGATATCTTAGCAGTTTTGGACAAATTTTATGAGCCGGAAGTTAACGAGATATTGCAAGCAGGGAAATTTCATAAACGCGAACAATCTAATGACGAAAGCGTGCAAGATTTTGTGGCGGCCATTAGCCTATTAGGCGCTCAGTGTAACTTTACCGATTTAAAACGTCAACTACGCGACAGACTTGTGTTGGGGGTGCGTGACGATCGTCTGCGTCGGGAATTATTGAAGGCGAAGGAACTCACGTATGAGTCTGCGTTGCAGCAGTGCCTCAATTATCAGGCGACGTTTCGTGATTTGTACCCTAGTGTATCTGTCTTGGACTCGAAGCTAACTCCGTCCACGTCCGAGCCAATGGAAATTGGGAAGATTAAGTCAGATGATTGTCGACATTGTGCGCGACGGCATAGATCGAACGAACAGTGCCCATTTACTAAAGCCAGGTGTTTCTATTGCAAAAGATTTGGACACATAACTTCTGCTTGTCCAAAGAAGAATGGGAAGGTGCATCAGGTGGAGAGTAATGGTCAGGGGGCCGTCGACACTTCAGAGAAGATGATGGGGGTATACAGCTGCGCGGAGAAGTACAGGCCACCGATCACAGCCGATATAATGATCGATGGCGCTTCTATCGTAATGGAGGTCGATTCTGGAGCATCGCGAACCATCATGTCCGAAGAAATTTATAAAAAGCTTTGGTACTCGCCTCCCCCTTTGAAGTCGACAGACATAAAGCTAGTGACGTGGACTCGTGATCCGTTAAAGGTTTTGGGGGCCACACCTGTTCGTGTGAAACTGGGCAATAAAGAAGCTCAATGTGAACTTGTGGTGGTGTCTGGTAAAGGTCCCTGCTTACTAGGCCGGAACTGGTTTGAGGCCTTGGGATTGGAAATATCCGGAATTTGTTGGACCGATATGGAAGTCGGAGAACTAGTTCGCCAGTTTCCAGATTTATTTAAAGATTCGCTGGGTGAATACAAGGGCCCAGCGATCTCGTTACGTGTTCGCTCGGATGCGAAGCCTAGGTACTTGAGAACGCGACCAGTACCGTTTCCCTTAAAGCATCAGGTGGAAGAAGAATTAACACGTATGATTGAATCTGGGGTTCTCACACCCGTCAGACACTCAGATTGGGCAACGCCTTTGAGGTTGGTTAAAAAAGACGACGGGTCTCTTCGGATATGTGGCGATTACCGTTCGACAGTCAATCCTGCAATTGAAGTTGATACATATCCGCTACCGGCTGCTGTGGAGTCGTTTGTAAAGCTGAGTGGTGGCCGTGTTTTTAGTAAATTGGATTTAAAGTTAGCCTACTTGCAGCTGAAAGTTGATGAAGATACTGCTAAGCTCCTGACACTTAATACACCGTTGGGATTGATGCAAATGAACAGGCTAGCTTTTGGAGTTAATGCAGCGCCGGGGATTTTCCAGCGAGTCATGGCCAATGCCTTAGCAGGACTTGACGGAGTAGCCTGCCTGTTGGATGATGTGGCTGTGGCAGGAAAGAATATGAAAGAGCATAATGAGCGGTTACATACAGTGCTCAAGAGATTAAATGATTTGGGTTTTCATTTGAACGCGAAGAAGTGTGTTTTCGCCTCAAATGCGATACACTTCTTGGGACATATGATTGATGCTGAAGGTCTGCATCCGTCACCCCTGAAAGTGAAGGAAATTAAGGAGAAACCGGTTCCAACTAATAAAGAAGCTTTGAGAGCATTTTTGGGCTTATACAACTTTTACGAGAAGTTCATACCAGGAAAATCTACGATTTTAGAGCCACTTTATCGATTGTTGGAAGCTAAAAGGCCATGGTTTTGGGGCGAAGCCGAGAACAACGCTTTTGAGCGAGCAAAGGAACTTTTGTCTTCCGATCTGACACTTGTCAATTATGAGCTCGATAGAGAACTGTTGCTGATTTGTGACTCTTCTAGCTACGGTGTTGGAGCGATTATTGCACATGTTATGGATGATGGAACGGAAAGACCTGTAATGATGGCTTCCAGGACATTGCAGCCTCACGAGAGAAGATATGGACAAATTGATAAAGAGGCACTGGCAATAGTTTTTGGATTGACCAAATTTCACGAATTTCTAGCGGGTCGTAAATTTTGTATCATCACGGACCATAAACCGTTGATTGGCCTTTTAAATCCAAGGAAACCTATTCCGGATTTGATCTCTCCAAGGATGTTACGATGGGCGTTAAAATTGAGCGCTTATGAATACGACATAAAATATAGACCTGGTAAATCTTTGGGCAATGCCGACGCTTTGAGTAGATGGACGGTGGAGACGAGCGCAGTCGATGCTGAAAAACCAGTTAGAGAAGTGCTCTTACTTGAAGATCTACCTGAAGGGTGGAAGCTTGATGCGGCAAAGATTGCGGTTGAGACCAAAAAAGACTCGCTTCTTCAGAGGGTGTTATTCCATGTGCTCCATGGCTGGCCGCGCTCTAATAGCGATCACGCCTTGCAGACATTTTGGACTAAACGGGAGGCTCTTTCACATAGTAAAGGTTGTTTATTGTGGTGTAACAGAGTGATCGTGCCTACGTCGCTTCAATGTGACGTACTAAAATTATTGCACGCCCCACACGCAGGAATCGTCCAAACTAAGGCGTACGCAAGAGGATATGTATGGTGGCCCGGGATGGATCAACAGATCGAGTTGCAAGTGTCGCAATGTGAACAGTGCCAAGCTGTACGAAACAACCCACCGCGGGATCCCCAGACATGGATCACACCTGGGAAGCCCTGGAGCCGTGTGCACGTAGATTTTGCAGGTCCATTTCAAGGCAAGACTTTCCTGGTTTTGATTGACAGCTATAGCAAGTGGTTTGAAGCTGAAATAATGCATTCGATGTCCAGTGAAGCGGTGGTTGCAACTCTAAGAAGAATATTCGCCTCACAGGGATTACCTGATGTACTGGTGTCAGATAACGGCAGGAATTTTACTTCTAGAGAGTTCAATTTATTTTTGACCAATAATGGCATTAAACACTTGTATTCTCCTCCGTACCACCCAGCATCTAATGGCCAAATTGAGCGAGCTATCCAGACCTTCAAAAATAAACTTAAGAAAATGGCGGATGATTGTAGGCCTTGGTCTGAGAAACTACCTAAAGCTTTATATGCACTAAGGACTGTACCCAATAGTTGCACGCACAAGACACCTGCGGAGATGTTGAATGGGCGTAAATACAAAACTGCTGTATCCACAATGCACCCAGACACCGCGCCAACTGATACAGAAGAGCAGCTGGACGCAGCAGCACATCGCATTCCATCTCGTACATTTAGGGTGGATCAGACGGTTTCGGCTCGTATGTATGGGCCAGGGGAGAAGTGGCAGAAAGCCACAGTCGAGATGGTGGAGGGGCCTAGTACGTATTTGGTGAGGACGGAAGATGGGGAGCTACATCGTCGGCACGTAGATCAACTGGTTGGCCGTGCGGTTGCGCCGCTGCCTGCTCCGTCTGCTGCGACACAAGCCCCGGGAACAAGCTCTGTCTCATCATCTCCCGAGCCCCCTATAATCATACCCCCACCTGAACAATGGCCAGATATTATTGGCATACCTAATTCTGAATCTTGATTAATATTTTTGTTTTGTACTTTTGATTATGATGGAAAGGTATATTGTGTATTTGGTTATTTGACATTTTATAAATTGTTACTGAACTTGTGGGTACTTAAATAATAAATCAGTTATGCTTCATCTTGAGTCGGTGTTGTATCTTTTACATGATATTTTGGATGTAAGGGAGCGGCCTATCATCTTTTCGCTCCAAGCCAACCTCACCTGCCCGTGGTGCATCCTGCCGAATAACAAACGAGGCGCTGGCAACCGACTGGTGGCGGTATAACCATCACAATTGAAGGCGTAGCTAAATACTAAAGACCGATTTATTATTATTTTATTAAATGCGTAATACACATACATACGCAACCATAGTATGGTTACCGACAAAAGCGAAGCTCTAAAATTTAGTAATAGTAGTATGGTTGTTACCTGGTCCGGCTGCTGGCTGCGTGGAGGCGGCGGCGCCGAACGCGGGCGGAGCCCCGAACGCGCTGGTGCCCGTCGTGGACTTGAACCCGCCGAACGGCGACGCCGTACTGCTGCCGGCATTGAACGACCCTGCACGGAGACACTTTGTAGTTATCAGACATCACATACATTTATTTATCTTAACTAATATTATAAAGCTGAAGAGTTTGTTTGTTTGTTTAAACGCGCTAATTTCAGGAACTACTGGTCCGAATTGAAATATTATTTTTGTGTTGAATAGACCATTTATCGAGGAAGGCTATATAACATCACGCTGCAACTATTAGGAGAAGAAATAATAGAAAATGTAAAAAAAACGGGGAAAAAATAACTATTCCACGCGGACGAAGTCGCAGCACAGCTAGTTTAGAAAATAATTAATGTTTGACATAATATGTGTTGTGTACCTATAGAATAAAATAGTTACCTACTTAATGTTGAAATTATTGTAAATTTTTTATATTTTCTGTTTGCATGCTATAATAATATAGTTAAATAGGCATAAGGAATTAATTTAGAAAACATCTGATGTACATTACCCTATTTAGTGCAAATAAAGAATTTGAATTTGAATTAATTTAATTAAAATAACTCACCAAATGTAGAAGTGTTGGTGGCCCCAAAGGCCGGTTTCTGGAACATTTTGCCGGTGTCCTTGTGCTGCTGGTGTAAACAAACTGACTGCTTTGTTTATATTATTGTTTACATCAAGCGGATTTCACCATGTTTGATGTCTGTAAACAAATGTTATGTAATGTAAGTATTTCACAATGTTTTTGTGTTTTGTTATGTAAAGATGATTCATGTTTGTTTCAAAACTTATTGTACATTTTGTTTATCTATATGTTTACATTATGCATGCTATCTATATACATTATTTTTATTTTTTATCTTTGATTGATAAATAAATGCACCAATGGTTTTTCCTTGTACTATGCACTAGATAGGGTTATATCCCAGATAACCCAGAAAAGTTAAAAGATTACATAAAAAATGCCATCATAATTAAGTTTACAAAACACAGGTGTGTTTTGAAATTACCATGACGAAGTGCATTATTAGCAAAAATTGCGTCATATTTCCTTTGCTTTTCAAGAAAGTACAAGTTTGGCTATATGCTTAGTTAGATATGCATAATACAGGCATAATAAATGATACTACGCACTTTCGTCGAAATTTGGGCACTGCATGTACTAATTTTTATAATTTTCGGACACGAAACAGACCACGGTAACGGTTTAGAAAGATTTCCAAACAATATTGGAAGAATATTTTATGTATTTACGACAAAATTTTACATAGACGACACCTAGAAAAATAACTTTATAACCTACGAAAATGATGTGACGCATCCGTTTTACAACAATTCAAGCAAGTTAATTTTAATACGCGATGATTTAATATGTAAATTTGCCAAAATTAACTAAATGGACAGAATTTCGCAAAGTAAACTAAAATTTTTTTGCAAGAAATACAAAAGTGACGTATAATCCGACGGAAATAAATGCACGTGCATGTGAGCGACCTTCAAATGCAAGCGTTGTTTACCTTCAAAATTGCAATAAATAAAAAATATTAAAACGAGTTATTACCAATTTTAGCTCACATGGGATCTAATTTAAATATGCAAGTGAGAATATAGTTTTGTCAACGAGTTTTTTGAGAAACAATCAATACATCGTGCAAAACGGTTACAAATCTAAATCTCCTTTACGTGGTCGGGTAAATTGGATTGTACGATTCAAACACATTTTTATGAATACTTACGATAAATTAAAAAGCCAATGATGGCTATTTCGATGAACACTGTTATATTCTTAAAGATTAAATCACAAAATCACTTTATTGTTTGCAAAGAAGCACAATATTGTAGATTGAACGCACGTGAACTCGCACTCACAACCACAGATCCTCGAGCGAAAATGTCAAGGGGCCGCTTGTCAGTTTAAAAAAAAATTTATAGGGTAATACTCGACTGAATCGATATCAATATCGATTAAGAATCGAATTAAAGTTGTAAAGATGCTGTATAATAAGTCCTTTTCACGTCGTCCTTATTGATGAGTTAATTAGGACATCTGTGAAATATGAAGAGTGTGAAATAAAACTGTGTTGGATTTCCTCCCACAATATAAAAGCCCCATGTTTGTGTACATAATATTCATCTTGAGGTACTTAATGTACCACGCAAGCAAGTTCTCAACGTACTTACTTGACAGGCATAGCTTAGTGTGCCAGTCCTAAACACCAAATTGTTTGTATATAGTACACAAGTAATCACATCAGTACCTACATAAACAATATCTTTTGAGTGTAAACAATTTTATTGAAGTTCGCTTTAGCTTCGTCTTAGTTAGGGCCAGATAGCGCTCTAAGGTATGGCATGTGTTGGGTTATTTATTAAATTATTATTTTTATAGTGCAAAACGTTGTGCTGTGGGTTGCAATTTACAACGATTATGAACAGAATGGCTTATAATCGATAATCCATAATCGATATCATTTCATTTATAATAAATTAGTTTGTATAATGCTGGATAAGGATTAAAATAAACTCCCGTGGAAATAGTTGTAAATTCCATGAACTACGAATAAAGAATGAGAATCACATTGTACCTTATTGCGAAAGTATTCGAGAGCCTTATTGCATAATATTATGAAATTAATTCTAGGAATAATAATAATAACATTTCTTTTGTTTTTAATTCCCGTTACGTCATAAGGTGAAATGGTGAAGCAATTTTTTGATTTTAAAATGTGATGACATAAAATAATATTAAACACTTTCCAATATAATCACTTCAGAATCAACAGGGCCGGACTTAGATACAGTAGGCCTGGGGCCTCACCTTGCGGGCTGACTAAGGGCCCGTAAAAACGAGTTATTTCAATTCTTCTTCGTTGTGCCTTTCATTACCTACTTATTAAAGAAACTGCGGTTCCACAGAGGCGGAGACGAGCAAAATAACTCAATAACTCAAGACATGCCACGCTAGGCAACACATCATCATCTAGCCCCAAACTAAGCCGAAGCATGTACTATGGGTGCCTACTAGGTAGGCAACTGACACCCAGACCAATACAAACAGACATGTTCATGCACACAAATGTTTGTTCTGTGTGGAGATCGAACCGACGACCCTTGGTTTAGAAGGCAGAGTTCACTACCGAATGAGCCATTGAGCCAGTCCGTTCAGAGCTGCGCTTTGAAATCGACATACGTATAAATTTCAAGCCACGTGATTGGTAAATCGCGACACAGCTCGTCCATACTCTGCTTCGCTCCGCCTCAGAGGAACCACAGCCTAAAAATAATATTTCGCAAGTTGACGAGCTGCATCCGCGCTGTTATCAGCCTGTCTGAGAGCTACAGTCATCCCCATAACGTCTTTTATCCTGGTGATGTTCTCTTGCAACTTGGTCTTATAACCATCTGGCCTCAATTTCAGTTCATAACTGCGTACATATATAAGGCGTTATTTTAAAGTATTTCATCAAATTGTAGTTACAAATAAAACACGATTGCTCAATGTTGTGCAATATAAAATAGGCAATAAAAAGTGTTGAAATGAGGAGAGTGAACCGATACAATGTTCGCTGTTTGCTCCGTAAATCTTTTCACAATAATTAGTAAGTGTTCTTTTAAGTTTTTTTCTAAATTGTTACCTAATATTTTAGTTGAAACTTAGTAAATAAACTGACCGACCAATTGTCATAATAATTTTAAGAAAAATGCGTAGTAGGTACATAAGCAATGAAGGAATGTAAAGAATTGAATACTGGATTTCTCCCAATAATACCACGTAAAGCCCTTGAAAATTTCTTTAGGCCCCTTACCAGTGACAAATAACAGGTCATTAGAGAGCTCACGGCTTCTTATTTGGGGCCCTAAAGATCGGGGTCCCGTGGCATTTTGCTGGATTTCCATCAGGATCGTCACACAATGGGTGCCAGAAGACTCCGAAGGGGACGGCCCAAGAAACGATAGTGTGATGATCTAGTTCGTCAATAAGAAGAATCTGGCTTTAGACAGAGAACTGTGGAAAAGTTTGGGGAAGACCTTTGCCCAGTAGTGCGACAACATAGGTTAAAAAAGAAAGAAGAAAACCATCCTATAGTAACCCACTAGAAATGAGCAGGTAGGTACATCTAACTACCTCACGCAAACAGGATTATAATTAATCTAAACACCTACTCTGTTGTATGTAAATTAACAAACTTGTATATATCTCCCCAGGCGTACCCATAGTCTTCAGCGTAAGCGTCCAAATCGATGGAGTTATAGACTTGGGACCAAACTGGAACTACGAATACAAACTAGAGTCTGTCCGCCCCATTCCCTTCACGGCAGCACTGCATAAACCACCCAAACCAACTGCCGACAAAGTAAAAGCGAAGAAGAAGGTTTTCCTCATTACGCCAAAAGCCGACACTCCAAAATTACGCGTCACTCAGTATGCAGACAAATTCAAACCGAAAAGCCTTTATGACGAGCCACGAATAGTTAAAGACGACGCGAAACTCAATGATTTCGCTTACCACGTCTACAAGCAATCCTTAAAAGTGTTTGACGAAATCAAGAGCAAGGTCGACCCAGCAATGGCGTATAAAGTCGACATGCTATCAAGAAGTTTCGACGACAAATTTCGAGAATTCCTAAACGATACTTTGAAGCAGAAGATTAAAACGCGGTTAGGTTCCCAACGTGTGATTTTGAATACAGTGGACACTTCAAATCGCCTTTTGAAGAGGTTGGTGAATTATTTCATTGGTGATGTTCACAAAGATGGCTTGATGAGGAACAATGAGGTCGCAGTTAACGTATTTCAAAAAGAAGTGGAGCGAGAAGGTAATTTAGAACTTATGCACGTTTGCACCAAGTTCGGTATTTGCAGAACTTCCAGCGGCTTCAGCGATTTCTTAATTGATTTCTTCACGACGATCCTGAAGAATGAGGATCGAAAAATAAAAACAGCAATGGACGCTTTGACTGAGGTGATGAAGAATACAGATTTCAGTAACACTATGGAGAAGAAGACGAGTAAAAAGTTTCTAAGTACGGTTGAGGTTATGGAAAGATGGAACGGTGCGACGGCCAAAGCAATGTTTTGGATAGCGAAGAATTTGTTCGTGTTGAAGAATCAACCTATTGTAGTGATGACGACTGCAGCTGGTAAACATGTCAATAAGACTATAGCTGCCTTGGAAGTACTTGATGAATTAGATAAGAGGTTACCAGCAAACGATGAAAATATGCTAGAATGGACAGATTTAAAGAACAGTTTGAGCGATTGGAGTGCAGGCAAGAGATACGATATATTGGAGGTGATGCAAGGTCTAATAAGTCATATTAAGAAAAAGGCAATAGATAAATTGGACAGCTATACTGCACGGAATCTGAATAACAAGTTTAATATAATTTTCTCCTGAATATCAAATAAAATTGTAAAAAAGAATTTCAGCTTTTTTATTTAACCACTACATGAAACGTGTAGTGACATCTAGTGTCTGGAAGCGGAACTCGTTTGTAGAAGCAGATGCTAGTGACATCTATTACGTTTTTCTGCAACCTTACTAGTATTTATTTTTGCTATTCGACACTAGATGGCATAAAAATATATTTAACGTAAGTTATTTTTGTAATAGAGAACGGACTGATACATTTATTTTCAAGAAAACCCTCACAGCACTGGATTCTAGCTGTTTGAGCTTTTCTAATATTCATTTTCGTAATAAATTTTATTGACTATTTAAAAATTATTATTAAAAATGTTCAAGTAAATATAAAATATAATTACAAAAAGGGACCGCATTTCCCACATTAATTTTTGGACTAAATTAGTAACATTTTCCTATATCATGGCATCACTTTTAATGGCGGAAAAGCGGCAAACAGTTGTCGTCATTACATTATTTTTTTGTTCTAACATGAAAAATCAGTTAAAATGGAAAATAATTTCAATTCTAACTTAAATAAACAAACAATCTATGAGATTTACCGAGCATGTCGGCTGTGCGGCGCCGGAGCTGGCTACAAAATGCCTATAATTCAGAATGTCGTCGATCTGGACGCGAATGGGATTGAATTAAAGCAAAAAATAAGGGATTGTGTACAAATTGAGGTAAATAACACGAATTAGAACCAACATGTGTTGTATTTATATCATCATAGCCAAGTTTATCAATAGAAAAATGTTATTCCCGAAAGTAGGTTATGTTGGTCTGTTGTCAAACAAGTTTTATCATTTTCATGAATTTACTTTGAATCTCGTGTTGTCATAACTTTTAATAGATTCAGCATTCATTTAATAGTGTTAGAAGTGTGAAATCAATATAAATAGTGGCGTAACTATACCATTGCAAGGCCCATGGCAATTCATCTGAGTAATACTATGTGTTTAAAATTAATGTTGGTCATACCTATAGCAGGTATAATGGTCTTTTTTACATATTTTGACTATTTATTTACCGGTTTGCTCATCGAGTGAACATCTTTTTGCATTGCTGGAGCACACATGCCTAGGTCTCAAATTACTTTGCAGTTTTATTGTATTTTATTTTTGTATGTGTATGTGTGCCTGCTTTTGCAAAAAAAATTTTATCTATCCATCTATTTATAGCTATAAAAGACAAAAGATTGTTACTAAAACACCAATAATGTAATCCAATAAAATATTCACCTGAAATACCAAAGTGAATCAAGGGAGGATTGCTCTAAGCCGAGGCCCGAGCCCCACTAGGGGGCGCCCTTAGCTGTGTTGCTTACAATACCTAGGGGTGAGAGCCTTCCGCTCCCCCAACAGGTCCGGTGATGATGACAAGGCCGGCCTGGACATCATCGTAATCATATAGGTACCTTCGTTGTTCTGATACCCATAACACAAGTGCTTAAGCTACTTCTTACTTTGGGATCGGAGCAATGTATGTGATGTTGTCTGATATTTATTTATTTACCAGCTGCTGCTTGTGGCTCTGCCCGCGTGAATATTGGTATAAAACATAGCCTATGTGTTAATCTGATGTACAAACTATATTTTTATTTATTTATTTGACACACACAACGGATATACAGTAGTTACAATTTTAGTGATACAAGCTAATACGACACAAGTTAGGCTGCATCTCCACCAACATGTGTGAACAGCATGTTTGACTATGTCGAGCATTGATGACAATTTTTTAATGAAAGACAAAGAAAAAAAAAAATAACACCTATAAATGCATATATATCCAATTTCCAATTGGTTGCATTAGACAATATCTAATGCAACCAGTTGGACAGGCATACACTATATTATATGCTAGATAATTATCTTAATCACTAGGCAAAAATACATTATAATTATTAATAGATACATTAACAAGAGTTACAAATAAAAAAACAAGAAATCTTAACTAATATTATAAAGCTGAAGAGTTTGTTTGTTTGAACGCGCTAATCTCAGGAACTACTGGTCCGAATTGAAAAATTATTTTTGTGTTGAATAGACCATTTATCGAGGAAGGCTTTAGGCTATATAACATCACGCTGCAACTATTAGGAGCGAAGAAATAATGGGAAACGTAAAAAAAAAAGGTGAAAAAATAACTAAGTATTCCACGCGGACGATGTCGCGAGCACAGCTAGTTTAATGAAAAACAGCACTATTTGATGTCAGATAAAATGTATTCCTGTAAAGTTTCATTAAAATCCGGTCAGTAGTTTTTGCGTGAAAGTGGAACAAACATCCATCTATCTATCCAAACAAACTTTCGCGTTTATAATATTAGTAGGAAGTAGGATTATTTATTTATAGAAAAAAAAAAGTTCTTGTAATTTTTTTTGTTTCAACTTCTTATGTGACTTTCCAGGTGAACTCTGACGACAAGATGCCCCCCCTGATCTGCGAGCTGTGCGTAGACAAGGTGCACGAGCTGTTCGAGTTCCAACAGCTGTGCCAGCAGACGAACAGACGAACGAGAGCGCGGCTCGGTCTCCCGCAGACCACCGGCAAAGTGAGAAACAATCTCAGTGTATGTAGCGGACAATTAATTTTTTTTTGGCGTTTTTGGTGGTGGTAACTTGGCAAATCTGTGTTCAGCAATGTTACGGGACTTGGTTTTTTATATATCCCCAACTTCCATGGGGTAATGAGCAAGGTCAAAAATAAAATTTTTTAAAAAATCACATTTGCACAAAAAGCATTGCACAACTCCTGGGCCTAAATGGGCATTCCTCTTTTTTAGGCAACAAGCCTATTACAGTTACACCCGAACACTACCGATGAACTGAACTGGTGATATTGCGTCTCATTCTGCAGGACTCCGGTGACTGTATCCTCGGCGTGACCGAGCAGGTGTACGGCAACGAAGACTCCGACGAGCCGCTGGCGACCTCTCGCAGGCCGAAAGCCGAGCCCAAGGTCAAAATTAAGGTATGGAATAATGTCCTTAATAGTATGGCATCCTTTAAATAAAGAGTGCAGAAGCCTATTGGCTGTGGTCACTGACTGGAAACTGAGGTTTCCCGCCCGTTGACAGAGCAACTCAATAGTATGAGTTTAACAGAATAATATAGTCTTTGGTCTTTTGAAAATCTCAAGGCGCTGCTGCAAGGGACAAGAGACCACTTAATCCTAAACGAGTTTATTTTATTATGTAATGTAATTGGCCTTTATAAATACCTATAGTAATTATTGTAAACTAATGAATACGCTGTTGATTTCTAATAAATAAATTATCTGCAGGTAGAAAAAGTGGAAAATCCCAAAGCCCGCGCAGACAACAAAACCCGCTCACAAAACAGCCTACACTCAAAGAAGGCACAAGAGGACCCCAAAAGGCGGGATACGCGATCCCGCCCCGACAACAGTAAAGATTCGCGATCCCGCCCCGACAACAGTAAAGAGTCGCGATCCCGCCCCGACAACAATAAAGAGTCGCGATCCCGCCGCCGGGACAGCACGGAGTCCAGTGCGTCGTCTCTCAGCGAGAGTCCGCGGGTCACTCGGCAGAAGAGGCCCCCCACGCCTCCGCGGGTCACCAGAAATAAGAGAACTGCGTCTGAGGAGAGTGTCACTTTGAGTTCGCTTAAGGTTGGTGAATATAAACTAGCTATAATATGTCATATTACGTTAGACTCACGACAGTTTTGTGAGACTCACGATACCGCCCCGAGAGCAGTAAGGAGTCTCGATCCCGCCCCGAGAACAGTAAGGAGTCGCGATCCCGCCCCGACAACAGACAGGAGTCGCGATCCCGCCCCGAGAACAGTAAGGAGTCTCGATCCCGCCCCGAGAACAGTAAGGAGTCTCGATCCCGCCCCGAGAACAGTAAGGAGTCTCGATCCCGCCCCGAGAACAGTAAGGAGTCTCGATCCCGCCCCGACAACAGTAAGGAGTCTCGATCCCGCCCCGACAACAGTAAGGAGTCGCGATCCCGCCCCGACAACAGTAAGGAGTCGCGATCCCGCCCCGACAACAGTAAGGAGTCGCGATCCCGCCCCGACAACAGTAAGGAGTCGCGATCCCGCCCCGACAACAGTAAGGAGTCGCGATCCCGCCCCGACAACAGTAAGGAGTCGCGATCCCGCCCCGACAACAGTAAGGAGTCGCGATCCCGCCCCGACAACAGTAAGGAGTCGCGATTCCGATCCCGCCGGGACAGCACGGAGTCGCTGGGCAGGCGGGTTGGCGACCGGTGACGCTGCTGCCCGTCATCGGTCTGTAGTATTTACCTACGCCGTTAATTGTGATGGTTATACCGCCACCAGTCGGTAGCCAGCGCCTCGTTTGTTATTCGGCAGGATGCACCACGGGCAGGTGAGGTTAGCTTGGAGCGAAATGATGATAGGCCGCTCCCTTACATCTCATGTCCAATATATCTTACCTAATAAATTTAATGTAATTATTTTGTAGAAACATCCCTATTTCTTTTCACAGCAGCAAGCAAAGAAATCTAAGCTGCCGTTGCAACCGCCTAAGTCTATACTGAAGAAAGACGCGAAGAAGGTAAGCGAGTGTACAGTATAGAGTTATAGAGTGGAGACCGCGTCTCGGCAAACGTAGTGTAGGACGCCCTCAGGCCAGGTGGAGTGACGATTTGCGCAGGACGGCTGGCAAGTGCTGGAGGCGAGAAACCCAGGATCGGGCAATGTGGCGAACATTGGGAGAGGCCTATGTCCAGCAGTGGACTGAGAAAGCATGATGATGATGATAGCTCTGCCCTCCTCTACGTCGCACGGTCTTGGGTGCCAAATGGCGGACCATTCGAAAATTCCTCGACACCAACTAAAATAGGTAGATAATAAAGAAAGGTAGGGCATAGGGAATCTTCGCTCGAATTGAGCCGCCCGTCCGGGGAAGGACCTCCACCCTATAGAGTACCGCAACCAAATGACCTCCGGGTCGTGTTTCTGCTGGTGAATAGGGTCTCCGGAGCTCGTGGGGGGTAGGTTTGGGCCGGCATGGCAGTGGCAACTGACAGGTTACTAACCAGTTACTTGCCAGTTGTCACAGCGATTTGGGCTTCTCTTTCGCTTTCCATCAGGCGTAGGGAGCCATTATGTCGAGCTATTATAAAAAAAAAATCCAAGATGCCACGCTGGGCCACACATCGCCACCTAGCCCCAAACTAAGCCGAAGCTTGTACTATGGGTGCTAGACAACTGATAAACTTACTTAATAAATAAATAAAATAAAAAATCTTTATTATTGGGTTTTAGTTTCAAATAAACTTACTTACAAACTTTTTTTTAGTCGATTAATGTCAACATTTGTATTTTTAGACTGAAGAATTGAAGGGCAAAAGGACTAGAGACCCGCCCAGACCCGAATTGCCGCAGAAGAAAGTCAAGTAAGTAACCCAAGACATGCCACGCTGGGCCACACAGCGCCACCTAGCCCCTAACTAAGCCGAAGCTTGTACTATGGGTACTAGACAACTGATAAACTTACTTAGATACTTTTTTTTTGTAAATAAATACATATTATACATAGGAAACACCCAGACCAATACAAACAAACATGTTCATGAACGCAAATGTTTGTACTGTACGGGAATCGAACCCACGACCCTTGGCTCAGAAGGCAGAGGTCACTACCAAATGAGACATCGAGCCTGTCAAAAAACATAAATTTAATAAAACGTAAAGTATTTAGTTAGCGGTACGTCTACACCGACTGGTGGCTGTCCAGCTGTGGACATAGGCCTCTCCAGTTGATCGCCACTTAGGGCAACATCTGGAGGACCGACAATCGCCACGCTGGACAGGCGGGTTGGCGATCGCAGGGCGCAGCTCCTCGCTCCGGTGACGCTGCTGCCCGTCATCGGCCTGTGGTATTTAACTGCGAGTTCAAATGTGATGGTTATACCGCCACCAGTCGGTTGCCAGCGCCTCGTTTGTTATTCGGCCGGATGCACCACGCGCAGGTGAGGTTGGCTTGGAGCGAAAAGATGATAGGCCGCTCACTTACAGCCCCAATTTTTATTGAAGCACGACATAATGGTTTCCCTACGCCTGATGGAAAGCGAAAGAGAAGCCCAAGTCGCTGTGACAACGGGCAAGTGACTGGTCAGTCACCTGTCAGTTGCCACAGCCATGCCGGCCCAACCCTAACCCCCAACGAGCTCCGGAAAACCTGCTCACCGGCAGAAACACGACCCGGAGGTCATTTGGCTGCGGTATTCTATAGGGTTGTTGTTAATATACTGAATACTGTCTATCCCCCAGGCTGTCCGTTCCCGCTTCCCCGAGCGTGTACGCGTGTTTCGTGTGCGGGAAAGAGATGGCCACTTCGCAGGCGCTGGCAAGTCACCAGCGCTCGCATGTGGTCGCCTACACGCCGCCCAGGTGAGACGCTAACTCGTACAAACTCGTACTAGAGCACCCAAGGTGTCACGCATACTCGTACACACTCGTACTAAATCACCCAAGGTGTCACGCTAACTCGTACACACTCGTACTAAATCACCCAAGGTGTCACGCTAACTCGTACACACTCGTACTAAATCACCCAAGGTGTCAAGCTAACTCGTACACACTCGTACTAAAGCACTTAAGGTGTCACGCAAACTCGTACACACTCGTAATAAAGCACGCAAGGTGTCACGCTAACTCGTACACACTCGTACAAACTCATACGAAATCACCCAAAGTGTCACGCAAACTCGTAATCTCTTCTTCCTATTATGGATAGGATTTCTAATAAAATAATGTATTCTTGTATATACATATTATAGAACTAGCTGTGCCGGCAGCGTCGCACGCGTGGTTATCGGGGTTCAAAAATAACAGATTCCCGTAAAATGGTGTCTAAATTTTAAGTTAGACCTCTAGCAATACATTAGTGAAAACCGCATTTAATTCCATGCAGTAGTTTTTGCGTGATGCGCCTTCAAAAATATAGGCAAAAATCTCTTCCGTTTTCTCAACATTTCCCTTCACTGCTTTGCCCCTATTGGTTGTAGCGTGATGAAAAGTATACTATAACCAGCCCAGGTGTATGAAGAATAATTGTGCCAAGTTTCGTTAAAATCCGTTGAGTAGTTTTTGTTTCTATAACGAACATACAGACAGACAAACAAAAATTTTACTGATTAATATATTTAATGTACAGAATTGACTTCTCTTCAGATTTATTATAAGTATAGAAGATAGTTTTTTTATAGATTTTTGCTAGATTTAGTGTTTACCTGTATTTTTATCTGAACATTGTCTATTCTATTCTATTTTTTTTTTATAAACATGCGATGTGCAGCCACTTTTTAAAATTGTTTTATTATGTTAATAACGTACAGGTTGGCGTGCGACCCGTGCGAGGCGTGGTTCGTGACCGCGGACGAGGCGGCGGCGCACCACCGCGGCCACCGCCAGCGGCCGTACCGCTGCCGCCGCTGCGGGACCAAGTTCAAGCAGCTGCAGGCCTATGACGAGTGAGTGCAGTCCACCGCTGGGCATAGGCCTTTTTAGGTGTCTTGGGTGTTTTAGGTGTTTTGGGTGTTTTAGGTGTTTTGGGTGTTTTAGGTGTTTTGGGTGTCTTGGGTGTCTTAGGTGTTTTGTCTCTTGAGTGTCTGAGGTCTTGGGTTTTAGGTGTCTTGGATGTCTGAGGTGTCTTTGATGTCTTAGGTGTCTTTGAGTGTCTTGTGTCTCGGATGTCATTGGGTACATTGGGGCACCCGTGCGGGGCGTGGTTCGTGACCGCGGACGAGGCGGCGGCGCACCACCGCGGCCACCGCCAGCGGCCTCGCCGCTGCCGCCGCTGCGGTACCAAGTTCAAGCAGCTGCAGCCTATGACCAGTGAGTGGACGCCTTGTTCTCATACCACTGAGGTGACAGGCCTGATGTCGAGCGGTTACCACATACGTACGCCTGTGACACCAGGGGCGTCACATAGCGGTCGCCCTACGAGCTCCGGAGATCCTGCTCACCGGCAGAAATACGACTCGGAGGTCTTGGGTCTTAAGTGACTTGGGTGTCTTAGGTGTCTTGGGTGTCTTTGGCGTCTTGGGTGTCTTAAGTGTATTGGGTGTCTTAGGTGTATTGGGTGCCTTAGGTGTATTGGGTGTCTTGGGTGTATTGGGTGTTTTGGGTGTCTTAGGTGAAAAAATGTTTTGAGTGTTATATATGTCACCGGAAAATAGCAAGAATCGTAAGTTGATCAATTTCCTAGGTAGTTGATTAACTTTCGGAATATAACAAACGGTAGTTACAGTATAAACTTATTACTAAATACACACACCAAAAATTTGGGTGGATTTGCATTTTATTTTGTAAAGCGGTAATGTCTTGTGTTCGCAGCCACATCGCGAACAAACTGTGCCTCCCGTGGGAGGAGGTCCCGGACGAGAAGTGTCCCAAGTGCTGGAAGCTGTTCCCGACGCGACCCCTGTTGGTACGGCACCGGTGTGGGGGTCCCGACAGCCGGCCCGGAGGTGAGGCTTTGACCCTAAATGGGGACATTAATGACGGGTGACGTGTGTATGGTATGGGTCAAGAGAATAAATAAATCATCATCATCATCAGCCTATTACAGTCCACTGCTGGACATAGGCCTCTCCAGTTGTTCGCCACTTAGGGCAAACATCTGGAGGATATACCCGTAATCGCCACGCTGGGCAGGCGGGTTGGCGATCGCAAGGCGTAGCTCCTCGCTCCGGTGACGCTGCTGCCCGTCATCGGTCTGTGGTATTTAGCTACGCCTTCAATTGTGACGGTTATACCGCCACCAGTCGGTTTGCCAGAGCCTCGTTTGTTGTTCGGCAGGATGCACCACGGGCAGGTGAGGATGGCTTGGAGCTAAAAGGTGATAGGTCGCTCCCTTACATCCCTGTACTATGTTTCAGGTAAATGTCCGAAGTGCAGACGCACGTACGCGTTGTTGAAAAATCTGAAGAAACACGAGGACACGTGCGCTGCTCAGAGAAATGGTGAGTTTAATTTACTCAGTAGTATATGAAAATTTTCGAATAAATCACGTCTTGAAAATTGTAGGGAAAGCATTTCTGACTGTAAGACTATTTAGTTATCTGCCTATGGAATGTTTATAACTGAGAAGATAATAAATAAATTTTTATTTTAATTGACAGGCTCGGTGGCTCATTTGATAGTGACCTCTGCCCTCTGAGCCAAGGGTCGTGGGTTCGATTCCGCACAGTACAAACATTTGTGTTCATGAACATGTCTGTTTGTATTGGTCTGGGTGTTTTCTATGTATAATATGTACTTTATTTACAAAAAAAAAAGTATCTAAGTAAGTTTATCAGTTGTCTAGTACCATAGTACAAGCATCGGCTTAGTTTGGGGCTAGGTGCGCTGTGTGGCCCAGCGTGGCATGTCTTGGGTTATTTATTTATTTATTATTCTTATTACCTGTTGATTTTTGTTCACTTTTTATTGTGTAAACAGGTCAGTTTATTTATTTTAATATTTTCTTAAAACAATCGACAAATATACCTATACTTGACTGGCTGGATGGCTCAATTGGTAGTGACCTCTGCCTTCTGAGCCAAGGGTCGTGGGTTCGACCCCCACACATTACAAACATTTGAACATGTCTGTTTGTATTGGTCTGGGTGTTTTCTATGTATAATATGTATTTATTTAAAAAAAAAATTGTATGTAAGTAAGTTTATCAGTTGTCTAGTACCCATAGTACAAGCTTCGGCTTAGTTTGGGGCTAGGTGGCATTGTGTGGCCCAGCGTGGCATGTCTTGGGTTATAATTAGGCGGCCTTATCGCTCCAAGCGATCTCTTCCGGGCAACCTTAGGGTAGAGGATAAATTAAACAGACAGGGTGAGGTGAGCTATACTGAACAGACATTGATGATATATATAATCGTTTTTATGTACAGTCGTGCCGCGTGTGAGGGCCGACGGCGTGAACAGTGCCGAGTGGGGCAGGCTGCGAGCGGCACGCGTGCGGGTTTCACGCTGCGACTCTCTCCTGCGAGACTGCGAGTCCTGCGACGTTGCGAGAGTCGACCAGGTCAGTGACCCCACAGTTCTTTTTTTTTCTTTTTATACCTCTAGGTGGTAAACACGCCTACGGCCCGCCTGATGTTAAGCGGTTACCGCAGCATAGACTTCATAGGAGTCCATAGGGACAACAGGGATGGGGAGCGTCCTAACATCTTTTCGCTCCAAGCCAACCTCACCTGCCCGCGGTGCATCCTGCCGAATAACAAACGAGGCGCTGGCAACCGACTGGTGGCGGTATAACCATCACGATTGAAGGCGTAGCTAAATATCACAGGCCGATGACGGGCAGCAGCGTCACCGGAGCGAGAAGTGGAATATGACGAGCGTGGCGTAAATGAAAGAGCTGTTCCTCACACAAAAAGTCGTGTATTAACAGAGACCCAACACCAAATTACATATCATTTTATTATACTTAGCTTAGTCTACGCTACGTTACATCTATAGGTCATGAACTCGCGATTGTCATTGTCTTAGTTACACATGCGCTGTACATGCCTAGATGCAACAATTAATAACTACTTAAATAATTATACCTACATACTACACTATGCCCTGCGATCGCCAACCCGCCTGCCCAGCGTGGCGATTATGGGTATATCCTCCAGATGTTTGCCTTAAGTGGCGAACAACTGGAGAGGCCTATGTCCAGCAGTGGACTGCAATGGGCTGATACGTATAATAAGTGGGTATTTATTTACATAAAAATGTTTATCAGTTGTCTAGTACCCATAGTACAAGCTTCGGCTTAGTTTGTGGCTAGATGGCGCTGTGTGGCCCAGCGGGGCATGTCTTGGGTCATTTATTTACTTATTCTTAACCTTTTCAGCGGTTCGGTCTGGACCCCCGCTGCTCATACCCGTACCTGGAGACCCCGCGTCTGCGTTGCGATCGCATGGTGGACATCAAGGCGGAGCCCGGGGACCTGGCCAGTGACCACGAGGACACCAACACTGGTATGTATGCGTTTGTCACTCTCGAACATTCCATGGAATAAAATCGGAGACGGGGACGGGAACGGAATTGGGCGCGGGAACGGGATTGGGCGCGGGAATGGCATTGGGAGCGGGAAAGTATAGGACACTTGATACATAACTTGGATTCCCTTGATTCATCAATGTTTAGACAGGGACGGGAACTTGATTGGGCGCGGGAACGGGAAAGTATAGGACACTTGATACATAACTTGGATTCCCTTGATTCATCAATGTTTAGACAGGGACGGGAGCGGGATTGAGCGCGGGAATGAGAAAAACAAGACACATAACTTGGATTTCCTTGATATATCAATGTTGAGACAGGGATGGGAACGGGATTGAGCTCGGGAAAGGGGAAGAACAAGTGTACAGGAGTGGGAATGCGAGCGAGGACGGGATCGGGAACAAAAGTTTAGACATAGACGGGCACGTGATTTGGCGCGGGAAAGTAGAAGGACATTTACATGAGTGAGAATGGGAGACACGGACGGGAACGGTATGGCCGCGGGCGGGTTTATTAGTGGGGGACTATAACGGGGGAGGGAATGGGATAATAGTTAAGAATAGGTCCGATTCGACACTGTTAAGTTGACCGATGTACACTCTTATTAGATTTACACATCCCCCTTTTAAATATAAATATGTAAATAAATATCAGACAACATCACATACATTGCTCTAATCCCAAAGTAAGTAGCTTAAGCACTTGTGTTATGGGTATCAGAACAACGAAGGTACCACAAATAAATACTTAAATACAAATATAAACACCCAGACACGGAACAAACACAAGTGTTCATCACACGAATGTTTGTCCCGGGTGGGAATCGTACCCACGACCCTTGGTTCAGAAGGCAGGGGTCACTACCAATTGAGCCACCGAGCCAGTCACCTTTGACCCCGTTGTCACCTCTATGAGTGTTTCCAACTGTCCCAGGTCTTGCAGGAGCCGATGAAGATGTAGCCATGGACGACATTACGTTGTCCCCTCCGGTCTCTTGACACGGTAATATGGACCCCCCTTGGTAGATCAATGTTATGTATAAAAAACGTAATAAAAAAAAGACAGGAACGGGAATGGGAACAATGGCGGGATCGGGAATCAATACGGAGACGGGAACTTGATTGGGCGCAAAAACGGGAAGGACACTTATAGGAAAATATAGGAACGGGGTTGGGTACGAAGACGGGATCGGGAATTACACGAAGACGGGAACTGGATTGGGCGCAAAAAGGGGAAGGACACTTATAGGAGAATATAGGAACGGGGTTGGGTACGAAGATGGGAGCGGGAATAAAAACGGAGACGGGGACGGGACGGACGGACATATCATCTTTTCGCTCCAAGCCAACCTCACCTGCCCGTGGTGCATCCTGCCGAATAACGAACGAGGCGCTGGCAACCGACTGGTGGCGGAATAACCATCACGATTGAAGGCGTAGCTAAATACCACAGGCCGATGACGGGCAGCAGCGTCACCGGAGCGAGGAGCTACGACCAAGATACGCAACCCGCCTGCCCAGCGTGGCGATTATGGGTATATCCTGCAGATGTTTGCCCTAAGTGGCGAACAACTGGAGAGGCCTATGTCCAGAAGTGGACTGCAATATATGCTGATGATGACATGTACAAGACTTATTTCAAATTAACACTTGCCTTTTTTTTGCAGTGGAATCCCTTATGACGTTGGCTCTGAAGACAATATTCCCAAACAAGCATCTCGGCAGGTCACGCAAACGGGGACGGGTGAAATCAGAGAGAAACGCCTTTGATTCGACCTTCAACGATATGGACGATATGCGACTGGACATAGACCAAATCATAGACAATCTAGAGAAAACAGGTTTCAACGACAATGATTCGGTGAACAGTGAATCGTTGCTTTGTGATGGTGGGCCTAAAGTTGATGATGATGATGATAGCCAATCGTTGATTGCTGGGGTTGGTGATGCGTTGACTACAGCTGTTGGTGATAATGGTACAGTAAGTAGTGTAGTCAGTAATGTTGATGAATCGAAACTGGAAAGGGATGGGGGTAGCACGGATTGTGAAACGGAAGCGGAGGATGATGTAAATAACACTCAAGTGAAAACAAATTGTAGATTAAGTAGTGATAATGATGTTGATGGTGGGAGAAGTGTTGAAAATAATGATGATGTAAATAATGATATTTTGATAAAGTAGATAGAGATAGTGATGTAGACAAAAGTGATGATATTGATGTAAATAATGATAGTTTTGATAAAGTAGTTGCTAAAAGTGACGTGGGTAAAACTGATGAGAGTAATGTAAATAATGAAGAGAATAATGATTGTGTTAGAACAGATGGACAGGTGAATGGGGAATTCGATGAATTGTGTCAGGACGAGGATTTGAAGGAGATAAATAATGATAAATTAGGTGCTACAGATGAGCCCAGGGCTGATAATGATGAGCAAATTAATGAAAGTATGTTAAGTGATGAAAAAATAACCGAAAATCATGATTCGGAAATAACTGTTGAGGATAATAATAAAGGAATTGTCGAAAATAATGAAAATATGTTAAACGATGAAAGAATGACAGAAAATAATGATAGAATTGATGCTACAAATGAGCATATGACTGATAATTATGAGCAAATTAATGAAAATATGATAAATGATGAAGGAGTAGCTGAAAATAATGATAAATGTATTGTAAATAATGAAACATTGGCAGACAATAGTGAGACTACTGTTGAGATTGAAAAGAAACTTAATGACGTCGAAGTTAGGGATTCAGAAATTCATCATAATGATAACGAAGCCATGTGCAATGATATTGAAAATAAAATTAATGATTTGATTGCTTTAAATAGTCGTTCGGACAACTGGGATGATGAGAGCGGTGCTCAAAATGATGATGATGTAAAAAAAAATTGCGTGGGTGATGATGATGAAACATATACTCAAGATAAAGAAAAGGTGCAAGTTGTAAATAATGAAGTCGTTGAAAATAATGATGAAATTAATGACAATTTCAATCAAAATGATACTGAGAAGGAGAAAATAGCGTTGGAAGATTTGCTTCCATGCAAAGATGGAGACACAAATTCCTTAGGTTTAGACAGTATATCAGATGAAGAGTTCGACTTTGATGCCTAGCAGTGTAAATATAGTGAAGACATACCATTAACACATGTGCTGACACGGCTCGCGTGTCATCAACAGCCTATTGCAGTCCACTGCTGGACATAGGCCTGTCATGTCCTTCGCCACTTAGGCCAGACATCTGGAGGCTTAATTATAAGGGCGACGCTGGGCAGGCGGTTTTGGCGATCGCAGTGCGTTGCTTATCGCTCCATATGTGATTGGTTATTTTATGAAAAAGCCGTTTAGGAAACTACAGAAAACCTTTTCAAGGTCTAACGCAAAACAACCTAACTTTTGCACTTCACGACTGCTTACCATCAGGTAAAGTGCGGTAATCCTGAAAGCTCTTCTTATAAAAAAATGCGCTCTTCGCAAAAGGGGTACTTCTCAGAATGTGCATTTCTCAATATGAGCATTTCGCAAAATGTGCTCAAATGAAATGCTGTACAGAAAATGAAATGAATGAAATCCTAGGAAAGTGCACTTTTTGCGAAATGCTCATTTTGAGAAATGCACATTATGAAAAGTGCCCCTTTTGAGAAATGCACATTATGAGAAGTGCCCCTTTTGAAAAATGCACATTCTGTGAAATTTTAAGTTTGGGTGAGTGCACATTTTGCGAAATGCACATTCTGCGTCAGACCCCATTTTCATGAGTTGTCTTCCGATGTTCAAGGCGAGAGTGAACCGATTTTTGCTAGAAGGGGGCTCCATCGTAGGCTACGATATCGCTTACCATCAGGCGAATTGCAGTCAAGCGCAAACCGGTCACTACATAGTATAAAAATAAAGTTGATTTTGTTTTCTGTTTTTTTTTTTATTTGATTCTAATAAAGCATTTGACCACAATCACACCTGATGTTAAGTGATGATGTGGTCTAGGATGGAGCATGCTTACTTAGATAAAGCATATTCACTCTAGCCTTAAAAACCTCCAAGTTGTAACACTCAAGAAAGACGTCAGCAGAGAATCTGTCTCACAGTGTTTCCAGAGACGATAAAATCGGACATCCGTGTTTTTTTTAATATACCGGAAGAATTAAGCTTATCAAATGTAAGAGTAGAACTCCCGTGTTTCAATTCCACTTAGTTACCGAGTAATAACTATTTTTTTGAAAATGGGTACTTTTTGATACCGGTAAATCTTAAAATATTTTTCATTAAAAAAGGGTGTGCGCTAGATATTCGTTTGTTTTGTAAGAATTGAGCACGATTCATATTGTTCATTTTAAATTAAGTTTCCAAGTTCTCAAACGTGTATTTGTGGAAATATAAAATAAAATCGTTTTTTCTTCATAATTTTTTTTCTTCAAAATTACAAAGTTCGAGCATTTTCTTTTCAATTGAAAATAAAGATCAAAACATAAACTACACACCCACAAAAAATCGAATGCGTATCTCATGGAATTCAGGAGATATAGATATTTTTCGATTTTAGTCAGGGTTGTCGAATATTTTCCGGTATTTGAAAATATTATGTTATACGTTTTTATTTACAATATATTACAATCTTATCTTAGTTTCTTAGCAAGTACCTTTGGCCTTTCAGGGTGCGCTGAGAATGATCCTAGGAATTGGCTAGTCTGACATTATGTGAACCGAAGCAATGGCCATAAGACCTGCGTGATCAAAGGGGAACAAGACTCATTCAAAGTATCTTAGGTTAATTAGGCAACCAGAAATCCGAAATTAATATTTATACAATTACTTACTTAAAACTCATTAGTATTTTTCATAATTAAGTATGTATTTACAGTAACCTCCTGATTAAAAGCGACGATATGAAAGAAGATATTTCAGTAATCTTCTGTCTCTAATGTCAAGTGATTAACATCGTCTTCTGTTTCTTCATGATCTGATTATGCCGTGGTGTCTTCAGATGTGCTAAACTTTAACAGACCAATAGCAGTTTCAGGCAAGGGCACCAGAAATAGATACTTTAATTTAAATAAAAACACTCAGACACGAGACAAACACAAATGTACATCACATCAATGTTTGTCTCGGATGGGGATCGAACCCACGACCTTTATCAGTCGGGTAAAAGAAAGAAGTCGGAATAATAGGTTAAAAATACCTAGTACTTATTTTGAAGTAACATAATATATTACCGGTACTATTGCTGAAGTAGTTTGGTGATAACCCTATGTTGTCAATTACCGGTATTTTTTTCAAATGCAGTTTACTACGAGATTCCATGAGATACGCATCTGGTTTCTTTTTGTGCGTGTAGTTTATGTTTTGAGCTATATTCTTAATTAAGAAGAAAATGCGCGAACCTTGTAATTTTGGAGAAAAAAATTAAAGAAAAAAAAACGAAATTATTTGATTTTGTCATGAATACACACTTTGGAAATTCCAAAATAAGTTGAACATGTACAGTTAAAAGTGCTCTTAAGACCTAGAAAAGAAATAAATTTCTAGCACTTTCCATTTCTTTATAAGAATTTTTTTTCGAATTGTAGGTATAAAAAAATATCGCTTTTCAAAAATTTATTACTCGGCAACTAAATGAAATTGAAACACGGGAGTTCTACTCTTACATTTGATAGGCTTAATTCTTTCGAAATATTAAAAAAAAAGCGGATGTCCGATTTTATGGTCTCAGGAAACACCGTGTGTCTGTCTGTCCCTAGGTATGTTTATATCTTTAAAACTACGCAACGGATTTTGATGCGGTCTTTAAAAAGATAGAGGTATTCAAGAGGAAGTTTTAATGTGTATAATATATTATGCATATAGTCTAGCACCCGTCCGAAGCCGTTGCGGTTCGCTATTAGGAATTTATAAAAAGTATAGGTTTATTTTCTTGTATTATTATTTTTGTTGCTATTTGTCTAAGATGTCTCAAAGCTCTAGTTAGGTCTATTTAATTAAAGTTTAATTTAATTTTCATTCAATTATGTATAAGATATATACCTTGGTATATAAGTTTGTATATTGTTACAAGTTTGTACCATAGAGTTAAGAGGACTTAGGGAGTGGCGGGATGGTGTTCAAATGGGGTTGCCATCATCTAAATTGAAATGGACTTTCCCTGTTAACTTCTAAGGCCTTTAAGGCACTATCGTTTTGCAAAATAATTTTGTTGTGTTTTCTCAAATAAGTCCGATTTTAATCTATCAAATAAAATAAAATTTTATTAAACATAGTCATCTAACCTATTGTATATAACAAGTCTTAGGTACTGGGGCCCTACTACAAAAAACGATAACGATCGTTCGTTCGATCAGAAATCCCTCTCATTTGTCCCTCCCGTATTCCAATATACGAACTAAAATTCGTCAACGTCGATTTTCAACAATTTAATTGGGCAAAAATACGCGATCCGTTCAACGAACGATCGTTTTCGTTTTTTGTAGTAGGGCCCCCTGTATCAAAGATCGGTGGTTCGATCCCCATACGGGACAAACATATAGGATAAACATTTGTGTTAGTTCCGTGTGTCGTCACCGCGCCACGCCCTCTGTGTGTCACATACATATAATTCAGTTTTAGGCATAAAAGATTTGTCCTAATGTGTAATTATTTTTATTGTAAATATTTAAATATATCACATTGTTTTGTATTTGATTCGTTTTAATTACAATTTACTTGTCCTCATCACTACCCTTAAATCTTAATTACTACATAGGGATGTAAGGGAGCGACCTATCACCTTTTCGCTCCAAGCCATCCTCACCTGCCCGTGGTGCATCCTGCCGAACAACAAACGAGGCTCTGGCAAACCGATTGGTGGCGGTATAACCATCACGATAGAAGGCGTAGCTAAATACCACAGGCCGATGACGGGCAGCAGCGTCACCGGAGCAAGAACCGCCTGCCCAGCGTGGCGATTATGGGTATATCCTCCAGATGTTTGGCCTAGGTAGCGAACAACTAGAGAGGCCTATGTCCAGCAGTGGATTGCAATAGGCTGATGATGATGACATAGGTAATATACCTATTAATGTTAACGAAACAATTTTTTCACCAATGTTTTTTTAAGGTGCAGTGCAGACGGCACACTTTGCGCGATTAAGTCTACGTCGAGACATTTAAAAAGAGCGTCTAGGTCTGCCGACAGAATATTCGAAGATGTGCGTCGTGTGCGTTGAGTCTGTGAAATATCCGCCACAGATTTTTGCGCGTCGTGTGCGTTACTGCATATAATTGCAAAAAAGCGCGTCACGGATAGTCTGTCGTCTGTGCTGCCCCTAATGGTAGTCTATCGAGAGCATTACGGGTAAGTGACAACAACGCTAATGAGGGCTACCGTTTTTGTGTTCACCAGAGGGCGCCACTGTATAGTGAGGTCCTCGGGCATAGCTATTAAGGTTTGTTTTATGCATGTGATAACTGTTTGTTCGATAAAAGAAGGATAATATTCCGAAAGGCAAAACTGTTTGTTAACGGTTAATAAACAAACCAGTGAACTAGCTTTTCTTTCAGACCGCTAAACTTTACACTTCATTTTCTCGGCTCCGCTTTTAAAGCGCAGACAATCATTGAGCCGTGTCTCATATTTTCCAAAATTAATGCCGGCTGTGCTAAAATTGCACATAATTATTTAATTTTCCGAAATAAACTCGCTTAACACACAGAACCAATGTAATTTGATATTTCGGAGACCTTACGCTACACTAGCGCCTCTGGTGGCGAATTCACACGCGATAACCCTCATTAACACGCGTCGAAGTGTGTCACCGTATGTAGAGCTAACCTTTTAAGAGGCAGCCGATAATCAGTTGTCAAACCCGAGCCGGTTAGTGGGTCACGCTTTCGTGGTCCGGTACCGTTACGATGCGGTTTTGCATACTTTCTGCATCCTTTTTTTTTTTTTTTTTTTTTTTTTTTATGAAATAGGGGGCAGACGAGCAGACGGCTCACCTGATGGTAAGTGATAACCGCCGCCCATGTACATCTGCAACATCAGGAGTTACAGCTGCGCTGCCGGCCTTTAAGAAAGAGGTATGCTCTTTTCTTGAAGATTTGAAGGTCGTATCGGTCCGGAAACACCGCTGGCGACAAAGCATTCCACAGTTTAGTCGTGCGGGGCAGGAAATTGCGAGAGAAGCGCACAGTTGTGGATTGCCAGGTGTCGAGATGGTACGGATGGCAAGCTTGTCGTGAAGAGCGGTGCCGGAAGGCAGCGGCTGGAATAGTTCCGAACAATTCCTCGGAGCACTCCCCATGATATATGCGATAGAAGATGCAGAGTGATGCTACATCTCGACGCAGCGCCAATGGATCAAGCCGCTCGGTAAGTTCCTGGTTATTGACGATTCGAGTCGCTCTACGTTGCATGCGGTCAAGAGGGAGAAGCTGGTACTGGGGTGCCCCCGCCCACAGATGAGAGCAGTACTCCACGTGCGGCCGAACCTGAGCTTTATAAAGCTGAAGGCGATGAGCCGACGTGAAATATCTGCTCGATCTGTTGAGCACACCAAGCTTCTTTGAGGCCAGTTTGACCTTCCCTTCCAAATGACCGCGAAACTGAACGTCACTCGATATGTCCATACCAAGAATGGCGATGCTGGCTGAGGCAGTTAGGGGAGTGTCGTTGAATCGTTTAAGAGAGGTAGGGCATAGCGAATCTTCGCTCGAATTGAGCCGCCCGTCCGGGGAAGGACCTCCACCCTATAGAATACCGCAGTCAAATGACCTCTGGGTCGTGTTTCTGCCGGTGAGTAGGGTTTCCGGAGCTCGTGGGGGGTTAGGGTTGGGCCG
The DNA here is from genome assembly GCA_031163375.1 of Conogethes punctiferalis. Taxonomy (NCBI): domain Eukaryota; kingdom Metazoa; phylum Arthropoda; class Insecta; order Lepidoptera; family Crambidae; genus Conogethes; species Conogethes punctiferalis. Next base: position 5,571,612 of record CM062106.1, on the reverse strand, counting down.
GCATGGCGGTGGCAACTGACGGGTAACTGACCAGTTACTTGCCCGTTGTCACAGCGACTTAGGCTTCTCTTTCGCTTTCCATCAGGCGTAGGGAAGCCATTATGTCGAGCTACTATAAAAAAAGAAAATGCTTACGTGGCATTAAGTCTGGCTTTTGTGTAATATTTTTAATTTTTTGGGGTTAGGGTTGGGCCGGCATGGCGGTGGCAACTTCAGGTAGATAACTGACCGGTCGCTTGCCTGTTGTCGCAGTGACTTGGGCTTCTCTTTCGCTTTCCATCAGGCGTAGGGAAGCCATTATGCCGAGCTACTATAAAAAAAAATCATTCACCTGGGCCCTTACCTCTAAAATCAAAAACGATCGTTCGTTGAACGGATCGCGTACTTTTGCTCAATCAATTACTGATCTTACGATTATAATTGGACATTTTTGGACATTGTGCGTGTATAGATGCGACCATTGAGCCTTAAGAAATTCAGCGACTGAGCCTCGTTAATTTTCTGTAATTATATCACCGCACCACCGACATTGCACAAGTAGGTATATAAGTGCACTTTCTTCAAAACCACATAAACCATTATTTATGCAAACTACGTAACATTACAGCTAGCTAACTGCGGGTAATATTCGTCGCGATTGCCTTAACGTCTGCTAGGCACAGGGAAAGCGTAGTGTAGCGACAATTTTACAGTAATATGCCTGTTAATTGCGGTAAGTACATAATTGTCTAATCTTAACTTTTATTTTGTATTGTAATGTGTGCGTATTTGCCACTATCCACTTCGGTGAATGTGCCTTATATCATTCTTTACTGATGTAGGAATAGGCTTGTCCCTACGATAAGTTTTTTTTTATCTTGTGTTTGATTTAACTGATATGTCTCGGGACCGCGATTGGATACAGTCTGTCTTTCATAATTTATTTTGTGATATTTATTTTGCAGATGTTAATTAGTCTTTGTTCGCTGTAGTAAGTATAAAATGTTTTAGTTGTTATGCGTCTCTGTTGAAGTCCTTTAGGTTGTTAATTATATATGTAATAAATTTCAGAAATGAATTTCTTGTAGACTCCTTTTTGGTGACTTCCATCAGGTTGAATGGAGGAACCTTGACTGAGTCGCAAAGATAAGTTGAAGTACTTCCGCCGAGCTAGGTGATCGTGCTCAGGGCTCAGGGACCGCGGTCCGATGGTTTTTTTTTTTTTTTTTGGGCTATTTGGCTCTGCACGATTTGTGCTTCAGCCACGGACTGAGTTTGCGAGGATTAGTACAAAAGGTTAAACCCGATGGTTTGAAATTGAATCTTTGGCGATTCACCTCTTCACCCCACTTAAAAAAAGTCTTGGCACATTTTTTTTCTGAACTAAAACTAATTTAGGGGAAAATTGACTAAAGTCTACACTTATAGATAGGTATTTTATTTAAAAAAGGTCTAGCTTAGCTTTTTCTTAAATCTTTAACTTGTAATAGTGTACGCTTTTATCGAAACCAAAATCATTCACCTGCAACCTATAGTTTTTTTTTATTTGTCCCGCAAAGTTTATTTTTGTAAAAAGTAAAAACTTGAATAAATACCCGAAGTTCTACGGATTCGCAAGGGGGAACGAGGGAATTTTAGAAGATATTTTTGTAACGCATCGCATTGCATCCGTGCGAAGTTGGAGCGAGTCGCTAGGAGGTCCAAGAATATAATTACGATTTTTCTTTTTTAAGATTTTAAGAATTATTCTGGTAAATAACTTGTTAAAATCCACCATTCTTGTGTTTTTAACTTACATACTTAGGTATAACTTCGATTATTCAGCAAGCTAAGTTATGGATTATAATAATATTAATAAAATCTAATTTTTATTATTATTATCAGTATTTGCAAAGTTCCACTGCTCGATATAAACCTCCAATGACATTTGTCGATTTGCAGACGACTATGGGAATATCAGTAAACGAGCAGCAGCGCTTACGGGGGTACAAATAAAACCTACTGCGGTCACCAACCCGCATGATGCGTAGTAAAAATTGTAGGCAATAAAACAACATCGCATCAATCTTCACTAAAATGCTCCACTCTTGGCTCCACTAGATTTAAAGTTGTGGTCGAAGGTTATCTTTTTTTTTCATCTTATAAAGAGGTTCCATGCAGTTAAAGGGTCAAAGTGAAATTGGACCAAGAGTAGCTAATAAATGTGAATTATTTGCGCACATCGCGCCTCCGACGCGCATCTCGACTTTCGCCTTTTAGCCAAGTGACAGTCAGTTTATCGTCCCCGGTAAACTAACTGTTGTTCGCTTTAGTTTGGTAAAAACTTCGCGCCAAACCAGACGTGTTCGCGCCTTTTACATACCGCTGGCTGTGCGTAAACATTTCGCGTCTGTACCTAGTTTTGTGAAAAAAAAAGAAAAAGTGACAGTGATGTGACTGAATTTGAAACAATTTAATCGATTTAAAAATTCGAATATTTCGCTGTTTACCATAAGTGGTAGGTTATTCACATTTTTTATAACTTTGGTGTTTTTTTAAATTATTTAAGTACTATTAGACCCGGCGTACTTTTAATATTGCCATGTTTATTAATTAATATTATATAAACCATGACCTAACAATAACAAAGACTCGCCCGATGGCTCATTTGGTAGTGCCTAATCTGAGCCAAGGGTCGTGGGTTCGATCCAAGCCCATTATTAATGTAGATAAAATTTTCAAAAGTTTTTCATACTTTTTTCAATTTATACCAATAACAAGATAAAGACGATTAGCGAAAGAGTAGAATGTTTTAAAAGTTGCCAATGAGTTGTTGTAATCTGGTTATTATGGACCAATCGATTTTAATTATTCAATCCGTGAATGTGTAGGTACCATTGTACATATCTATCTAGTTGTTGTTATTCTGTCTCTCTGTTGGTTCCACTCCACATTGGTTTATAATCTACGTACAATATCTACATCTACACTAATATTAAAGAGGAAAGATTTGCATTATTGTTTGTTTGAATTGAATAGGCTCCGAAACTACTGGACCGATTTGAATAATTCTTTCACTGTCGGAAAGCAACACTAATGTACCTAGTTAACCCAAGGTGTGAAAAAATTACCAAAAAGTTTACTTTCAAACTGACGTGTCTTGAAAACGTTACCATAGCAACTTAAGCTGTTATATCATGTGAATAACTATAGAAGTCGTACTTATACTCGTAATGTTACTGAATTATAAATAAGTACAATATTAATTGGCGTTTATCTGAAATACCCGAAGCGGTTTGCTAGTAATGAATAATCTCAAAAACTAATATGTATGTCCATTTAAAAAATTCTTTCCCATTGCGAAATTAACCCTGAGTTATCTTGTCAATTGTTTTAAAAATTTCGCTATGTTCGGGTACGGTTATTAGATACTTTAAATCCGTTATCTTAAACTAGAGTAAAAGATCGTTTTGTTTTAAAAAATGATGAGTGTTTCCTAGCGGATCGGGCTTCGGTCTGTGACAAACAGAATTTGATACGCTCGAAGTTCATTTGAAAAACGACCTTTGATATGAAAAAAAGGTGTTTTTCTTTTTGGGGATTTTATGGTTTAGCTGATGGTGCGGTTACGGCCAAGAGCAAATGTCAATGAACAGTTAGATAGGCCTATGTTTAAAAAAAGACCCTAATAATTTAGGTACTTCAAAATACAACCTTTTCTAAGTACTGTTATTGACAGGCTCGGTGGCTCATTTGGTAGTGACCTCTGCCCTCTGAGCCAAGGGTCGTGGGTTCGATTCCCGCACAGTACCTACAAACATTTGTGTTCATGAACATGTCTGTTTGTATTGGTCTGGGTGTTTTCTATGTATAATATGTATTTATTTACAAAAAAAAATGTATCTAAGTAAGTTTATCAGTTGTCTAGTACCCATAGTACAAGCTTCGGCTTAGTTTGGGGCTAGGTGGCGCTGTGTGGCCCAGCGTGGCATGTCTTGGGATATTTATTTATTTAAACAGCCTTCGTTTATGGAATAACGGTTGTCTACGGTCCCTATAAGTATACCAATTTTGAATTTTAACATTAGTACGAGTATAATAAGGGGGCGACCTATGATCTTTTTAAAGAAAGAAAGAAAAATGTTTATTAGTATTATTTTACAATGTATATTTGTCCAAAATGACGAACAACTGGAGAGGCCTTTGTCCAGCAGTGTGGACTGTGATAAGCTGATGATGATGAGGGTTCCTTCAGTGCAGCATGGGACTCCAAGGACCCCTGATGCCACCTCATAGCATTTGACGGAAGGGCCAGTAAGTAGTTTTAGTGGGTATTCTCTGTCTACTTTCCACCTTGACGCAGGGTTCCTTCTATTTCTCGAGGGTGGCGTGATGTTACTTACTTTTTTTTATAGTGGCTCGACTTAATGGCTTCCCTACGCCTGATGAAAAGCAAAAGAGAAGCCCAAGTCGCTGTGACAACGGCAAGTAACCAGTCAGTTACCTGTACGTCGACACCGCCATACCGGCCCAACCCTAACCCCCCACGAGCTCCGGAAACCCTACTCACCGGCAGAAACACGACCCAGAGGTCATTTGGGTGCGGTATTCTTTAGGGTGGGGGTCCTTCCCCGGATGGGCGGCTCATAGGCCTGTTGCCGTAAAAATGTTATTAGTCCATCTTTTAGATTGTTCAAAAATAAAAGACACGTATTTTTTCATTTGTAAATTAGATCAAAAATGACAAAGATATAGCCCGTTAATATTACGCGTGGGATGTAAGGGAGCGGCCTATCATCTTTTCGCTCCAAGCCAACCTCACCTGCCCGTGGTGCATCCTGCCGAATAACAAACGAGGCGCTGGCAACCGACTGGTGGCGGTATAACCATCACAATTGAAGGCGTAGCTAAATACTAAAGACCGGTGACGGGCAGCAGCGTCACCGGAGCAAGAAGCTACGCCCTGCGATCGCCAACCCGCCTGCCCAGCGTGGCGATTATGGGTATATCCTCCAGATGTTTTCTCTAAGTGGCGAACAACTGGAGAGGCCTATGTCCAGCAGTGGACTGTAATAGGCTGATGATGATGATTACGCGTGACGTCAAAGAGTGCGAGTTTTTTCGCCACTGAGTGACTTCAAACACCCCCCTACACTTTGATGCCTTGTATATGTTATGGACCAAGTGATAAATGTAGCATTATATATAATGCCCGGGCATTCTGATAAATGGCCAATATGAGAGGGCAATTTGATAATCATTATTAAAATAATCAAATTGATCGGGCATTATAAATATTGTTTATCACCCTTTGGGCAAAGTAATAAAAACATATTTTATAACTATTTCGCAGTCTCCTGGTCCCCTGTAAGGCTTGCGTGGGGGCACAAGCTCATCCACTCCTGAGATAATATAATATGTGTATGTGATACACAGGCCAGACATTACTTCTGACTGCTCCAAGATGACGCACTCAGTAGTAATACCTACTCGGCAAATGCAGCACTATTGCATAATGATGGGAACTAAAGTCCTTAAGAGTTTTACTTAGGAAAGAAAAAATTTGCTTTGAGTCAAGTGAAAACTTTGCTATGTAGAATCAAGCAAAAAACTTATAAAATCAGCTGCCCTATTAGCCCTACATAAGTACTTACATATTACTACCTAGTTCCAATGGCAGTACTGTCCCCTATATCCTAACCGTTAAGGAGTTCTATGGCTTCATCATCAGCACCAGATGTTGACGCCCGGAAGCATATGCCTGAGTAGGATATGATTACGTAACAAAATCAACATATGAGAATACAACTTTGGTTGTTGCCCTCAATTTCTTCCGGATACCATCATCAGATCCTGACTTGGTGATAATGGGACCACCTCGGAAGTGTCTTCTGTCGAACAAAAAACTAATTTTTGACATCCATCTACATAATAATTGACGGAAATATCGGTGAACATACATAAAAAATTATACATACAGACGAATTAAGAACCTCCTTCTTTTTCGCAGTCGGTTAAAAAAACATTACCGGATACATCGATCTCCGAATAAGTAAGTGATTAGTTACGCCCCTTTGCTTTATTATCAAATTGCCTAATTGTCAAGTAGCAATACAATAATGACCGGGCAATGTGATAAATAATGAAGTTTAGATAGTAATTATCACTTTGCCCAATAGAACTTGACATTATTCATAATGCCCTAGCATTATAAATAATGCCCGCATTAATCACTTGGTCCATAACATATCTATGTTATTTTTCAAATGAAAAAAGGAAAAATCCAATATTTTTTTTAATCTAAAATATAAACTAAATATAAGTAGGTAATGTAATTATTTTGACCCTGGAAACATCCCTAGATTCGCTATGCCCTACCTCTCGTAACTACTTACTGTCTCAGAATGGTCATACCATTTGCATGTATGTAGATGCACGGAATGCGTTGCGTGCGCGCATCGCCCGCGCCGCTTGCGCCACGATCGATGAGCTCGGTAATAATTGCCCGTTTCTATTGCTTCCTTTGAAACCTTTTGGTTTTGCAACTTTTCACAGTTTGTTGCAAACGGGTCAATTCTGGAGTGGAGACCACAAACGCAAACGTTGAGTTCTGGAGTGGAGACCGCGTCTCGGCAAACGTAGTGTAGGACGCCCTCAGGCCAGGTGGAGTGACGATTTGCGCGGGACGGCTGGCAAGTGCTGGATGCGGGAAGCCCAGGATCGATGAAAAGAAGACAGGAAGGATGATGGCTCATCATCGGCCTAAAGCAGTCCACTGCTGGTCATAGGCCTCTCCAGTTGTTGGTCACTTTAGGCAAACACCTGGAGACAACCCGTTGTGTATCTTGGGCGTAGCTCCTCGCTCCGGTGACGCTGTTGCCCGTCATCGGCCTGTGGCATTTAGCTACGCCTTCAATTGTGATGGTTATGTCGCAGTCATCTGGTTGAATCTCCTATTCAATTGAATCGCTAGCGCGTTCATTGAATGACGACATTCAATTGAATGCCTAAAGGACAACTCGTCAAGTTATTGAATGAAACGTTCAACGTCTTGACTGAACGTCATTTTAGCATAGTCGTTGAATGGGTAAAAGCCGACTGTGTAATGTTTAGTTTATAATTTTTCTTTAAAAGTATACGGAGGCGGCGTATTAATAGGTAAATCCATGCTCAATCAATCAATTGAATAGCAGATTCAACCAGATGACTGTGACAGTTATACCGCCACCAGTCGGTTGCCAGCGCCTCGTTTGTTATTCAGCAGGATGTGCCACGGGTAGGCGAGGTTGGCTTGTAGCGAAAGGATGATGGTCGCTCCCTAACATTACATCCCCATAATCCATAATAGTGTTAATTATACGTTTTTATTTACCCTTTGCGTACGGAACGTTAAAGAGTATTTAATTACTTTCTTCGTGTTGACAAGCCTTGAGTTATTAATTGAGTGAGTCACACAGCAATTAAGGCGATTGCCAGCCATGTTGAGTTGTACAGTTGGTCGGGAACAAGCCGTTTCTTTTATAAACCGTTTGAGTTTTAGTTTTGTTACAATAAGACGAGAGACCCGTTAATTGTGCCTCTTGTGAGTCAGTGTTGCGAACACTTGCGTTTTTAAAAGCTTTTATTTATTAGTAGCTGTGCCCCCGACTTCGCCCGCGGGGAACAGAGTTTCATCCCCTATTTTATCCTCTTGGTGGTAGAATTTAACAAAATCCTTTCTTAGCAGATTCCTACGTCATAACTGCATGCCAAATTTCAGCCAAATCCGTCCAAGGGTTTGGACTGTGAGTTGATAAGATCACTATGTCAAAATTATACCATCTACACTAATATTATAAAGAGGAAAACTTTGTTTGTTTGGTTGTAATGAATAGGCTCAAAAACTACTGGACCGTTTTTAAAAATTCTTTCACCATTCGAAAGCTACATTATCCACGAGTAACATAGGCACAATTTTATTTTGGAAAAAAAACTTTACGCGGACGAAGTCGCGGGCGGAAAGCTAGTAGTATATATTTAGATTTAAAGCTTTTATTTAACTTGCCTTGTTAGTATGTTAGTGTGGGACAAATCTTGTGAACTGAATTAGGACCGCTTCCTGTCATCAGATTAGGATGAAATTTGGTATAGGTACTTTTACGTAGGTAACCTCGGTGACAATACAGTCCCACTAATATACCTACATAACGCGTGACAGATTTTAATTTAAGAATTTCACTTTGATCGATTACAGTCTATCGAAAAATAATGATTAAAATGTAAGCATTATGTTACAGTTCACCAGATCTTTCGACAGATTACAATCTCGCGAGATAGATCATAATCTAACGGTATTTACAGTTTTACTGTGACATTTATGTACACGACAAACCAAGATGGTCCATCGGACCGCGGTCCCCGAGCACGATCACCTAGCTCGGCGGAAGTACTTCCACTTTTCGTAGGGACAAGCCTGTTTCTACACGTTCCCCTCTAGAAAAAAGAGTGTCCCGCATTGTCTTATTAAAGTTGGGCACCTTAAGCCCTTGATATCAAAACCGTTTTTGTTTCTACATTTCTTTACTCAAACATAATGATCTCGTTACGTAAGTGCCCAAACAACTTTTATAACCGACTGGATGTGAACTTGCGACCTTTGCAATAAGATTGAGGTCGTAACTACTAAACCCGAGATTCGATTGAAATAAATAAATAACCCAAGACACGCCACGCTGGGCCACACAGCGCCACCTAGCCCCAAACTAAGCCGAAGCTTGTACTATGGGTATTAGACAACTGATAAACTTACTTAGATACATTTTTTTTTGTAAATAAATACATATTATACATAGAAAACACCCAGACCAATACAAACAGACATGTTCATGAACACAAATGTTTGTACTGTGCGGGAATCGAACCCACGACCCTTGGCTCAGAGGGCAGAGGTCACTACCAAATGAGCCACCGAGCCTGTCAAAATTACCAGTAGATTGCTGGGACAGACAAGTAATGCACACAGAGGGATGTAAGGGAGCGGCCTATCATCTTTTCGCTCCAAGCCAACCTCATTAGCCGAATAACAAACGAGGCTCTGGCAACCGACCGGTGTCTGTATAATGATGATGAAACTTAAAACATCATAGATAAACACAGCATCATCATCTGCATATCGTAGTCCACTGCTGGACATAGTCCTCTCCAGTTGTTTGCTAGTTAGGGCAAACATCTGGATATACCCATAATCGCTACCTAGACAGGCGGGTTGGGTTGAGTATCGCAGAGCGTAGCCTCTCGCTTCGGTAGCGCTGCTGCCCGTCATCGGCCTGTGGTATTTAGCTACGCCTTCAATTGTGACGGTTGTACCGCCACCGGTCGGTTGCCAGCGTGTCGTTTGTTATTCGACAGGATACCTACACCACGGGTATGTGAATTAATGATGATAGGCCGCTCCTTTACAATACTCCATACTTACTCCCTACAGTAAAAAAATGGTTTTGAACAGCCTCTTTCATTCTCCTGTCATTCCTAACCGCTAAGATACGAGGTGACCGCAAAATCATTTGGTGTTGTACACGGTCAGACAATGCGCAAACCACAAGTCTAAAATCGAAAGCATGTTCTAAGTATGCGAGTATGCTCACATAAACCGTGAAGACTGAATGAATACAATGTATATGAGAATCGAGAAAGTACATTGGTTCAAAAGGCGAGTAAGTATTAGTTTTAAGCGAGCATTATGTATGTCACCGGAAAATAGCAAGAAACGTAAGTTGATCAATTTCCTAGGTAGTTGATTAACTTTCGGAATATTACAAACGGTAGTTGAAATGTATTATTTAACGCAATGGATTTCAGTTAGTTGATCAATTTACGGTAGCCTGATAGTCATTTAATAATTTACGATTTTGACACAAGTAAAATCGTCCTCAAATGGGCCAATCGTTGCTCAATGTACTATTTAATGGTGCACTATTACCCGTAACTTAATACACTGTTCCCTGATTGGTTGCCCAGATAACGCCACGTGAGCCATTGAACCAATCAACCTTCACCTCAGCTTCGTCGGATGATTTTACGACAAGACTCCGTAAAATGATCAATTTACTAAAATACATACGTTAAATAATACATTTCAACTGCCGTTTATTATTTTCCGGAAGTTAATCAACTACCTAGGAAGTTGATCAACTTACGATTCTTGCTATTTTCCGGTGACATGTACACTTTTTAGTGCTTCTAGACCGGACAGTCTTGTTTGTTTAAGTGGTCACAATAGCGTATTTTCTGAGACTTCGACCGCTGTTTTGAGTTTTCTCATTATTTTTAATTGTCGGTTAATTTGAATGGTTGGTAACTATAGGATAGTAACAACAGACTAGTCTCTACGAAAAGTGGAAGTACTTCCGCCGAGCTAGGTGATCGTGTTCGGGGACCGCGGTCCGCTGGACCATCTTGGTTTATCGTAGGTAGGTATTAAAGTTAGTCGTGATAAAAACTTCGTTTGTAGGTCTTCCATAGAACTTGTATGGAGTAATTTATTTCAGTATGGAGATTTCATAGGCCTCTATAAAATTTATAGATATAAAATGTATACTCTCATAGTTGTTATTCTCAAATGCGAAGCTAAGCGCGGGCGGGACGCTAGTCGGCTTATAAGAACAAAGAATAAAATAAGGATTATTTTCTGGATAAAAGGCGAACTGGTTATTAATAAAATATTCAGAGCAGAGACCCGTTTGTAATGTAAACAAACACGGCGGGTAACTCGTTTTGCGAATACAGTTAGTGGCGCCTGGGACGGGCTTGTATTAATACGAAGGTATGTAATTGGCCGGTAATATAATGAGGTGTACTGTATTTAATATTTAGCTAGGTAGATTAATGTTCTTTATTGCACAAAACAGGGAGGGACCTATCATCTTTTCGCTCCAAGCCACCCTCACCTGCCCGTGGTTACCTGTCAGTTGCCACCGCCATGCCGGCCCAACCCTGACGCCCCACGAGCTTAGGAAACCCTACTCAAACACGACCCGGAGGTCATTTGGCTGCGGTGGGTATTTTATAGGGTGGAGGTCCTCCCCCGGAAGGGCGGCTCAATTCGAGCGAAGATTTGCCATGGCAAGAGAGGTAGGGCATACCCTACCTCTCTTGGTTGTCTTTTGATAATCTATTCTAAACTATGCTTGGTACCTAGGTAATTTTTTGACCCTACTGGATCCATAATATCTCTATTATAAATCACATTTAATTTAATCAACGGAAATAAACAACAAATTAAGGCAACAGCTAAAAATAAAATACGAGATAACGATTTCTATGTATAGTTCTCGATTTCAATAATGTAAGAGTTTATTGAATATAATCGATTCGATGTTCGACAGGTCAGGGGTCGGTCGTTGGCGGCACTAGCCAAGCCGCCATAACGATTTCTTTTTTTTAAATTACTTACCTATAATTTAATTTGAGGAATTGTGAGGAAATGCTTTAAAAGGTATTTAAGTATCATTTCACCCAAATATTTATCTAGTCATATACCTACCTACATATAGTTAGGAACAATAGCAAACATTATTTTATGTAGGTACAGTTTGCCCTACCTCTCTTCGCTATTCCCTACCTCTTATAATAAAATTATCTTCGTTATTTGTCTACCTACCCATATATTATATTGTACTTTGTTTTTTTTCCTTTGTAACGTCTTGTGTTTTGTGCAACAAAGAGTATCTATCTATCTTAGCTATAGTCAAACACCAAAGAGTATCTATCTATCTTAGCTATAGTCAAACACCACGGAACGTTAATTAGTGAATGACAAAAAAAAACATGTTAATTGATACAACGCTCTACGCATTTCCTGAGAAAAAAAAACAAAGGGTAATCAGAGACAAGAATGGGAGATGGTATCGAATCAATGGGTCCACAAGGCTGTGGGAACGCCTTTAGCGATATTATGGTGGCCGGTGGCTCATTTGGTAGTGACCCCTGCCTTTAGAACCAAGGGCCGTGGGTACGATACCCACCCGGCAAACATTCAGTGGTGAACATCAGCCTATCGCAGTCCACTGCTGGACATAGGCCTCCAGTTATTCACCGCTTGGGGCATACATCTAGAGGATATACCCATAATCGCCACGCTGGGTAAGCGGGTTGGGTATCCCAGGGCGTAGCTCCTCGCTCCGGTGACGCTGCTGCCTGTCATCGGCCTGTGGTATTCCGCCACCAGTCGGTTGACGAATTTTTATCCCGGGTGGGGAGTTCAGAAGGCAGGGCTTACCAATTGTGGGGAGTGAACCCACGACCCTCGGTTCAGAAGGTCACAGCCAGTTGAGCCAAGAACCAAGTCTGAACCAAGGGTCCGGTGGTCAGTCATCGATGATGTTACGACGGAGTCGTTGACCATTACTTGACTGGCTCGATGGCCCATTAAGTAGTGACTTCTGCCCTCTGAGCCAAGGGTCGTGGGTTCGATTCCCGCACAATACAAACATTTGTGTTCATGACTGTTTGTATTGGTCTGGGTGTTTTCTATGTATAATATGTATTTATTTACAAACAAAGAAAATGTATCTAAATAAGTTTATCAGTTGTCTAGTTACCCATAGTAAAAAAAAAGTATATAAGTAAGTTTATCTAGTACCTGTACCCATAGTACAAGCTTCGGCTTAGTTTGGGGCTAGATGGCGCTGTGTGGCCCAGCGTGGCATGTCTTGAGGGTTAATTTAACTCTCCTCCTTCTGGTGCTACATTCTACTTCACGGGGCCCGCCACCGGGCCAGTAATCGGTGATTTTACGATGGGGTCATTGACCGCAAGGATGCGCCTGCGTCTCGCCCACTGCGCGTGCGCAAGTGGACCGCGCGACACATTCCGCGCAGGAAGTAGATCGAAACGCACTTCCGGTAGCGCGGGAAGATGGCTGCCACCACGGAGCAAGTGTACAGATGAGACGGTGCACTGATTGCCAAGGTCCTGATATCATTACTTAAGAGAGGCAGTGCATAGCGAATATTCGTTTGAATAAGCCTGTTGCCGTAAAAATGTAATCAAATAGTCCGTCTTGTAGGTTGGCTTGGAACGAAAATGTGATAGGCCGCTCCAAGGATGTAAAAGAGCGGCCTATCATTTTTTCGCTCCATAAACGTAATTTAATGTAGGTATGGGCCCTTAGGATACGGTAAAAAACAATTTGAAATCTATGAGAAAGAAAATAGCATACAATTTGATACAATCATTTCGACCAAGCAAAATAAAATTGTCATACATCGTTACTCTATAATCTTACCCAACTGCAGGCAATTTCCTTTACGACTACCCTCGCTTTGAACCTTCCGTGCTTGTTATAGAGTCGGTAAGCCATTTGCTTTCCATCATTTTTCGCGTTATGTGTGTTTCTCACGATGTTAGCCCAGATTTCATGGTGCGATGGGCATACCACTTAGTTCTAATGTTTCGTGGAGCATCTGTTAGTAACAGTAGATAAGTTTAATAAAGACAGTTTATTAGTGAAATTATAGTGAGCTTGTGTGTATATGTGTGTGGGGATGTAAGGGAGCGACCCATCACCTTTTCACTCCAAGCCAACCTCACATGCCCGTGGTGCATCCTGCCGAATAACAAACGAGGCGCTGGCAACCGACTGGTGGCGGTATAACCATCACAATTGAAGTCGTAGCTAAATACCACAGACCGATGACGGGCGGCAGCGTCATCGGAGCAGGAAGCTACGCCCTGCGATCGCCAACCCGCCTGCCCAGCGTGGCGATTATGGGTATATCCTCCAGATGTTTGCCCTAAGTGGCAAACAACTGGAGAGGCCTATGTCCAACAGTGGACTGCGATAGGCTGATGATGATGATGATGATGTGTGTATCTGTGTGGCTTCCGGATTTACAATAGGGCCCCAATCTCATCCTGGGGTCCTATCGTAAGAGACGATTAAGGAAATATCCTTACTTAATATTATAAATGGGAAAGTGTGTCTGTCCGTCTGTATGTTTGTCTTTCTTTCACGGCAAAACGGAGCGACGAATTGACGTGATTTTTTAAGTGGAGATAGTTGAAAGGATGGAGAGTAACATAGGCTACTTTTCCCCCCTTTCTAACACCCCACTTCCCTAAAATGGGGGGCAACGCGGGCGAAGCCGCGGGCACAAGTAGTCAATAAAATATGCCTCATGTACCTATTTTGTATTTATTTCATGACCTTTTAGGTACACCTTTGTATTTAACCGTGTTGTAATAGTATTAAGTCGTTTGTGGTACCTAATCAACATTTTTTCTTTCTTTGTTTCTTTCTGATATAAAATTTATGAAAACATCTCCCTCTATTCCAGACAATGTTCCAATACGAGTACGAGAAGCGACCCCCGTCTTCTAGCTCCTGCGAGAGCCGCGCCACAGCCACCACCGACTGGAGCCGGTCCTGCCCCGCCCCGCCCGAGCAGAGCAGGCACAAGAGCGCGTACCAGAGCGGAGCGTACCAGAGCGACGCGTACCAAAGCGAATATAAGCATAGGTACGTCTCTATTTATTCTGACGACCAGTTTAGTTTAGCTCTTGCGACATCTATGGCATGGCCACCACCGACTGAAGCCGGTCCTGCCCCGCCCCGCCCGAGCAGAGCAGGCACAAGAGCGCGTACCAGAGCGACGTGTACCAGAGCGCGCGGGAGAAGAGCAACGCGTACCAGAGCGAACATAAGCATAGGTATGTCTCTATTATTCTGACGACTTCTAGCTCTTGCGACATTTATGGCATGGCCTCTTGAGCATAGCCGCAGGAACAAGAGCGCGTAGAAAAGCGGAGCGTACCAGAGAGGTCTGGAGCCCTACTACAGAAAACGAAAACGATCGTTCGTTGAACGGATCGCGTATTTTTGCCCCATAAATCCCTCTCATTTGTCCCTCCCGTGTTCTAATATATCAATTAAATTGTTGAAAATCGACGTTGACGAATTTTAGTTCGTATATTCGAACACGGGAGGGACATATGAGAGGGATTTATGGGGCAAAAATACGCGATCATTTCAACGAACGATCGTTTTCGCATTTTGTAGTAGGGCCCCAGGAGCGGAGCGGCGCGTACCATAGCGAACATAAGCATACTTAGGTAGATACGTCTCTATATTCTGACGAACAGTAGCTCTCCACCACTGCTCGAGTAAAGCCGCAGGAACAAGAACGCGTACCAGAGCGATTACATCTTTTTTGTTCCATGCCACGCTGGGCTACAGCGCCATCTAGTTCCTAACTAAACTGGAGCTTGTACTATGGGTACTAGATAGCTGAAACTTAATAAATAACGAGACCAAAACAAACATATTGTTATATTATGTTGATATTGTTCATGCACACAAATGTTTGTTATCATCATCATCAGCCTATCGCAGTCCACTGTTGGACATAGGCCTCTCCAGCTGTTTGCCACTTGGGCAAACATCTGGAGGATTATACCCATAGTCGCCACGCTGGGCAGGCGGGTTGGCGATCGCAGGGCGTAGTCTGTGTAGCATATGTATATGTTTTATAAGAAATAAGAAAACTTTATTACAATGGACTACTTTTATTACAGCGGAGCGTACCAGACCGAAAGCAAGCACGGTAGCGCGTACCAAAGCAGCCACGACGCGTACCAGACCGGGTCCGAGCAGACTGGGTACAGTCAGAAGGCGTACCCGAGCGGGTACGAGGGGTACCGGACGCGCCCGCTGCCGCCCCGCCCGGTGTGTGACCGTGTACCTACAAAAAGCAGTGTTAGTATTATGTATTTAAGAAATAAGACATTTTTATTACTCAGAATGACAACATGTGTGATATGAACGTGTATACCTAACTAGCTGTGCTCGCGACTTCGTCCGCGTGGAATAGTTATCTTTTCCCCGTTTTCTTACATTTTCTATTACTTCTTCGCTCCTAATAGTTGCAGCGTGATGTTATATAGCCTAAAGCCTTCCTCGATAAATGGACTATTCAACACAAAAAGAATTTTTCATTTCGGACCAGTAGTTCCTGAGATTAGCGCGTTCAAACAAACAAACAAACTCTTCAACTACCTAACTAACTAGATCGGCGCAATGACCCAAGCTGAGTCTTGGCCTCCAAACTCTTCAGCTTTATAATATTAGTATAGAAGTATAGATTACAAACATACATTTCATGAACACAAATGTTTGTAGGTAGGTACTGTGCGGGAATCGAAACCTTGGCCAAGAAGGCAGAGGTCACTAGACTACCAAAAGAGTCATCAAGCCAGCATCACCACTGAACCGGTAACTGTTAGTTTGGGCACGGGTCAATGTATGTGATGTTGTCTGATATTTATTTAAATACACACAAACCTATTTACTATCGTTCTACATACTAAAGCTGGCATGAAAGTGGCATGCCTATTGGCAGCGAAGTCCTGATATCGCATAAGTCAAAAATGTCCATTTTTGAGGCAGTTTTTTTTTAGAGACAGGCTATGTCTAGTGTGACAGTGAAACGTGTCCTTTAAACGAGAGGTCTATGTCCAACAGTGGACATCGAAAAGATGATGCTGGTGATTAGAAATTAAAACGAAATGGAAAGAAAGAAAAATGTTTATTAGTATCACTTTAAAAAAAAATAGGATTACATTCAAATGTACAAAAATAATACAATGTGACACTTAAGGGTGTCCCTTCAGTATAAGTCGAGGTATCTTGTAAGAAACCTCGACACTGACTCGACTTTCGCAGACATGGGAATCTAACACTCTTCTAACAGAGGTAGAGCATAGCGAATCTTCGCTCGGATTGAGCCGCCCGTCCGGGGAAGGACCTCCACCCTATATAATACCGCAGCCAAATGACCTCCGGGTCGTGTTTCAGCTGGTGAGTAGAGTTTCCGGAGCTCGTGGGGGGTTAGGTTTGGGCCGGCATGGCGGTGGCAACTGACAGGTAACTGACCAGTTACTTGCCAGTTGTCACAGTGGCTTGAGCTCGTCGAGCTACTATAAAAAAAACTCTTCAAAAATGGTCATTTTTGACTTACACACCGTCATATCTCGTCCGATGACGAACACTCGGCCGGGTCCGCGGGTCAGCTGAAGCGAAAGGTGACATACATTATGCTAACGAGCGGCACACATTGTGGAACCCAGCTTGGACCCGCAAAACAATCGGCTTTAAATTATAACTTTACTAGCTACCCGACCCGTCTTCGCTTCGGGTAGCTCACGATATCATATCAGAAGCCTCTTAGGGGCAGCGCAGACGACAGATTATCCGTGACGCACTTTTTACTCTGTGATGCAATTATAATAATATGCAGTACCTAACGCACACGACGCGCAAAAATCTGTCGCGGATATTTCATAGACTCGACCCACATCTTCGATCATTCTGTCGGCAGAGCTGTAGGGACCTAGATGCTCTTTGTAAATGTCTCAGACGCAGACTCTATCGCACAAAAAGTCTGTCGTATGCGCAGCCCCTAATACATAACTCAAAGGTGACTGACTGACATAGTGATCTATCGACGCACAGCCCAAACCACTGGACGGATCGGGCTGAAATTGGGCATGCAGGTAGATGTTACGACGTAGGCATCCGCTAAGAAAGGATTTCGATCAATTCTACCCCCAGGGGATAAAATAGGGGATGGAACTCTCCTCCACGCGGACGAAGTCTCGGGCACAGCTAGTATTTTTTTTTATAGTAGCTAGACATAATAGCTTCCCTACGCCTGATGGAAAGCGAAAGAGAAGCCCAAGTCGCTGTGACAACTAGCAAGTAACTGGTTAGTTACCTGTCAGTTGCCACTGCCATGCCGGCCCAACCCTAACCCCCTACGAGCTCCGGAGACCCTACTCACAAGCAGAAACACGACCCGGAGGTCATTTGGCTGCGATATTCTATAGGGTGGATGTCCTTCCCCGGACGGGCAGGTCAATTCGAGCGAAGATTCGTTATGCCCTACCTCTCTTAAGGCACTTCTCAGAGTAACCTGGTATTTGCCGTTGCGTCATAACCGTTGGCGCAATGTCGGAAGTGACGTCACGTTATGAGCGAACGCGCAAGAGTCGCGAGTGTTGCGGGTCTGGTCGTTAGTTACGTCACCGTGAGCTTATGAGAACACGAATTACTATGATGCTATAATATTTATTGAAACAGTTTGCACGACTTTGTCCCTCTCTTCAGGAATCTACACTTCCTTTACCTGAAGGTTGTCTGGAAGAGGTCGTTTACTAGCGATAAGACCGCCTAGATTGGACAAGATGTCTGTATCACCTTTTCTGTATTTATTCTGTATTTTGTGCAATAAAGAATATCTATCTATCTATGATAGATTAATGTAGGTACTCTGTAGCAGACTAGACATAGATAGACTGTAAACCTCTGCCTTCTTAACTAAGGGTCGTGGGTTCGATCTCCGCACAGCACAAACATCTGCATAATGACAAGCTCGGTGGCTCATTTGGTAGTGACCTCTGCCCTCTGAGCCAACGGTCGTGGGTTCGATTCCCGCACAGTACAAACATTTGTGTTCATGAACATGTCTGTTTGTAATGGTCTGGGTGTTTTCTATGTATAATATTTATTTATTTACAAAAAAAGTATCTAAGTAAGTTTATCAGTTGTTTAGTACCCATAGTACAAGCGTCGGCTTAGTTTGGGGCTAGATGGCGCTGTGTGGCCCAGCGTGGCATGTCTTGGGTTATTTATTTATTCATTTATATGAATTCATTTACGAAATAATGTATCTAAATAAGTTTATCAGTTGTCTAGTACCCATAGTACAAGCTTCGGCTTAGTTTGGGGCTAGATGGCGTTGTGTGGCCCAGCGTGGCATGTCCTGGGCTACGTATTCACAACTCCTGTGACCCTAGGTGCCGCTGAAGGTGTGGGTGATCGCCAGCGCGTCGTGCTTCGCTGTCTGCGCCGCGCTGGTACTGGCTACAGTGGTCATCACACGCTGGGGCGCCGGCCCCAGCTACACAAGGGAGATGATCGAGGAACCGGTGAGGAACAAACAAATAAAGAATACCAGTATCAGCTTAATGCACACACATTACACGCTGAAATTGAAGGGACATGATGAGATGAAACCTTGGGCCCTACTACAGAAAACGAAAACGATCGTTCGTTAAACGGATCGCGTATTTTTGTCCCATAAATCCCTCTCATTTGTCCCTCCCGTGTTCTAATATACGAACTAAAATTCGTCAACGTCGATTTTTAATAATTTAATTGATAAATTATAACACGGGAGGGACAAATGAGAGGGATTTATGGGGCAAAAATACGCGATCCGTTCAACGACCAGTAGTTCCTGAGATTAGCGCGTTCAAACAAACAAACAAACAAACAAACTCTTCAGCTTTATAATATTAGTATAGATTACTTTAACAATATCTACTAATACGTCATCTTGTTCCCAGGATCAAATCTACTCCAATCCACACGCGATCTATATCACACCAAAACCCGTACCACCCACATCATCAGCCCCAGAAACCAACGAAGTCGACAACGAATTAGAAACACCCGTCATTGAAAAGCTATCCATATTCAAGAACGTAGTCGCTAACAGAGAAAAAACTAAAAAGACTGACGATTTAATATCCAAACCACAGCTACATCCCATACATGACTCAACAATAGAACATACCGAACGGAAAATCGAAAAAAAGGACCAAGCAAAGTTTCCCATTCACATGGAATTCGCTGGAATGGCATTCCAAGAATTGGATACGACGTTTAGCGAAGCGAACGAGATCAAAAGACCGGTAGACGGTCTCAGAAGACCGATTCCCGACTTCAAACCAACTCTGCCGGATGTTTTTATGCACAATCACGGTGAAATTAAACTGCCAGATGGTTATATGGTAGGTTTGAGGAAACACGACGCCGATTACGAGGAATATTACAACGAAGACAATTTTTACGACGATTACATGCAAAGCAATTCAATGACTAGTTACTTGATAGAGAAAGTTCAGGAGTTACACGATTGGATCACGACAGATCCTGATTTTGATGTTGTGAAGAATTCTTCGGCTATCGCTAGAAAGGGGACAGAGTTCAGTCAGGTTTTGCAGGCGCTAAACGAGAGTTTGATACAGGGTAATGTGTCGATTATAATGAGTAAACTGAAGGATATGTACTTTGGTGATAATTATACTAGTGGAAATCATAGCAGGAAGATTATTGTGAGTAATAGCACGGATTTGCTGTCGTTCGGGATTTTGACTCTGGATATAATGTTGCTGCATAATATTCAGCTGATGGCATGGGAGAATCAGGTGAGTGTGTAGTTAAATGATACTGTGAAGTCAATTTATATACTCGTAAGCAGCAGTCAAAACGTGATTATTTCATAAATTTTCCAAGGCTTTGAAAAGACGTGACGTCTCGTATTTTAGCCCCAGCCAATGAGGGTTTTCTGAAAAAAGAAATCCACCAGATGGTATCACATAAAAGGCAAGTCCAACTGTTACGTGATTGGTTCATTTTTATGACATTTACATAGCAACTGACCAATCACATGATAGCTGGACCGCAGGTCTACATAACGCCAACTATCGGATTTTTCACTTTGAAGCCAATGAGGGTTCATTGACTGAATACTAGTCGGCTTCAATGTAATCTTGTTACTGTCCGATAGATGGCGCTGTTAACAAAATTTTACTTAGTATTTTGTTGTAACAGCGCCATCTATTGGACGGTAGCAAGATTACCGTGTATTTAACGAATACATTTCGTGCCCAACAGGAGGCGGCACGGATCAAGATGCTGAAGGACCCCGACGTCTTTGCGTTTAACGCCTTATTCATGGACCCCAGCAAGGTGGAGGCGAAGCAGAAAGAGCTGCTAGATCACCATGACACGCCACCATTGTTCTCGTGAGTATTTTAATGATTATTTATGTCGCTATGGGATGTAAGGGGGCGACCTGTCATCTTTTCGCTTTAAGCCAACCTCACCTGCCTGTGGTGCATCCTGTCGAATAACAAACCAGGCGCTGGCAACCGACTGGTGGCGGTATTACCATCACAATTGAAGGCGCGGCTAAATAGCACAGACCGATGACGGGCAGCAACGTCACCGGAGCGAGAAGCTACGCCCTGCGATACCCAACCCGCCTGCCTCAAGTGGCGATTATGGGTATATCCTCCAGATGTTTGCCCTTAGTTGCGAACACCTGGAGAGGCCTATGTCCAGCTGTGGACTGCAATAGGCTGATGATAATGATGAATATAAAAAAACGTCACCGGCCTGTGGTATTTAGCGACGACTATGATTCTGTTTCATAATTCAGAATTCTTTCTTGTAACAGTTCGATTGTCATAGTAGGGAGCCAGGGTTTGATTGATTTATATGCTAATTGGTTGCAGCAAGCGGCAGAACCTCCGGCAGGACATAGACGAGTTCGACATCGGCAAGAGTCTGCTGGAGAACTTCCTGGAGATCGGGATGAGCACCGCGCGCGCCGCCGTCAACTTGGGGCGCGCCTACAGGAACACCAAGTAGGTATCCCGGAATTACACCTATCGCTACAGGAGCCGTGGTAGCCTAGTGGTAAGATCGTGGCTTCACACACGTGAGGTCGTCGGTTCGAATCCGCGCGGGGCACGCACCTCTGGATTTGCAAAAATCTATGTGCGGAATTATACCACTAGCTTAGCGATGAAGGAAAACATCGTGAGGAAACCTGCACATCCAGTTTAATTCTGAATGTGTAACCATGATCCAAATTTGTCTGGTTCCCCTTTCTGAGGGTTACGAAGGTCAGATGGCAGTCGCTTCAATACAATAACTAGACACGCTAAATCTAGGATCATGGTCAAAGCGGACCCTGGGCCAAGAGGCACAAACCGGGACAATGCTAAGAGGATGATGATGGTACAGGATGTCGATGGATGACAGGAAGGGATGTAAGGGAGCGACATATCATCTTTTCGCTCCAATCCACCCTGACTTGCTCGCGATGCATCCTGCTGAATAACAAATGCGTCGAGTCCTCTAGGTATCCCGGTCCCCATCAGACAGAGCGCTTGTAGTGGACCACTGTTGGGCTTACTGGTATTCTGTCCGAGATAGGAGTAAGGCCTACATAACTCAGGTGTCCAGGGGCCCTGGGATTGCCTATACGCAATCATCGGGATTGCGTATATGGTTTATGGTACGCAAGCCCGAATAGGGTTTATAGCCATTAATAAGGTTGGCTTTAGCCCCTCGGTGGGGACATATACGAGCAGTTAAACCCATATTATATTGATCTTAACTTTTGTAATCTGACTTTCAGGACAGTCCTAACCCAGCTTTCGAACAGAGAAGCCCCCAACATCCAAGCACAGATGTCCCGCAACGTTGAGGACAATGCCGTAGCTCTCTCGCACCTGCAGCGCAGCTTCCAGACGTCTGGCGAGGCGCACACGCCGCTGGACTGCGCCTGGATGCTGTACTGCAAGAACCTGGCGGCTACCGGGAAGATGAACGCGCCGTACGGAACTATGGCCAGGATTAACGGGTAATCTAAACCATAAAAAACAATACTTGTCAAAAAACCAAGCCTCGCAACTCAGTTGTTCTACCGTAAAAAGTTGTGAGATCCATGTAATACCAAGTCGGTTATTAATTTATTCAATAATTAGTCTTAAATTTTTACGTAATTATCAAACCTAACAACATCTTACAGTGACCTTAACAATATTAAAAATTCTTCTAATAAATTCGCATTTAAGAGATCAATTCGTGACCTTTTCCTAAACGCTGCCTAAATCTGTTACCCTTTTTTTTTGTTAAACCTTTTAGTTAATGGTTCCGTCTGATATATACCTCTATATATATATATATATATATATATATTTAGATATGTATTTTAGGGGTATATTAGTATATTATAATTTAGGGAATCTTGTATGTATGTAATATTATTGTCTAAAATATATTATATACCTTTGTGCATTACTACTACAGCAGTTGTTTGAATACCTATTACCGTACCACATTGTAGATTTCTGGCACGCCCAATGGTTGACTGGTAGAGAATGCCACACGGCATTAAGTCCGCCATTTGTACCTTCTACGTGCAATAAAGATTAAATAAATAAATAAAAATCTTTATGGTTCGAAATAAATATATTGACTCGGCTCGGCTTGGCGGGGGTACTGCCGTGCCCCCAGATATACATCCTACTAATATTATAAATGCGAAAGTTTGTTTAGATGGATAGATGGATGGATGTTTGTTCCTCTTTCACGCATTAACTACTGAACGGATTTTAATGAAACTTTACAGTAATATAGCTTATACATTGGAATAACATATAGGCTATGTTTTATACAAATATTCACGCGGGCAAAGCCGCGGGCAGCAGCTAGTATTATTATAAGACTGACTCAACTGACTGACATCTAGTGATCTATCAACGCACAGACCAAACCACTGGACGTATCGGGCTGAAATTTGGCATGCAGGTGATGTTATGACGTAGGATTTTGATCAATTCTATCCTAGGGGGTTGATACTCTATTTCACGCGGACGAAGTCGCGGGCACAGCTAGTTAGTATGTTCCGGCCACAGTGACCAATAGCGCCATCTTTCTTTACTTTGCTATAACATAGTAGTTAAGTATTGAGGGTCTCTCAACATAATCATATCGCATACCTACAATAAAAGTGTTTTTTTTTATGCAAGTGGCAGCAGGCGAGCTTATGTGATCCCTGATGGTAAACAGTCAACACTGCCCTTGGTATTGTTATGTTGTTGGGATTAAAGCTGGTTATTTTGTCTCCAGAATGGCGCTGAGAATGCTGGCAGGCGAGCTGCCGACAGACAAAGCTGTTGAGACCATGGTCTACGAAGCGCTGACTGGCTGGACCGAACTGAAGTGTGATGAGTTGTTCCCCAGGTGAGGAATGCCTTCATAATACTTGTAGCAATGATGTGAATGTAGGAACAGACTTGTCCCTACGAAAAGTGGAAGTACTTCCGCCGAGCTAGGTGATCGTGCTCGGGGACCGCGGTCCGATGGACCATCTTGGTTTTTTCGTATATATAGCGAGTCGTGATGAAAACTTCGTATGCGCATTGTAGGTCTTCCATACAATTTGTATGGAGTGATTTAATGCAACGTGGAGGTTGTTGTAGCGGTGTGGAGATAGGTGTCGCTACGTGTCGCTACATGAATATACGAGTACATGCCGCCACAAGACTAACTAAATTTGTTTAGTTACCTCCACTCGAAGGCGAAAGTTTGGCCTAAAGGTGGATTTTTAGGCGAAAGCCAAAAGTTTTTACTAAATGACTATGATGATAGTGGAACAACGGACTAGTGGGGAAGCAGAAGGCTTTTACCCCTAACAGCTCAAGCCAAACCCGAAACTTCAGTCAGACACAAAAAATCCACATGCTAAGCAGATACTTACGCTACTCAACAATAGATGGCGCTATTCACACATTTTCCTTTTCCAGATGTAGCAGCGCAAACGCAGCTCATGTGGTGATGGACACTATCCTTCAGCCTTTGCGCAAGGCGCAGGCCAACCGGTTATGAGTTAATTCTTTGAAACGTTGTAGTAAGATCAGACTACGTAAGTTTACCCTGGATGGTAAGCAACAGAGAAAGGAATAGTGTACATATACAATTAATATATGAAACCTACTTGCGTTCACCGACTATTCGGTCGACGCTACGGATGTTTAAGATACCGTTGGAGCGATGTGGTCGGCAAAGGCACTTTTTGGGTCGCTGCGCCATCATGATAAGTAGATAGATAGATAGATAGATAGATATTCTTTATTGCACAAAATACAAACATTTAAAGACAAGATATTACAGACAACAAGTGGTACAATTTAGGCGGTCTTATCGCTAGTAAGCGATCTCTTCCAGACAACCTTCAGGTAGAGGAAGTGTGCTATTCTGAAGAGGGGCAAAGTCGTGCAAACTGTTTAATTATATTATATAAGTAAATTTATACCAACATGTATAAAAATAAATATATATAAATAAATAAATACATATGTATAATATATATAAATAATAAATAAATACACAAAATAATAAATTACATGAATAAATAAAAGCAATAAATACCACAAGAACAGAAAGGATAGTGGATGAAATTATGAAGGTTATTAAAGGGACAGGAGATAGGATTTAAGACGGGACTTGAAAGCAGGAAGAGATTGGGAATTTCTGATGGACAAGGGGAGGGAATTCCACAGACGGATAGATAGAATATATAGAAGTAATAGGCTATTATGGTCAAAAATTGTAATTAGTCCGTCTTTTAGCTTATTCAAAAATAAAAGACACGTATTTTTTTATTTGTATATTAGATTAAAAATTGCAAAGTTGTAGCCCTTTGAAATTACGCGTGACGCCACTCGGTGAGGCATTTTTACGGGAGCGAGTGACGTCAAAGACTCCCATTCCTAACTTTTGATGCCTTGTATCTTTGCTATTGTTTATTTGAATGAAAAAAGGCAAAATACGTGTCTTTTATTATTGAATAAGCTAAAAGACGGACTAATTACAATTTTTGACCATAATAGCCTATTGTGATGACTGCACATTTAAAATAGATAGTTGAAACTTTATGCGTCGATAACAATAGATTTTCTATTGTCTCTCATTTCTCGGTGGTCAAAGGACCGAAGAAGATTATAGGTTGAATACGAATGGCGTATCAAATCCATCTATCTATGAACTGCTCTAGAATCGAAATAAAACAGTGGCTTATTATATTTTTTCTTATTTTCATAGTTAATATTTACACATGTAACTGACAATATGAACGCAAGTAGGTTTAAAAATTTACTTAAAGCTTAATAAATTGTGTGTCTATATCTATATTTATTTGTAAATAGAGGCTCAGTGAAAAGACATGAATAAATTTTTAGAAGACTTATTTTCTCTACTTGAGGCTATAATAATTCAAAATAACCGCTAAAGATTTTGAATTCAATGATAGTTAATCTAAGCTGTACCTGCAGTACTTATAATAAAGTGGGTACTAGAGTATACAATCAA
Source organism: Conogethes punctiferalis (assembly GCA_031163375.1). Classification (NCBI taxonomy): domain Eukaryota; kingdom Metazoa; phylum Arthropoda; class Insecta; order Lepidoptera; family Crambidae; genus Conogethes; species Conogethes punctiferalis. The sequence continues at coordinate 5,545,667 of CM062106.1, read as the reverse complement.
AAATGAATTGAGAGTAAGCATTTATTTAATTAATTAATAAGTGAACGAAATAAATGTAGGTAAGCAAGTACAAACTTTGATAGTAAACAACATGATTTATGCTCATAAACGAATTTGTACTTACTACAACCTTTACTTGTTTATTTATTTCGTATAGAATAAATACATACATAAGTTGTAATTCTTTCAAACTCACTATATTCTCGTTAAATATTACACCTTTGTTCAATGGCAATGTCATCTCTCATAGAGAAGCTCAAACAGAAGCTTTGATTTTGATGATTTATCTACCTACCTACTGCTTTTATTATAATAGTTTTATTTTTTGACTGTAAGTATATAAATCATTAAACGGATTTCATGTTGCGGTTTTTAAAATTTAAATAGGTATCATTATTTAAGCGAGGATTGTGTGACTTTGAAATAATTTGTTGCAAATTAATTTTTAATGTAGGTATTTTGCATGTAAATTTCTTATTTAATTCATACTCATTCTGTTTTTAAAATGAAGGGTATAAAATGAGAATGGAATTATAATTAAGAAAGTTTGTGGTTTGAGTAGGTAAGTAGTAAGCATACTTTTATAGAATTTTATTGTTAAAATTCGATATAGACTGAACATTGTCAATAAAACTGTTGGCAAAATATTTTGTTTTAGTCTCTGTAGCCATTCTGTCCTTCAAGAAACGAGCGTATTCCTATTTAAAACGCCGGTATGAGTTGCGAGTAGGTATGGGCGTGTCGACTGCTTACCGGACTTACCTCTAGAATCGCACAACAAGTGTGCCGACTGCGCTGCACCTAATCGAGATACGCGAGGAGCGTGCCAGCCAAGTTCCAGCGTAATCTAACACATTTGTTTATTTTATGTACGTAATATATATATATATATATATATATATATATATATATATATATATATATATATATATACTTTTATCTTACTTGTAACAGTTGCACTGCCTTCCCCTTTTCTTTAGCAATTGTCCTCTACCTGAAGGTTGTCTGGAAGAGATCGCTCCCAGCGATAAGACCGCCTACATTGTACCTACTATATGTTTGTATACTCTTTCCTGTGGATGTTTATGTTTGTGCAATAAAGAATATCTTATCTTATCTTATCTTAAGGAGGGGTTGGCTGGAAAAGGTGACCTTTTTGCTACAATAAAAGTAACCATGATATTTTTGTTTTCAATAATTTAATCATCCAAATAATTATATCCGACCATCGGATGTAGCACAGTTTCAACCTTCACCGGTTCAGTGAACAGTTTCAACGCTTTCATCAGCTCATCTATCACGTGATTTGACACACTGAACCTCTCTAGCAAATTCATAATTCTCATCTCGTCCCACTGACGTTTGTGTTCAACCATCTCCTCGTTCAACTTCCTCATATTCATTTCTAATGTATCCAGATTAGCAGCAATGTAACCTATTTTGAAACCTTTATCATTTCCGTAAAGTTTCTTAACCTTATTTAAAGGCGCAAGTTTCTCTTTGATCTCCTGAAAACTGTAGGATATATGAGATATTAGTCTATTTTTAATGCGTTCGTCTTCATTGTTAAACCTTCTGCCACTTTTATTTAATCGGTTTTCTGGTATTTTTGCATTAGTATCAAGTTCTTTGTCATATTTAACGTGATCATCGCTGTTGTCATCATTTGTGGTAACCTTATCAAGGATTCCATTATTTGTAACACCTGAAGTAGTAGTTTGACTGACATCCAAATCTTGATTGCTATTTCTAGTGGTACTAGTATTGACTTTACTAAATGTATCATCTTCATTAGACCTTAACGTTTCTCTACCGCCATTTCCATTATATGCATTTGTATTTCCACCGCCTGTTGTGTTTTCTACTGAACTAGCATTTGACTTACTTAAAGCCTGAACAGCGAGGTCCCTCTTGAATCTAGCGTCCTTATATGGCCTTCTGAGCTTAGGTTTATAGACACCATCACGGTTATTAGGCTGGAGATTCATTCTCAAAGTCAGTGAAGCACCAGTCTTGTTATTCTTTAGCACTTCCTCTAAATTTCCATTAATTTTAGTTAAAACATTGTTCAGTTTATCCAGAACTGTGTGTAAGCTGTCACAAGCCTGTGACCTATCTCTAGCTGTTTCATGTTGGTTATTAGATTCTGTGCTATTGGTATTGTCAAATGGTCTTACACTTGTAGAGCTGGGTTCTGATCCCTTGATGAGTTTGTTGAACCAGTCCATCATTCTTCTGTGGTGTTCGTGAAGTCCCTTTTTGGTTGTGTTTAGGTTATTAAGGGTCGTAGCCGTCATTTCTGTGGGCACTGCTGTCATTTCTATGGTCGGAGCCGTGATTTCTGTGGCTGACGGCGTCATTTCTATGGTCGACGCCGTCACTTCCATGGTCGACGGCGTTATTTCTGTGGTCGGGGCCGCTTTATCTGTGGTCGTCGATATTTTAACAGCAGTCTTACGATTTCTTTTATCTCTTAATGAGTTGTACATCTTTTTCAGCCAATGGAGGAGGCTATAAATTAAATATACTTGTATTTAATTTGATGGTGAATACCCATAGTAGTTTTTCCAAAAGAGAAAAGACCCAAGACACCCTGACCATCTACTCCCCAAATAAGCCGAAGCTTGTATTATGGATACTAGACATTAGTCCTTTTTTTATAAATACATAATATTATACATGATACACACCCAGGCCAATACAAACAGACATGTTCATTGTTCATGCACACAAATGCTTGTGCTGCGCGAAAATCAAAACTGGGACCGCCCAGAGAAGGACCTCCTCTCTATAGAATACAGGAGTCAAATGACCTCAGGGTCGTGTTTCTGCCGGTGAGTAGGGTATCCGGAGCTCGTGGGGTGAGTGCTGCATCAGCTAACGGGTTGGGCCGGCATGGTGGTGGCAGCTGACAGGTAACAGACCAGTAACTTGCCCGTTGTCACAGCGACTTGGGTTTCTCTTTCGCTTTCCATTAGGCGTAGGGAAGAAATTATGTCGTGCTACTATAAGAAAATGACTAATGAGTCAAAGGCAGCGCTTCCAGAAAAAGAAAAAGAGAAGAACCTTGAGTTTTTGGAAAAGCTTTACCTTTTGTTATCTTCCGCACTGTCATCAGTTCTAGCTATGACCTCTTCAGCCTTACTAGTGGAGCCCTCACTCACTGCAGTCTCCTGATTTGTTGACAGAGAAGTTTCAGGAGAGTCAGAGGTCAGGTTGTATATTACAGAGAGGTTGTCAGGCTCCAACGTTGGGCTTTGGGTAGACTCGCCAAGATCTGTTTAGAATATTAACAAGATTATTTGGATGACCTTATCCCACGGCCGTGATCTCTGTCTGCTCGCTAGCGTTCATTATTATGTTATGTATTAGTTGACTAGCTGTGCCTGCGACTTCGTCCGCGTGGAATAGAATGTTTGCGCGCAAGGTGAGCGCGGGGCGTTAACGCGGGGGGCAGTGAAACGTTCGCGTTACCCATTATTGCGTTTAATTGAGTTTAACCCGTCGCCGTCACATAGAGTCTCATCCACTTTTTGTCCCCTTGGGGGTGGAATTGATCAAAATAATTTCTTAGCGGATGCCTACGTCATATCATCTACCTGCATGCCAAATTTCAGTCCGATCCGTCTAGTAGTTTGGGCTGTGCGTTGATAGATCACTATGTCAGTCAGTCAGTCAGTCACCTTTGAGTTTTATATATTTAAAAGTGGAAGTGGGCACGGCACATAGTGACGAGAATCAGAATCAGATGGATCGATGGATGGAAAAGTTCTGGACATTTCAACAGAAAATGCGGTTGTAATGCCCTCCAGCGAGGTGAATAAATAAAATATCACACACCATCACATACCTACTTACATTGCTCCGATCCCAAAGTTAGCATAAGCACTTGTGTAATGGGTAAAACAACGCAGATACCACAAATATACATGTACTTAAATACAAATTTAAACATCAGTCACGGAACAAACACAAAATATGTTCATCACTCGTATGTTTGCTCTGAGTGGGAATCGAACCCACGACTCTTGGTTCAGAAGGCAGGCACATGAGCCACCGATATAGACCGAGCCAATCAATAATGTAACATTTCTGGTCTCACACACCTACCTGCGTCATTTTGTCTACTAATTTTGTTCAGTTCTTCAGTTTCCTTTTCGAAACCATCAGTTTCTGTATGATTGTAGTCTCCAAATACATGTGTTGCTAGAAGACCTGAAAAGAATCTAATATTATTATGTAGGAACAGACTTGTCCTTACGAAAAGTGGAAGTACTTCCGCCGAGCTAGGTGATCGTGCTCGGGGACCGCGGTCCGATGGACCATCTTGGTTTTTCGTATATATAGCGAGTCGTGATGAAAACTTCGTATGCGCATTGTAGGTCTTCCATACAATTTATATGGAGCGATTTAATTCTCCATAGACCCGGATTTCACATCGCCATCTGTTGTTAGCTGGCGGAACTTGTATTGCATATTATAGCGACGTGGAGGTTGTTGTAGCGGTGTGGAGATAGGTGTCGCTACGTGCCGCTACAATTACATACCTACAAAAATTTCATCATCATCATCATCATTATCATCATCAGCCTCTCTCAGTCCACTGATTGACATAGGGCACTTGCCAGCCATATTGCGCTAATCGTCACTCCACCTGGCCTGAGGGCGTCCTACACTACGTTTGCCGAGACGCGGTCTCCACTCCAGAACTCGTTGACCCCAACGGTTATCGGTTCTGTGGCTGATATGACCAGTCCACTGCCACTTACCAGATAAGCTTCAGCTTACAAAGCTAAAATTTGTAATGTATTGATTCACTGCGTCGGGATGTAGGTAAGGGAGCGGCCTATCATCATTTCGCTCCAAGCCAACCTGACCTGCCCGTGGCGCATCCTGCCGAATAACAAACGAGGCGCTGGCAACCGATTGATGGCGGTATAATCATCACGATTGAAGGCGTAGCTAAATACCACAGGCCGATGATGGGCAGCAGCGTCACCGGAGCGAGGAGCTACGCCCTGTATTGGTCTTTACCGGTCAGGAGAGTAGGCATTAATTAATATTACTATTACTACTTACAAATTAAAAAAATTTCGAACATAGCCGTCCCTTCCAAGTTAAAATAAAAATAAAAACGAAAAGTGCGATGCTGAATGCACAAAATAATTTCACGCGTTATTCTAACAAGGTACCAACTTGCTCGACAAATTGCAAATTAATATTGCTTTTAATTCACTGTAATGTGCTACCATAGTCTGCTACTAGTCATACAGTAAAAGTATCCATTCATAACGGAGAACCACGACACATGAGATTTAGGGGCAGCGCAGACGACAGACTATCCGTGACGCACTTTTTTACAATAATTGTAAAAAATATTATAATTATTAAGGTAAACGCTCCTATTACGGAGGTAGTCAAAATCGGTTCCTATTACGGTGGTACTTCTATTTTCGAGTTTTATTCCTATTTTATTCAGTATAAGTGCACCAAAATGTATACTATTTATTCCAAATCTATTCCTTCATCAGTTGACCGAATTTTGCAAGTATAGCACATATACAACACAACAAAATCAATCAATTAGTGTAACGACATCGATGTGAGAGAGGTTTTCATACAAACGCGCAACATCAAATGAAAGTACACCAATATTTATAAACTAAGTTTTTCGTATTAATAACCCGTTCAAGTTCGTTTGTGTGTTATTTATTGCATTTTCCTACTATTACAGCAGCTATTTAAATAGCTTAATTCATATTTTAAACTCATTTTTACCCAAAAAATAAGAAACAAAATACCACCGTAAAAGGATACAAATTTTATAGGTTGATCCTAATACGGTGGTATAACTCCGAATTAGGAAATATACTGGACATGTTTAATTGTTTATAACTTTTAATTTATTAACTTACTGAATTAGTTCCAAGTTTTATTGAAATAATCATTAATCTCTTAAATTAAGGACCATATTCTGCGGTATGCTATCTTTCTTAGAAATCTAGTTAAATATGAAAATTGTTGAGCATAAAATGTTGGTTTCTTAGAAGCGGTAAAATAAAAAGCTGTATTTTAATTGATCACAAATCGTTTATTTTGTATAACTGTTAACTAAAATTTAACACACTGAGCTAAAAAACTGTTATCGTGTGATTATGCATTTACACTCTTTTGTTTATCGAAATTTAGATGGGTCAGAATTAGGAACATTATAACAGGAGTAGTGTTCCTATTACGGTGGTAGTTATTTTCAGGTAACTCCGTATTAGGTTATATGGGTTCCTATTATGGTGCTATTCGTAAAATATAAAATTACAAGTTTTAGGGTTCAGTAAATAAATAAAAAGTTTTCTATAATGTTTTGTGGATTCTTATTTAATAAAACCAAAAGCGATAAAAACTTAACAATGTATGTAAATAATGTTATTTAAAGAGAAGAATGCTCATCATAGTATGGAGAATAGTACAGTTGTGTTAAGTGTTGCATCAAAACCAAAGTTGTATTAGGTATCTAGAAAAAATATTATTACCTACTTTTGACCTTTGAACCGGGGTATAAAACCTATTTTCCAAAAATGTAACATTTATACTTACTACGAGTAGTTTATTGTATATAGTAATAATAATTCGTTTCAACGAGTTCTTTTTTAAAACGTCACTGTTAGAATTTAGAGGGTTCTGGAGAATAAGGAAAATTCAAGTGATTCTTACATCCCTGCTATATTTGTAAATTTTATTAAAAGAGAATCAATGTTATCAAATCAATGAATGAAAACCTTACAATTTACTTTCATCACCATCATCAGCCTATTGCAGTCCACTGCTGGACATAGGCCTCTCCAGTTGTTCGCCATCTAAAGCAAACTTCTGGAGGACATACCCATAATCGCCACGCTGGGCAGGCGGGTTGGCGATCGCAGGGCGTAGCTTCTTGCTCCGGTGACGCTGCTGCCCGTCATCGGCCTGTGGTTTATAGCTACGCCTTCTATCGTGATGGTTTAACCGCCACCAGTCGGTTTGCCAGAGCCTCGTTTGTTGTTCGGCAGGATGCACCACGGGCAGGTGAGGATGGCTTGGAACGATAAGGTCGCTCCCTTACATACAATTTACTTTACTAACACATATTTTATATTATTTAATGTACGTAACATTATTTGTTTCTGACCCTCCGAATTAGGAACCGTTTACCGCCGTAATAGGCACTGACCGAAATTATACCTCCGAATTAGGAACAATCGACTCGGCTATTTAAATATTTTTTTAAAAAAAAACTAACATCAAAAGAAACACAAAATCAATAGAAATACAAAATATAATAACCACTTTTGACGATGAAGTGGTTTTGCACATTTAGAAATACTTACAAATGCTTATTTTTGTCTCCTAGTTTCGAATGTTGCGAAATACCTCCGTAATAGGAGCGTTTACCTTATATGCAGTAACGCACACGACGCGCAAAAATCTGTCGCGGATATTTCACAGACTCAACACACATCTTCAATCATTCTGGCGGCAGAGCTGTACGCTGTACGGACCTCTTTTTAAATGTCTCAGACGTAGACTCTATCGCACAAAAAGTCTGTCGTCTGTGCTGCCCCTAAGGGGAGCCCGGGAGATTTCATTAGGTGGAAGAGATGAACCACCTTTCAAAAATCAAATTAAATTTTGCTCTAATTAAACGTCAAGTGAGGATGTAAGGAGCGGCCCACGTCTTTTCGCTCCAGCCAACTTCACCTGCCAGTGGTGCATCCTGCCGAATAACGAACGAGGCGCTGGCAACCATGACAATTGATGGTCTAGCTAAATACCACAGACCGATGACGGGCAGCAGCATCACCGGAGCGAGGAGCTACGCCCTGCGATACCCAACCCGCCTGACCCAGATGTTTGCCTTAAGTGGCGAACAACTGGAGAGGCCTACGTCCAGCAGTGGACTGCAATAGGCTGATGATGATGATGATGATCCGTCACAGGATGACGCGTTGCATGAATGACGTGTTCTTTGTTACAAATCAGTTATTTCAATAACGAATACACGACAAATTGGCAACTCCATTTTAATTGGCAGCCATTATTTTAAACGACTGCAACAAGAGATGTAGATTAATGCCGGTTTCAGTGTTGTGAACAATGACAACATTAGTGGTTGTGTTCTATTTGTGTTTGTCTGTACTGGTCGAATGTGCGTACCCGCCGGTATGTATTAAAAAAACGCACACGGAATCATACATGAGAATCATCATCATCATCACCCTATTGCAGTCCACTGCTGGACATACACCTCTCAGTATTTCGCCACTTTGGGCAAACATGTGGAGGCTTTTCCCATAATAGCTACGCTGGGCAGACGGGTTGGCGATCGCAGGACATAGCTTCTCGCTCCGGTGACGCTGTTGTCCGGTCATCGGCTTTTACGCCTTCAATCTTGATAGTCATACCGCCACGCCACCAGTCGTTTGCCAGAACAACAGAGGAAAACGAACAAAATAAATAAGCTAAGACATGCCACGCTGGGTCACACAGCGCCATCTAGTCCTAATCTAAGCCGAAGCTGGTACTTTGGGTACTAGACAACTGATAAACTTACTGACGATACGTTTGGCATGAAATTTGGGCTATTTAATTTTGAGGAGTTTGTTGTGTATTTAACTGGCTCGGTGTCTCAATAGGTACTCCTGCCTCCTGAACCAAGGGTCGTGGGTTCGATCCCCACCCGGGACAAACATTCATGTGATGAACATTTGTGTTTGTTCCGTGTGTGGGTGTTTATATTTGTATTTAAGTATTTATTTATGGTTCCTTCGTTGTTCTGATACCCATAACACAAGTGCCTAAGCTACTTACTTTGGGATCGGAGCAATGTAGGTATGTTTTTTGATATTTATTTATTTATGTTGTAGATTGGAGACGAGGTAATTCCTGGCAGCGTCCTGCTGCCAGCCACCAGGAGAGGAAGGTATCTCGCCAATATAGTGCGTCGGCAGGCTGTGGTGAGTATACGGTATATTTTTTTTTCTAAATGACTACGATGATGGCCAGGTCGGCCTTTTCATAATTACCGGACTTTTGGGGGAGCGGAAGGCTCTCAATGCGTTGTCACTGTTTCACGGTAAATAATGTAGGAACAGACTTATTGTCCCTACGTAGGGTGGCCATCCGTCCGGGTTTCCCCGGATTTGTCCTAGTTTGAAGGGCGTCCGGGATCCGTCCGGCCGGGGCTGTTAAAAGTGTCCGGGGAAAATCAGAACATTTTTGAAATCGAAACTCAAATTCTTCTAAATAAGCTATAAGTAAATCCACATTCAAAAAGGCACGGCAAAATAATAAAAAAATAATGAAAAAATTGTGATATTTCGGACAAATGTCCGGAATTTTTGCCGTGTTGTCCGGCGCCGTGGCGGCAATTTAGGTGATGGCAACCCTATCCCAACATAAAGTGTAAGTACTTCCGCCAACCTAGGTGATGCGTGCTCGGGGACCGCGGTCCGATGAACCATCTTGGTTTTTCGTATTAAAGAAAGTCGCGATGAAAACTTCGTTTGCGCGTTGTAGGATTGTCTATTGTAGCGAGAATAGACAATCCTACAACGCGCAAACGAAAAAAAATTCTGTCGAATTGAGAACGTCCTCTTTTTTTGAAGTCGGTTAACTGTATTCTATTATCCATTATAATGTCGTTATTTTACAGGACGGGACAGGAATTAAGTTCAATAAGGATGCTGACCGGGTGAGTATTAAGTAGTAGTATATAATGTCACGCTGGTTGGCGAGGACATAAGTAAGTTTCACATTAATGTCACTTCAGATGAACGCAGAGGCGAAGAAGAAAGTGGACGTGCTATCTGAAGAGCTGCTGCCGTACATAATAGCGGAGCAGGAGCGTCGCACAACTCTCTACAAGCGCGTCATGACCGCCATCCAGAACGGGGAGAAGGGCGTCACCATCGCTGAGATACGGAACAAGCCGCCGCTCGTCATCAGGAAAGGTTGAAATATTTATAACAGCGACATCTATGAAAGTATGACGGTACTAAGTTGTCAACTAGAGTGAGTAGCGACATCTACGAAGAAATTTATGAACTAAGTTCTCTATGGCAGGCGGTTTCGTAAATGAACTAGCGGCATCTATGATCTAACTTATGCACTGAGTTCTCTGTTCTCTGGTTTTGCAAAAGAACAAGCGACATCTATGACCAACTTATGAATTCAGTTCTTGCACGTAGTAGTAGTAATACTACTTAGTTCTGTTGTTGCGATATAAAGATAGATGGCGCTACAGAGAGTACTCTCTGCCTTTGATAATGTTCCGCTGCCCGTTTAGTCTAGCCTTAGCATTTAGTTTATCAGCTGTCTAAGTATACTTATAGTACAAACTTAGGCTTAGTTTGGGACTAGATGTCGCTGTGTGGTTCAGCATGGCATCGTCATTAGCCAACTGTCCACTGCAGGACGTAAGCCTCCCTTAATGATGATTGTCATTTAGGGGGTTTTAGGGGGGGGGGGGGGGGGCTTAGTCATTAGTCATCACGCTTGACAGGCGGGTTGATGACTGCAGTAGGTTTGTATTCTTTAGCATCGGACCAACGCCATCTGTTATCATTCGGCAGAACTTTTGCTTACGTTGTTGCGATATAGAGACAGGTGTAGATAGGTAGACGGCGGCAAATGGCCCAGGGAGGCATAAATAATAATAAATAAAAAATACCAGACAACATCACATACATTGCTCCGATCCCAAAGTAAGTAGCTTAAGCACTTGTGTTATGGGTATCAGAACAACGAAGGTACCACAAATATAAACACACAGATATTGGACAAACTCAAATGTTCACACAGGAATCGGTTATTTTTTTTCTTTTAGTCAAGCTACGTTATTCCACCAGGCTTGATGTTCCGCTGCCCGTCCAACCGCGCGCCGAAGGAGCCGGACGGGTCCGGGATCATCACGTGCGAGGGCGACATAGAACCCACACCCGTCATGTACGACTCCTGTCTCAGCGCAGAGGACAAGGATCTCTACGTCGCCGAGAATAAGTACTTCTTTTGCAACCGTGAGTGTGTTTTTTTATACTAGCTCGACATAATGGCTTCCCTACGCCTGATGCAAAGCTAAAGAGAAGCCCAAGTCGCTGTGACAACTGGCAAGTAGCTGGTTAGTTACCTGTCAGTTGCCACTGCCATGCCGGCCCAACCCTATCCCCCCACGAGCTCCGGAGACCCTACTCACCGCAGAAACACGACCCGGAGGTCATTTGGCTGCGGTATTCTATAGGGTGGAGGTCCTTCCCCGGACGGGCAGCTCAATACGAGCGAAGATTCGTTGGTAATGCTTCGTTGGCCTATCTACACTAATAAACTTCTTGCCTAGCACCTCGGTTTTGTGGAACCAACTTCCTGCGACAGTCTTTCCGAACAGCTACGACTTGGGAACCTTCAAGAAACGAGCGTATTCATATTTAAAAGGCCGGCAGCGACCCTAAACTCGGTTAGAGCTGCGGGTGTCCATGGGCGGTGTCGACTGCTCACCATCAGGCATCAAACTTGCTCGTCTGCCGCCTCTCGCATAAAAAAAAATTATAAAAAGGAAATATTTGATTGTTTTTTGTTTATTTGTTTGCATTGAATAGGCCAAGAAACTAATTGACCGACTTGAAAAATTCTTGATTACTGTTGGGAAAACACCTACACAAGCTCTGGTGAACATATTATGTATATTTGCTATATTAAATGAATACTAGTTCGAAGCCGGGATGGGCTGCTTAGTCGACATCATCATCATCATCAGCCTATCGCAATCCCCTGCTGAACATAGGCCTCTAAAATTGTTCGCCACGCTGGGAAGGCGGGTTGGCGATCGCTGGTCGTAGCTTCTCGCTCCAGTGACGCTGCTGCCCACCATAGGTCATCGGTCATCATCCAAGCCAACCTCGGCTACCTTTGGTGCATCCATGATCCAGCCTAATAACAAACGAGGCGCTGGCAACCGACTGGTGGTGGTTATAATCATCAGCATCACAATTGAAGGCCTAGCTAAATACCTACTACAGACCCAAGACGGGCAGCAGCATCACCGGGGCGAGAAGCTGCGTCCTGCGATCGCCAACCCACCTGCCCAACGTTGCGATTATAAATTAGGTATTATCTCTCACAGTGTTTCTTTCTACACTCACCGCACACACATTTGCTCTCTGCATGATCCAAAGGTTAACTGGTAGAGAATGCTCCTAGCATTAAGTTCGCCTTTTGTACCATTTTGTGCAATAAAGTTTTAAATAAATAAATAAATTATGAGTATATCCTCCAGATCCGAGGCCTATAGCAGTGAACTGCAATAGGCTTCAGATGATGCTGAAAAAGCTGTAAAAATTGTTTCTTATTCTTCATTCACTCAGGTCACAAGGTGGAAGGTCCGGACCTGCCCCGCAACGGGACGACGGTTATCGGCTGCGCGCCCATAGAACGCACCAGTCTAAACTACACCAGCTCAAAGTGCGCTCTGGAGGACACAGACGATGTGGTCGTGCATTACAGATACTACCCTGATCGGGTGAGGACCACCTTCACTTCTTGTCACACACACTCATGTCCTCAGGCATACCTAGGCTGCGGTAGCCGCTTAACATACGGCGGGCCGTAGGCTTGTTTGCTACCTCCGTGGTACAAAAAAAAACCCTTACCCTGCCTAGGGTGTTAGACAGGATCACCATCTCATCATCTAGATAGTTGGCGATCACGCGTCGGTTTCGTGGAACCAACTATCTGCGACAGTCTTTTCGAATAGCTACGACTTGAGAATCTTTAAGGAACGAGCGTACCTTACTCCTATTTAAAAGGCTGACAGCGACCTGAGAACTCGATGGGTGTCCATGGGAGCTATTGACTGCTTACCATCAAGCATCACATTTGCTTGTCTGCTGCCTCTTGCATAAAACAAATACTTAGGTAATGTTATTTCTTTATTAACTTATTTATTTTCAGACTTACAAGTTCGTGACAGAACTAGACCCTGATCGGGAGGTCTGTGACCACTGGAACCCGTGCCAAATAGGGTACATATACAGCCTGCCGTCTCCTGACCAGGCGCTGCCTGCGAATGAGCTGTGGCGTGAGTATTTGAGTATCATCATCAGCTCTATAATAATAATAATAAGATAATAATAAATAACCAAGACATGCCACGCTGGGCCACACAGCGCCACCTAGCCCCAAACTAAGCCGAAGCTTGTACTATGGGTACTAGACAACTGATAAACTTACTTAGATACTTTTTTTTTTTGACGTCTATGACGTCATTACCTCATCCCTTCCAAGGATATCGTAAAAGTTAAGCCCATGGGCATTTGTGCACACGGGTAGTGAACGAATGAGTATGTTTGCGCTCGGATGTCCCGTTTCCGAGGGAAATATTTTGGAACGCATTTGTGAAACAGAAATATACACGATTTATTACAACTTATAATTTCTTGTTGGTCTTAATTTTCCCCAGAGATCAAAATATAATATCAGAGCTTTACATTATTATGCCTAACACAGTCAGCAGTAATAAATAACATAATAATAACATATTTCTTTTTTTACAGGTGACTATGGTAAATAAATGTTTAGAGACTTTTAATACATAATGTACCAACTTAAATATTCCTAATATTTTTATTAATAGATAACGCTTTGTAACTATTATTTTCCAGTGGACCGTAAGTGATTTCACTTATTTAATAGTAATATTTAGCAGTAATAGTAGGATCCTAATAAAGAGGTTCTGAATAAACCAGTTTATAATAAAATTATAAAACTTTATTATTATTAAACTTTTAATACTAATACAAGTTATGGCAATACCACACATATTTATTTCATTCTCGTAATTTTCAGGGAATGAAGGTAAAGAAACTATACCTAATATTGTTCACATACATATTATTTTTTAATACTCTAAAACGTTTTGTAATAAAAAAGAAAATAACGTCAATTTAATTAATTTTCACAGAATATGAACGTAAGTGTAGCCAATTGAATACAAATTACTACTCTTTTAATATATTTTAAAATTTTGCGCTATACTTTAAAATTGATATCATCTTGACATAAAAGAAGTCGCTGAGCTATTGACAAATTAAAAGTACAAAACCATGAATAAAATACACTAATTGGTTTTTAACAGCGGATATTTTTAAATTCCAGGAGATGGTATGTAATAAATTTTAATTTTTTGAATTGTAATATTGTATTTTCCATCCGTAGTTATTCTATAACAAGCTAAATTACAAAAAACATTTTTCTTTACAGAAATAGTTCCACGTAGGTATTTTTATCTATCTTTATTACTTAGCACAGAAGACACCGATAAAGTTTTAATAATAAGTAATACTGAGTCCGTCATGCCGAACAAAGTGTTCCGACCACCGAGATCAAGATGCAGCTGATCGGGCAGTTTGTTTGACTTCTGATTACTATAGATGCCGCTGAAAAGTTTTAATAGCATGTTACTGTAATATTGCGCCATCTGTTAAATGCTTTTATCACTAATCTATTTTCATAAATTCCAACAGATGGTGTTAAGTGAAGTTAACTAACAAAAATTAGGATGTTTGAAGTGAAATGCCCGATAGATGGCGTAGATAGTCTGTGGTTTAGCTATCAAGTGATTGATCTATGGATACGTCGCTGCCATATCAAAATTAACCAATCATGTAACGATTGGACCTGCTGCGTATGTGGTGGCATCTGGTGGATTGATTTAGGCCTTTAATATATAAATATCAGACAACATCACATACATTGCTCTAATCCCAAAGTAAGTAGCTTAAGCACTTGTGTTATGGGTACCAGAACAACGAAGGTACCACAAATAAATACTTAAATACAAATTATAAACACCCAACACGGAACAAACACAAGTATTCATCACACGAATGTTTGTCCCGGGTGGGAATCGAACCCACGACCCTTGGTTCAGAAGGCAGGGGTCACTACCAATTGAGCCACCGAGCCAGCCTTTGAATGGTGTTTATAGATACTTTAACATATTATTGTTAAGTAAATGTATTTTGGGAGAGGCTGTCCAGCAGTGGACTGATATAGGCTGATGTTGATGAGGAAATGTATTTTTCCAGCGATTGCAGGTACGTATAATAATTATTTATTTATTGGATATTTAAGAGAGGTAGGGCATAGCGAATCTTCGCTCGAATAGGGAATATGCATGAAAAATAGTTTCAGGTATTTACTAATTTATCGTAAAATAGATCAAAATCTACTACGAACAGTGAAAACAAAATCAAAATTGGTTGAAAAATGGGCGAGATACAGTCATTGAAAGTGAATATATCCGTCTCTCTCTCGCGAAACAGATTTTTCTATAGAGTTAGTACGGCGCTTACGGTACGTGACGTCAACTACCGCATCGGATCTCTCTGTCTAATCAATAACTTTAACGCTTTATAACTCGCTTAATAGAAAAGATAGTTTAAAAATTCTTCGATATTTATGTATCTGGAAGACAAAAGATCTCAATAAATCCATAAAAAAAAGTCATGCATATTCCCTATTGAGCCGCCCGTCCGGGGAAGGACCTCCATCCTATAGAATACCGCAGTCAATGACCTCTGAGTCGTGTTTCTGCTGGTGAGTTGGGTTTCCGGAGCTCGTGGGGGGTTGGGGTTGGGCCGGCATGGCGGTTGCAACTGACAGGTAACTGACCAGTTACTTGCCCGTTGTCACAGCGACTTGGGCTTCTCTTTCGCTTTCCATCAGGCGTAGGGAAGCCATTATGTCGAGCCACTATAAAAAAAAACAAAAAAAAAAACGGTTCTTAGAAACATTTCCTGTCGCGAGGAACTACGCCCTGCGATCGCCAACCAGCCTTTCCAGCGTGGCGATTATGGGTATATCCTAAAGATGTTTGCCTAAGTGGCGAACAACTATGTGAGAGGCCTATGTCCAGTAGTGGACTACAATAGGCTGATGATGATGATAAATAGTTTCGTGAGAAGGCTAAAAAAACAATCATTAAGTTGTATTTTGAGAAAATCATGAATTTCATTATTTTTCAGAGGACACTCCCGTAGAATATGTCTCGTCGGACCAGAGTGATCAGTATTCGTTAGCGCCCCGCAACGTCAAGATACCAACGGGTTACACGTTCGATTCCGTATGGAAACAGGAGAACCCGTATAAGAATAGTCTATCCGAATCTTTGAGGGTGAGCTTTTTATTTGTGTTTTTTTATAAATGACTACGCTGATAGCCAAAAGAAGATTGCCTGGAGGAACTTCCGCTTGGACCTGAGTGCCACACATGACTGACCTAGAAGTCTTTATACAGAATCTGTACCCAGGTTGGTCCTAGCAAGGAAGGCTGGGCACAGCGTGTATGATTTCGATTTAACATCGAAACGCAAAGAAGGAGAATAGCCAAAGCGGCCTTGTCATCATCACCGGGCTGTTGGGGAAGCGGAAGGCTCTCCCATGCGAGTAATTTTGTGTTAAAACATATTATATCCAGTACGCTGAAGTGGTAGTGGGTTGGTCATGTCTACCGTAGAATTGATAATTAGTGAGCAGACGAGTCTTGGAGTGGACACCCCTTTTAGGCAGGCGTGGTGTAGGATGCCTAGATCCCCGGGGGACAACGAGGGCGCAGGTTGAGTCCGCCACTCCGGCGCCGAATAAACTTAAGACGGCCCTGCATGGTCTTATATTTTGGGATGTACGGGAGAAGCCTACTCGTATCGTCTTTTGGCGCCAAGCCAACGTCATCTGCCCTTGGTGCATCCTGCCGAATAATAAACGAGGCACTGGCAACCGACTGGTGGCGGTATAACCATCACAATTGAAGGCGTAGCTAAATACCACAGACCGATGACGGGCAGCAGCGTCACCGGAGCGAGGAGCTGCGCCCTGCGGTACCAAACCCGCCTGCCCTATGCAACTATAGACAAAGCCTCCTTTCAACCGTGGTGGTTATGTGGCGTCCCGCCTCCTTTCATTCAACCTCATTCTCATCGCACATTGTAAAAAGAAAATTGTATAATAATGTCATTCCCTTCATCGCTGTCATTCTTCCGCATCCACCTATATCATTGGAAATTTATTACGGCTATTTTTATTGTGTTTTCTCTACTTGTACCTATTCTTCTATCCTGTCGCGTATTCTCCTTCCTTTCTTTTCATAGTGAGACGTGTGTATATTTATAAATATTAAACAGTGTAAATAGAACTATCCTCATCTTTCTCTTCGCACCACGTCCCACAGTTATACCACCACCAGTCGGTTGCCAGAACCTTATTTGTGTGATAATGACTATATAATATTTCAGGTTTCACCTTCGCGTTACAAAACAAGAAACGGTACTAGTGAAAACTCAATGGTTGTTGAAATGGACATGTCGCCACGAAAGCAGTCTGACTACGGGAAGCATTACGCCGTCTTCGTGAAAGGGCAGAACAGGAGAGCATCCTCACACGAGAAGTCTATACTCATTGTGGATTTGGGTGAGTCATTCAATCATTCTAGGCGATGTAAGGGAGCGGCCTATCATCATTTCGCTCCAAGCCAACCTCACCTGGCAGTGGTGCATCCTGCCGAATAACAAACGAGGCGCCGGCAACCGACTGGTGGCGGTATAACCGTGGCAATTGAAGGCGTAGCTAAATACCACAAACCGATGACGGGCAGTAGCGTCACCGGAGCGAGACCGTGTAAAAATCTACTAAATAAAACCACTGAACCAAAACAAGACGAAAAGTGAACAAAAAAAAACACTCGACTACCTATATGCGTTAAACTGGGACAGCGCCATCTGTTATTGTGACGTAGAACTAAATGTGTTAGCAAGTTTGATTTTACTCCTTTTGTTTCATAGCAACTATTTACGTACGTTTTATAATGTAACAATATTTTAATTATGATATTAATTATAAACTTATAAGTAATAACAAATTGGACAGTCTTAATAAATAAAGAAAAAATTAATGAATAATATTCTTCTTTTCTAGTGAAATCGAACATTTACATGGAGCATAAGACTGTAACTCTGAACCCTGGTGCTACGATGGACCCCGAGAAACTAGAATATAGGTAAGGTTTCGTTTGGTTTCCGGATGTAAAATAGGGCCAAAGGGCCTAAAGGAATATCCGTTTACCTTGGTAAATGCTGCTGCCAGTTTCCTGATATTGTGCGACATAGTTTGATAATGGGTACCATAGTACAAGCTTTGGCTTAGTTTGGGACTAGATGGCGCTGTATGGCTCAACGTGGCATGTCTGTGGTTATTTATTTATTTTTGGTCTTGCTGCAATAAAAAGTCGGCAAACGTAGTGTAGGACGCCAAACGTAGTTTATGACGCCCTCGGGCAAGGTGGAGTGACGATTTGCGCAGGACGGCTGGCAAGTGCTGGATGCGAGAGGCCCGGGACCGAGCGAAGTGGCGAGCATTGGGAGAGGCCTATGTCCAGCAGTGGACTGATGTGGGCTGATGATGATGATAAAAAGTATCTATCTAACTCGTATAATGTTTGCAGATGTAACAAGTGCCGCATTACTGGGATCATGGTGCGAACTGAAGACGCAATGGTGCACAATTTGAGCCCCTCAAGATGGCGGACAGAGGACAGCGACGGGTGAGTAGAACAACCTGGCAACCGACAGATGGCGGTGTATCTGTCACCGTAAAATCTTAACTATAGTTTATTCGCGTTAAGAAAATAGTGACTCATCACCGACTGCCGGCCAAGCCACACCCCTAGCCAATTAAAACGCTAGAAATTATAATTTCTAGCGTTAGCCACACCCCCTAGCCAATTAAAACGTTTGTTTGTTTGTTTGAACACGCTAATCTCAGGAACTACTGGACCGAATTGAAAAATTCTTTTTGTGTTAAATAGACCATTTATCGAGGAAGGCTTTAGGCTACATAACATCACGCTGCAACTATTAGGAGCGAAGAAATAATGGAAAATGTAAAAAAACGGGGTAAAAATAACTATTCCACGCGGACGAAGAAGCGAGCACAGCTAGTTGTAAATACGTTAGATTATAATCTATCCAGCGAGATTGTGAACTGTAGTAGTAAGAGAGGTAGGTAGGTAGGTCCTCCACCCTAAAGAATACCGCAGCCAAATGATCCGGGTCGTGTTTCTGCCGGTGAGCAGGGTTTCCGGAGCTCATAGGGGGCTAGGGTTGGGCCGGCATGGTGGCAGCAACTGACCGTACTGGCGAACTTGCCCCTTGTCACAGTGACTTGGGCTTCTCTTTCGCTTTCCATCAGGCGTAGAGAAGCCATGATGTCGAGCTACTATAAAAAAATGCTAGATAAATTTTCTGTAGATTGTAATTGATCGAAGTGGAATTCTTGAATTAAAGTCTATCAACAGTTCCACTTTGATCGATCACAATCTACCGAATAATAATATGTTAAATGTAGGGCAGTTGTACAGTTAACAATACGGGGGGGTTGTGTCGAATCCCTCCGGGCATTCCGACCCTCCTTGACAGAGAGCTTGTAGCGGACCATGCACTGTCAAGTTTAGTGGGTATTCTCCGCTAAATAGGAGTGAGCCCCACATAACCCAGGTGTCCCGTACCCACGGGTTGTGTCGAATCCCTCCGGGCATCCCGACCCCCCCACAGACGTTACAGTGCTCGTAGCGGACCACAGTCGGTTTAGTGGGTATTCTCCGCTAAATAGGAGTGAGCCCCACATAACCCGGGAGTCCCGTACCCGCGGCAATGGTGTATGTGTAAAAGCATTCCCGTCGAAAAAAGGGTGGTCGGTCGGAACTCGCCATATTTATTTATTTAATCTTTATTGCACAGTTAATAAGTGTACAAAAGGAGTGGACAAAAATCTATAAATATACATATTTATACAGAAATATACATAATATAATATTACGCCATCGCCATCTGGCTAGAAGCTAAAATTGAACACCCTTGTCTTTGTCACACATGTTTTTTTAATTCAATAAGATCACAATGTCCATATATTTTACCTACCTTCATTTAATTTTTACAGAGTCAAGTAAGTTCAAACAATATATATGCCTATGTACCTACTGTATATAACTGAAAACCTTTCTCTCTGGTCCTGCTGATATGAGAAGAAATCCATCGTCGGGGACCATGAGATGTGTTAGGCGTGCCAAAGATGGAGTCAAAAGTTTCATGTAGAGATGACGGCTGATACAGGAGAGTGGAAGAAGAAAACATGTTGTACCGACCCCACTGCTGGACATAGGCCTCTCCAGTTGTTCGCCACTTAGGGCCAACATCTGGAGGATATACCCATAATCGCCACGCTGGGCAGGCGGGTTGGCGATCGCAGGGCGTAGCTTCTCGCTCCGGTGACGCTGCTGCCCGTCATCGGTCTGTGGTATTTAGCTAAGCCTTCAATTGTGATGGTTATACCGCCACCAGTCGGTAGCCAGCGCCTCATTCGTTATTCGGCAGGATGCACCACGGGCAGGTGAGTTTGGCTTAGAGCGAAAAGATGATGGGTCGCTCCCTTACATCCCAAATAACTGAAAAAGATTTCACTTTCTTGTTTATTGACAGGCGTCTGGAGGTTGACGTAACAAACGCAAGGCCCAAAGACTTCGGAACCTACATGGTTAGGTTCACCACCGACGGTGGCGAGGAAGAGCTGATCCCGTCCATCAAGCTACTCAGTATGTACTACATTTTTTTTATAGTAGCTCGACATAATAGCTTCCCTACGCCTGATGGAAAGCCAAAGAGAAGACCAAGTCGCCGTGACAACGAGCAAGTAACTGGTCAGTTACCTGCCAGTTGCCACCGCCATGCCGGGCCAACCCTAACCCTCCACGAGCTCCGAAGACCCTACTAACCAGCAGAAACACGACCCGGAGGTCATTTGGCTGCGGTATTCTATAGGGTGGAGGTCCTTCCCCGGACCTCCACCCTACAGAATACCGCAGCCAAATTACATCCGGGTCGTGTTTTTGCCAGTGAGTAGGGTCTTCTGTACTGTCTTTATTTATTCTTACAATAATCAATATTATTGATGTTTTCAGTACCCGGAAAAGGTAGTATTATTAAGAACATATTTAACATAATGTTTTTCAATAATTTATATATAATTTATTGATTATTAAGTATTACAAGCGATTATGGGTATATCCTCCAGAAGTTTTTCCTAGGTGGCGAACAACTGGAGAGGCCTATGTCCAGCAGTGGACTGCAATAGGCTGATGATGATAATGATGATGATTGATTATTATTATATAATTTTATGGAAACATGCTTAGGAGTTTAGAGTTATTTAGGAGTCTCTCAGTACAATAGAAGTGTAGGCGCGTGTTTGTATTTCCGGGGAAGTGTATCTACATAAGTACGAGTAGGTAATTGCACCCTGACAACTACTTATAGTTTCGTATATTTTTAAATTTAACGGAAACCAGCCTCTGTACGTGGTCCATTTCTGCCAATGCCGAGTGAAGATTTACAAACTTTTTTGACAAAGTTACAATACCTACACAACCAGTCCCCTCTTTCCCAGTGGGCAATATGGGCAAGTGCCCAGGACCCCGCGATCGATGGGGCCCCTCAGTTCTTAAACAAAGTGCCTAGTTTCTGTCAGGGCCGACGAAATAGCGTTATTTCAAAGACAATAGGGGCCCCATTATCCTAATATGTCCAGGGCCTCCAATAGGTTAAAGACGGCTCTGCCTACAACCAGTGTATCGCTGTGTGTTTCCTTGGAGAAATGGAAACTAAGTAATATTCATGTGAGCAGATTTCAAATCTAAGAGTCAATGTCACTGAATAAAAGTTAGATACTGTTACTGTAGTAAACTGATAACGATTTTAAAGAAAGAAAAGTTCTTTTTTCGTCATCAAATACAAAGCAGGTTGTCCATGTGACGAGTTCTTGTTGCTAACTGCACATAACAATGCCCGAATCGTAAAATAACAATTATTAATAAAATTTTATTATACATTTCAGACAAAGGTAAGTGTATATAAACATTTTCGTATGCAGATAATTTAAGCTAAATAACCCGTTTTACACATAATCAGTTAGTTAACAAATTAATGTTCAATTTCTTTTTACAGAAAACAGTGAGTAATTATATTTAATATTTAATTAACCTCTTGGTATTTGTTCCGTGGTTCTACCTACTAAAGTTTGGTAACTCCTAGTCCAGGAGCCCTGCGATCGCCAACCCGCCTGCCCAGCGTGACGATAATGGGTACCTAAAGCCTTCAGGTGTTTACCCAAAGTGGCGGACAACTGGAGAGGTCTATGTCCACCAGTGGACTGCGATAGGCTGATGATGAAGATGAAATAATCATTATATTCGTCATTAGTGTTAAAGGCGGCTGTCTTCAAAACAAGCGCGGCTATTGGGGAGCAAATAGACAAGACAATCTCATACACCTGCGAAGAATGCGAACTGACTGACGTGACGTGCAACGGGGAGAGCATGGTGACCGACGGGAAGGTGTCCATAGTGTCCGGCATGAAGATGATCACCATCAACATAGCGAGGTTTTTACTAGCGACATCTAGTTATAAAAGCGAGAAGCTTGGGGAAACTTAGTTGTGCTACTTGACGGTAGATGGCGTAGCATTTTTAATAATGTATTTTAAGCAAAGGCATTTGTAAATTTTAAGTTAAGATCGCAGTGAGCTATGGAAAGGGCTATGCTCGGCGTCTCTCTGCGGGATCGGATCCGAAAAGAGGTGATCCGACGGAAAGCAGTCCAATGCTCAGTGTCACCGACACAGCTCACCGGATTAGTAAGCTGGTGCTAAAGTGGCAGTGGGCTGGCCACATCAGCCGTAGAACCGATAATCACCGTTGGGTTAACGAGTTCTGGAGAGAAGACCGCGTCTCGACAAACGTAGTAAGATGACCTCGGGCCCTGTAGAGTGACGATTTGCGCGGGACGACTGGCAAGTGACTGATATAGGCTGATGATGATGATAACGCAAAAGTATGCCATTATATACAGACCTCATGACTTTTTCACCATTCTTCCTTGTAGGTAATATTTGTGGGACTTCTTTTCATACTTGTGTGTCACACTGCGTGAAACTCCTCTATAGTAGGTACAATGGTGTGACATACTGACGATGACCATCAATTTAAAGAGGTTTTAGGAACTCGAGGGAACTTAATCATGCTACTCGACGGTAGATGACGTTGTCTCGCATTAATGTAATATAAGTACAAAGATGATGGATGTTCCATGTGCTTGGTGACTTGAAAACTCTCTATAGTGTGACATGAAGATATTCTCTCTGGTTATTTTACATTATTATTTTATTACAGCTTCTCGGACAACGATGCTTGTGTTTATGTTGGAGTTTTCAAGAAGGATAGCTCGACCTACTCCAAAGTAGTCTCCGTTATTGACAGTACGTACAATAAAGCTACTCTCTTGACCGGATTTCGGCCACAGCGGAATGAAAATGGGATGTAACCCATCATCTTTTAGCTCCAAGCCACCCTCACCTGGGTGGGTGAGGGTGGCTTGGAGGGACAAATGAGAAGGATTTATGGGGCAAAAATACGCGATCCGTTCAACGAACGATCGTTTTCGTTTTTTGTAGTAGGGCCCTGCTCGTGGTGCGTCCTGCTGAATAACAGACGAGGCTCTGGCAACCAACTGGTGGAGGTATAGCCATCTCGATTGTAGGCGTAGCTAATACCACAGGCCGATGACGGGCAGCAACATCATCGAAGCGAGAAGTTACGCCCTGTGATCGCAACCCGCCTGCCCAGGGTGGCGATTATGGGTAGGTATATACCTATCTAGCGAGGATATCCTCCAGATGTTTGCCCTAAGTGGCCCGTGTTAATATTTGCACTCACACATCTAAGTAATAATTAAGTAGTAATTAGGGCGCGTCATTTTACTTTCTTAGACAATCTCTACATAATAAAAATCGCGTGAGAGTCATGTTTGTTGGCAATCAGTTCAGAAGGAGTGGGTTTGTGAAAATAACAACCAAAATACTCAAGATTTAATCACTTTATATTTACTATATTCACTATTTTCATACAAATAATACTTCACTAGTATACAATCCTAATATCCTAAATCCTATCCTAACCTAATCCCTCATCCCTCATAATTCATATTCCTATCAATTCCTACCAATTCAATCAATAATCCTACCAATATCCTACCAATCCTACCATCCTACCAATCCTACCAAAATATAAATCTATTAACACTTACTGGTTACAGGTAATCCACATAATAATAATGCACATAATCCACATAAAGCACTCTATACGTCCGTTCGGTCCGGCGTCTCGTAACAGAATGTCGATAACTGACAACTTGTCTGCCTTTTATACGCTTGGACGTCAGGTATCAATTGAGTGACTATTTAATTTAATTTCCTACTCGCACGCCGGATTTCAATTGAGAGACTATTTTATCAGAGAAATAATAAGCTATGCAATGTATTACCAACTTAAAGGTGTAAAATGTATTAATGTGTATGATAAACGCTAACAGCTCGGCCATCCTGTTTGAAGCGGGTCCTCACGCTTGCTACTAGAAGTTTCAGCTTGGTGTCTTCTTCGCCATAGTCTTCGCCTTAGTTTCAGCTTGGTGTCTTCTTCGCCTTAGTCTTCGCCTTAGTTTCAGCTTGGTGTCTTCTTAGCAGTTTCTTGAGATGTCCTCTTGTCCCATCTGTCCGGTCCGGTCCAGTCCGCTCCAGTCCAGTCAAGTAAAGTCTAGTTTGGCCCTCTAACCTGGGCTCTAGTTGTGCCCTCTAACCTGGGCTCTAGTTATGCCCTCTAACCTGGGCTCTAGTTATGCCCTCTAACCTGGGCTCCAGTCCTGCTTTACCTGGACTCCACTCCTGCCCTGCCTGGGCTCCATTCCTTCCTCACTCCTTGCCCTCGACTGTCCATCCATATCCATCTTCTTCCGTAGTAGTGGGTATCTGAAAAACTTTTAAAAGCTTAGTATTGTTATCGTAAAATACACATTCATTGTTGCAAACATGGACTACATGTACGTAATAGATACTATATTTAGCACCGTACTCGTTTGAATCATCATCATCAGCATCATCATCAGCACCACCATCAGCATCATCATCATGTTCATCATCATCAGCCTGTGTCAGTCCACTCCTTTGAATATCTACTTATAATGAATGTTTGTTTTTATAGTTTCAATTTCACCTGTACCGTGGTTACCTATAACATATAGAATATTAAATAAGTAAAATGTAATTCAAACTTTCGCCACTTCGTACACAGTCATCTGATCTAATAAGTATTTTGAATCATCATCATCATCAGCCTCTATCAGACAACTCGTTTAAATGTTTACTCATAATGAATGTTTGTTTTTATGGTTCCAATTTTACCCTTACCGTAGCTACCTTTTATAACACATGAAAGCTGTAAAAAGTAATTCAAACTTCCTCCACTTCGTATACAGTCATCTGGTCTAATAGGCATTTTAACTTAAGTATGTAAAGGAAAGACAGATCAGGTGTTGAATAAGATTCATCAAAAACATCGCGTCCTACAAAATCAATTATTTCAGCTAAACATTTCATACATTGTTGGTGTTGTGACGAGTTCCAAAACGAAGAAAAAGGAACACACCCTGGCTCTGAAGAGCCTCTCACCTCAACCATCTCATCGACATATTGCAACGACCACCATAGTGAATGCAACCAGAACTGCGATCATAACTTATAGGGAAAAAAAAAGGCTTATGAAGTGCCTTCAATGTTCAAAATCCATTAACCATTCAAAATATTACAATGCTCGGACTGACCCACAGTGAGTGTCTAGCACGGACAGAAATCAAAAATTGAAATAATAGGTAATTTCATAAGAATGACTGCAACTCACTGACACTTAATGTATCGAGAATCTATTTGACAAAAGACATAATATTCTATTCATCCGATTTCAATAGGATAAATAAGTAGTAATATCGCTATCACATTGTATGTGTTCAGCTAAGAATCTGGCCACTTAACCCGCTCTTACCAAGCAGAAAAAATCACATTGAGAACGCAAAAGTATTCCATTTTTAGGGTTCCGTACCTCAAAAGGAAAAAACGGAACCCTTATAGGATCACTTTGTTGTCCGTCTGTCCGTCCATCTGTCAAGACCCTTTTTCTCAGGAACGCGTGGAGGTATGAAGCTGAAATTTCTCAATTACTCAAGTCTACTGTCCCTTGAAGCTGTGAAAAAATCAAACTTCTAAGCCAACGCAATCAAAAGATACAGCCGTTTATGCCGCAAATTTTTCGACACTTGCAAGGTAATCAAAACCTAAAGGGTACTTCCAGTCGGCCTAGAATCTTGAAATTTGGCATAAAGCAACGTTTTATAGCACACATGAAGGAAAAATTCCGAAAACCTTAAATTTTTAGTTACATTACAAAATATATATTTTTTTAATAAACTTTTTCCTTTTTTCCTCATGGACGCGTAGAGCTATAAAGTTGAAATTCATATCAAATACTTAGATCTAATTGCCTTTAACCCGTGAATAAAATGACTCGATTGTCGTAATGAACGAACTTTGTAAACCTTGCAGGTTTGTACGGAACCCTCGGTGCGCGAGTCCGACTCGCACTTGGCCGGTTTTTTTTTTAATTCCTTCACAAAGAAATACAGGACAACTCCGGCAATGTAGACATTATGTCACCAAAGGGAAAATCTAACCAATAAAACACGTCCGTTCATGAAAATATTCAAGGCCTTCCCGACGAAGATCATAAATTAGAATTATATTTAAACTAGCTTTCGCCGCACGCTCTTCGCGCGTGCGTGCTCAAGCTAGGTCTGCGACGCTGGACGCTCCGGGCTTCGCCCTACGCGGAGCTCGGCCTGCGGCCTCGCGATACGCAGCTCGGCCTGCGGCCTCGCGAAATTACTTTTCTGGGTTGTACCGTCCGCGTGGGCGGGCGCGGTGGGCTTTTTTGTGGTTCGTTGATATTGTTTTTGTGTGGGGGCTCCTTGGGGCGCCAGCCGCTCCGGGCTTCGCCCTCCGCGGCAATGCTTTGGCGGCTTGGGTTGGCTCGCTCGGCCTGCGGCCTCGCAAACTATTTTTTTTTTCATTATTGAATGAATAACTCTTGGGGCACTGCTCCGGGCTTCGCCCTGCGCAGGGCTCGACCTACGGTCTCGCTTATTTTAGTAGAGTAACAGAAAGAGGGTGGGCTCGCTCGGCCTTCGGCCTCGCATAGTTTTTTTTTCATTAGTAGGTAAATACTCCTTGGCGCACTGCTCCGGGCTTCGCCCTACGCAGGGCTTGACCTCCGGTCTCGCCTGTTTCAGTAGCGTAACTAAAAGAGCTTGGGCTCGCTCGGCCTACGGCTTCGCATAGTTTTTTTTTTCATAAGTAGGAGATTATTCCTTGGGGCACTGCTACGGGCTTCGCCCTACGCAGGGCACGACCTTCGGTCTCGCGTATTATGGTAGCGTAACTAAAAGAGGATGGGCTCGCTCGGCCTACGGCCTCGCATAGTTTTTTTTTCATAAGTAGGTGATTATTCCTTGGGGCACTGCTACGGGCTTCGCCCTATGCAGGACTCGACCTTCGGTCTCGCGTATTATGGTAGCGTAACTAAAAGAAGATGGTCTTGCTCGGCCTGCGGCCTCGCATAGTTTTTATTTTTTCATTAGTGCGTGAATATTCCTTATTACACTGCTCCGGGCTTCGCCCTACGCAAGGCTCGACCTTCGGTCTCGCGTATTATGGTAGCGTTACTAAAAGAGGATGGGCTCGCTCGGCCTGCGGCCTCGCACAGTTTTTTTTTTCATTAGTGGGCGCATACTCCTTGGGGCACTGCTCCGGGCTTCGCCCTGCGCAGGGCTCGACCTTCGGTCTCGCATGTCATAGTAGATACCATAAGAATGTTCGTCACGTTAAGTAATGTAAGTATGTTCGTCACATCAAGTATCGTAAGTATGTTCGTCACATCAAGTATCGTAAGTATGTTCGTCACATCAAGTATCGTAAGTATGTTCGTCACACCAAGTATCGTAAGTATGTTCGTCACATCAAGTATCGTAAGTATGTTCGTCACTTGTATGAGAAATCGTGATTTTTGAATTGGCTTTTTTTTTATTCCTGCTAAATTTATGAGGTCATTTGGGGCCTCAATGGAGTCTGTGGACCATTTTTGGCAGGACCTCATACTTGGTTTTTAAAATATCGCGAATTTACGTTTCGGGGTAAATCTCAGAAATTACCCTAAAAATGGGGTAAATTTTTATACCATTTTATAGGTTATTAGGAGACCTCCAAAAGAGCTCCCGGTTTTTCTTTTCTCAGACGTACCCTTCTGCCCTTAAAATCACTTTGAATTTTTCGAAAACCTAACTTTTTTACAAAATGGCCGCCTGCCCATACGCCATTTTGTTTTTCCAACTTTTGATACCTAGTAGTCAGTAATAACTATATTACACACCAAATGGCTTTCACACTTTTTTTTTGCGTCATACAAAGTGGGCGACCAGGACCCCTCGAAGGGACCCCTTTGAAAAAAGTTTGAGCCACCGTCCATCCCAGTGTTGCCAGATGACGGAGATAAAAATAGTCAAATGTCATTTAAATGGGCCCCATCTCTATGCTTCTGGGAATAATTTTTGCGAAATGTCATTATTTCTATTTTCGACTTTTTCGGGGCATTTCTCAAAAACTACCAAAAATGTCGAAATTATTTTTTTACCTGGCAATACTTTATAACTATACACACATTGGCCTAGTACATTGCACACCGCTCAAATGTTGCCATCTACCCGAAAATTAATTTTTTAACTTTCGAAAACGCGATTTTTTCACAAAATGGCCGCCAGCGCAGCCGCCATCTTGAAAGTCTGTCATTTCATATTTTTCCCATATACTACACTATATATGACGTCGATTGGCATTTTTACTTTTTTCCTGCCAAGCATCTTGGCGGCCAGACAACTCGGCAAAAAAGGCATTGCCAAAAAATTTGTTTTCCCCGCCGTGCCGAGTGTTGCCAGGCCACCATGATAAAAATGGTCAAATGTCATTCTAATGGGCTAAATCTGTGAGCATATGGCAACTTTTTATTTAAAATGTTGGTCCTTCTTTTTTCGACTTTTTTGGGCCATATCTCAAAAACTATCAAAAAAGTCGAAAATATTTTTGTACCTGGCAACACACAAAAGCCCAACGGATAACCGACCAGTACATTGCAATTCTGTTAAATGTTGCCATCACACTAAAAATCCATTTTGAATTTTTCGAAAATCAAACTTTTTCACAAAATGGCGGCCAGTGCCGACGCCATATTGAAAATCGAAAAAATCGGAATTTTTCCATATACCTGACTATATATGGCAACATTTGGCACTTTTACTTTTTTTCTGCCATTTGCCGGAATGCTCAAAGTATAAGCCAAAAAAGGGTCTGCCAAAAAATTATTTTGCCCGCCAAAACCAGTGTTGCCAGAATTTTTCTTCAAAACTACCCTGAGGCTAATACCAGTCGGGGTTGCCATAAATGTGCATACTCGAAAATTGGATATACTTCACACTTTTGTCACTCACATTTGGGGCCTTGTGGCAAAAACTACTATCAATTTGGTAGAAATTCAAAAATCTACCAACGGACCGATAAATAACCTACCACTGCTACATACAAGCCAAATCGATCGAGTGTTGCCATCAGTGAGAAAAATCAATTTAAAAATAGCACAAATTTTTCTTGGGACAAAATGGATACCAGCGGCGCCGCCATATTGTTTTTTCATAATCTGTGGATGCAATCTTAAAGACGAGTATAAACGCTAAAAGGAACCAAAAAAAAAATTAATTTGTCTATGCACGTTTCAGAGAGGGAATTTCTCAAAAATGGGTCTGAAAACGGTCGAAATCACTTTTTCAGTCCAAGATGGCGGCGCCGCCATTTTGTTTTTTTGACATTTTATTTTTTTTATTTTAATTATTTGACCTACTCTACAAGCCCCAAAAATTTGGCAGCGATCCGATGGATAATGACCGAGTTACGATAACCAGCAAAGCCGCCATTTTGTTTTTTGGAAAAAAAAAATTGAAAAACCTGTATTGATTGACGTCCGATTTACGGTCACCCTACATCATTTTCCCGATTTTTTCCTCTAAATACCCGAAAAAAACCCCTGATGAGTCAGTCAGTGAGTGGTAATTTAGCTTTATATATTATAGATGGCTACCACAAAGTGCAAGATTACCTAGATCACCAAATCACTAGATCATTAAAGAAGGCCTAGCAGACTACACGTCGAAACGCGGTCATAAAAACTTATGATATACATTGCGAATCCACTTAAAGAAACACGAGTAAACCATTTTATTTTTCTTGCATGACCATACCTAAAAATAGCTTTCCAGTGAATACATATTTGGCAAATACATAATCATTTATCCCTATATATCATTTATTATTACTTTACCAAATCCCGTAATATATTTGAATACTACTGATAACCGTTAAATTTGTCCAAGCTCTTTTACTTATATGATTCCTCAATGAATATTTGCACACGTACGTACCTATCACTAATTTTTGTTGTCTCCTATTCAATTCTTATTTTATAATTCTAGTATAGCTTGTTAGGCATTCATTCATGTGATATTTTACCTTAAAATCTGTAACAACGGTATTTAAAAGCTACGCCCTAATCCCAGACTCCAACGACATGTGTTCGTTATTGCGTTAAGAGTACATCGTATACACGTTGGGCGATAGAAAAATAAACCTATGCAAGCACAACTCAACAAGTCTATAATATTGAGGTCCGTTTCAATTAGGAATCTACCCCGACTCCCATAATACGTGAAACAATATAACTAATTTAATCTGTTATTTATTTAAGGAATTAAGGATATTACACAGCAAGCAACGAAGTATTGAGTATTTAGTTCCATTTGTGCTAAGAAAATGACTTTATTACGAAAATAAAATAACTGGGCGTGGTCAAAGAAAAAAATATTCAAACATGTACCGCTTTAGTTATTCTATTATTCACTACTGATTTTACTTCCATTTGCCAGTGGTAACTGAACAGCTATTCACTTTAAAGCCGTACATTATTGCTGAAAAAAAAAGTTCGCCCATTCTCGGTTATTGTGGACGTGAAAAGAAAATTAAGAGAATTTTCTTACGATCCCACTTCTGAACTGTTGGCAATCAGTTCAGAAGGAGTGGGTTTGTGAAAATAACAACCAAAATACTCAAGATTTAATCACTTTATATTCTCTATATTCACTATTTTTCATACAAAATAATACTTCACTAGTATACAATCCTAATATCCTAAGTCCTATCCTAACCTAATCCCTCATAATTCATATTCCTATCAATTCCTACCAATCCAATCAATAATCCTACCAATATCCTACCAATCCTACCATCCTACCAAAAATATAAATCTATTAACACTTACTGGTTACAGGTAATCCACATAATATAATAATGCACATAATCCACATAAAGCACTCTATACGTCCGTTCGGTCCGGCGTCTCGTAACAGAATGTCGATAACTGACAACTTGTCTGCCTTTTATACGCTTGGACGTCAGATGTCAATTGAGTGACTATTTAATTTAATTTCCTACTCGCACGCCGGATTTCAATTGAGAGACTATTTTATCAGAGAAATAATAAGCTATGCAATGTATTACCAACTTAAAGGTATAAAATGTATTAATGTGTATAATAAACGCTAACACTAAGTAGTGATTCCATACATTAGAACTTGGACACTGTTAGTTGATTTTGACACTACAACGACTAGGCAAAACTAAGTAGGTACTTGATGAGGACAAAGAGATTAGGAAGACTTGGAGGAAACTTATAAGAACTGGATTTCTTCTCATACATGCCTTAAAAATCTATAATATATAAAGCTAAATTACCACTCACTGACTGACTCATCAGGGGTTTTTTTCGGGTATTTAGAGGAAAAAATCGGGAAAATGATGTAGGGTGACCGTAAATCGGACGTCAATCAATACAGGTTTTTCAATTTTTTTTTTCCAAAAAACAAAATGGCGGCTTTGCTGGTTATCGTAACTCGGTCATTATCCATCGGATCGCTGCCAAATTTTTGGGGCTTGTAGAGTAGGTCAAATAATTAAAATAAAAAAAATAAAATGTCAAAAAAACAAAATGGCGGCGCCGCCATCTTGGACTGAAAAAGTGATTTCGACCGTTTTCAGACCCATTTTTGAGAAATTCCCTCTCTGAAACGTGCATAGACAAATTAATTTTTTTTTTGGTTCCTTTTAGCGTTTATACTCGTCTTTAAGATTGCATCCACAGATTATGAAAAAACAATATGGCGGCGCCGCTGGTATCCATTTTGTCCCAAGAAAAATTTGTGCTATTTTTAAATTGATTTTTCTCACTGATGGCAACACTCGATCGATTTGGCTTGTATGTAGCAGTGGTAGGTTATTTATCGGTCCGTTGGTAGATTTTTGAATTTCTACCAAATTGATAGTAGTTTTTGCCACAAGGCCCCAAATGTGAGTGACAAAAGTGTGAAGTATATCCAATTTTCGAGTATGCACATTTATGGCAACCCCGACTGGTATTAGCCTCAGGGTAGTTTTGAAGAAAAATTCTGGCAACACTGGTTTTGGCGGGCAAAATAATTTTTTGGCAGACCCTTTTTTGGCTTATACTTTGAGCATTCCGGCAAATGGCAGAAAAAAAGTAAAAGTGCCAAATGTTGCCATATATAGTCAGGTATATGGAAAAATTCCGATTTTTTCGATTTTCAATATGGCGTCGGCACTGGCCGCCATTTTGTGAAAAAGTTTGATTTTCGAAAAATTCAAAATGGATTTTTAGTGTGATGGCAACATTTAACAGAATTGCAATGTACTGGTCGGTTATCCGTTGGGCTTTTGTGTGTTGCCAGGTACAAAAATATTTTCGACTTTTTTGATAGTTTTTGAGATATGGCCCAAAAAAGTCGAAAAAAGAAGGACCAACATTTTAAATAAAAAGTTGCCATATGCTCACAGATTTAGCCCATTAGAATGACATTTGACCATTTTTATCATGGTGGCCTGGCAACACTCGGCACGGCGGGGAAAACAAATTTTTTGGCAATGCCTTTTTTGCCGAGTTGTCTGGCCGCCAAGATGCTTGGCAGGAAAAAAGTAAAAATGCCAATCGACGTCATATATAGTGTAGTATATGGGAAAAATATGAAATGACAGACTTTCAAGATGGCGGCTGCGCTGGCGGCCATTTTGTGAAAAAATCGCGTTTTCGAAAGTTAAAAAATTAATTTTCGGGTAGATGGCAACATTTGAGCGGTGTGCAATGTACTAGGCCAATGTGTGTATAGTTATAAAGTATTGCCAGGTAAAAAAATAATTTCGACATTTTTGGTAGTTTTTGAGAAATGCCCCGAAAAAGTCGAAAATAGAAATAATGACATTTCGCAAAAATTATTCCCAGAAGCATAGAGATGGGGCCCATTTAAATGACATTTGACTATTTTTATCTCCGTCATCTGGCAACACTGGGATGGACGGTGGCTCAAACTTTTTTCAAAGGGGTCCCTTCGAGGGGTCCTGGTCGCCCACTTTGTATGACGCAAAAAAAAAGTGTGAAAGCCATTTGGTGTGTAATATAGTTATTACTGACTACTAGGTATCAAAAGTTGGAAAAACAAAATGGCGTATGGGCAGGCGGCCATTTTGTAAAAAAGTTAGGTTTTCGAAAAATTCAAAGTGATTTTAAGGGCAGAAGGGTACGTCTGAGAAAAGAAAAACCGGGAGCTCTTTTGGAGGTCTCCTAATAACCTATAAAATGGTATAAAAATTTACCCCATTTTTAGGGTAATTTCTGAGATTTACCCCGAAACGTAAATTCGCGATATTTTAAAAACCAAGTATGAGGTCCTGCCAAAAATGGTCCACAGACTCCATTGAGGCCCCAAATGACCTCATAAATTTAGCAGGAATAAAAAAAAAGCCAATTCAAAAATCACGATTTCTCATACAAGTGACGAACATACTTACGATACTTGATGTGACGAACATACTTACGATACTTGGTGTGACGAACATACTTACGATACTTGATGTGACGAACATACTTACGATACTTGATGTGACGAACATACTTACGATACTTGATGTGACGAACATACTTACATTACTTAACGTGACGAACATTCTTATGGTATCTACTATGACATGCGAGACCGAAGGTCGAGCCCTGCGCAGGGCGAAGCCCGGAGCAGTGCCCCAAGGAGTATGCGCCCACTAATGAAAAAAAAAACTGTGCGAGGCCGCAGGCCGAGCGAGCCCATCCTCTTTTAGTAACGCTACCATAATACGCGAGACCGAAGGTCGAGCCTTGCGTAGGGCGAAGCCCGGAGCAGTGTAATAAGGAATATTCACGCACTAATGAAAAAATAAAAACTATGCGAGGCCGCAGGCCGAGCAAGACCATCTTCTTTTAGTTACGCTACCATAATACGCGAGACCGAAGGTCGAGTCCTGCATAGGGCGAAGCCCGTAGCAGTGCCCCAAGGAATAATCACCTACTTATGAAAAAAAAACTATGCGAGGCCGTAGGCCGAGCGAGCCCATCCTCTTTTAGTTACGCTACCATAATACGCGAGACCGAAGGTCGTGCCCTGCGTAGGGCGAAGCCCGTAGCAGTGCCCCAAGGAATAATCTCCTACTTATGAAAAAAAAAACTATGCGAAGCCGTAGGCCGAGCGAGCCCAAGCTCTTTTAGTTACGCTACTGAAACAGGCGAGACCGGAGGTCAAGCCCTGCGTAGGGCGAAGCCCGGAGCAGTGCGCCAAGGAGTATTTACCTACTAATGAAAAAAAAACTATGCGAGGCCGAAGGCCGAGCGAGCCCACCCTCTTTCTGTTACTCTACTAAAATAAGCGAGACCGTAGGTCGAGCCCTGCGCAGGGCGAAGCCCGGAGCAGTGCCCCAAGAGTTATTCATTCAATAATGAAAAAAAAAATAGTTTGCGAGGCCGCAGGCCGAGCGAGCCAACCCAAGCCGCCAAAGCATTGCCGCGGAGGGCGAAGCCCGGAGCGGCTGGCGCCCCAAGGAGCCCCCACACAAAAACAATATCAACGAACCACAAAAAAGCCCACCGCGCCCGCCCACGCGGACGGTACAACCCAGAAAAGTAATTTCGCGAGGCCGCAGGCCGAGCTGCGTATCGCGAGGCCGCAGGCCGAGCTCCGCGTAGGGCGAAGCCCGGAGCGTCCAGCGTCGCAGACCTAGCTTGAGCACGCACGCGCGAAGAGCGTGCGGCGAAAGCTAGTCTATCTATAATATATAAAGCTAAATTACCACTCACTGACTGACTCATCAGGGGTTTTTTTCGGGTATTTAGAGGAAAAAATCGGGAAAATGATGTAGGGTGACCGTAAATCGGACGTCAATCAATACAGGTTTTTCAATTTTTTTTTTCCAAAAAACAAAATGGCGGCTTTGCTGGTTATCGTAACTCGGTCATTATCCATCGGATCGCTGCCAAATTTTTGGGGCTTGTAGAATAGGTCAAATGATTAAAATAAAAAAAATAAAATGTCAAAAAAACAAAATGGCGGCGCCGCCATCTTGGACTGAAAAAGTGATTTCGACCGTTTTCAGACCCATTTTTGAGAAATTCCCTCTCTGAAACGTGCATAGACAAATTAATTTTTTTTTTGGTTCCTTTTAGCGTATATACTCGTCTTTAAGATTGCATCCACAGATTATGAAAAAACAATATGGCGGCGCCGCTGGTATCCATTTTGTCCCAAGAAAAATTTGTGCTATTTTTAAATTGATTTTTCTCACTGATGGCAACACTCGATCGATTTGGCTTGTATGTAGCAGTGGTAGGTTATTTATCGGTCCGTTGGTAGATTTTTGAATTTCTACCAAATTGATAGTAGTTTTTGCCACAAGGCCCCAAATGTGAGTGACAAAAGTGTGAAGTATATCCAATTTTCGAGTATGCACATTTATGGCAACCCCGACTGGTATTAGCCTCAGGGTAGTTTTGAAGAAAAATTCTGGCAACACTGGTTTTGGCGGGCAAAATAATTTTTTGGCAGACCCTTTTTTGGCTTATACTTTGAGCATTCCGGCAAATGGCAGAAAAAAAGTAAAAATGTCAAATGTTGCCATATATAGTCAGGTATATGGGAAAATTCCGATTTTTTCGATTTTCAATATGGCGTCGGCACTGGCCGCCATTTTGTGAAAAAGTTTGATTTTCGAAAAATTCAAAATGGATTTTTAGTGTGATGGCAACATTTAACAGAATTGCAATGTACTGGTCGGTTATCCGTTGGGCTTTTGTGTGTTGCCAGGTACAAAAATATTTTCGACTTTTTTGATAGTTTTTGAGATATGGCCCAAAAAAGTCGAAAGTAGAAGGACCAACATTTTAAATAAAAAGTTGCCATGTGCTCACAGATTTAGCCCATTAGAATGACATTTGACCATTTTTATCATGGTGGCCTGGCAACACTCGGCACGGCGGGGAAAACAAATTTTTTGGCAATGCCTTTTTTGCCGAGTTGTCTGGCCGCCAAGATGCTTGGCAGGAAAAAAGTAAAAATGCCAATCGACGTCATATATAGTGTAGTATATGGGAAAAATATGAAATGACAGACTTTCAAGATGGCGGCTGCGCTGGCGGCCATTTTGTGAAAAAATCGCGTTTTCGAAAGTTAAAAAATTAATTTTCGGGTAGATGGCAACATTTGAGCGGTGTGCAATGTACTAGGCCAATGTGTGTATAGTTATAAAGTATTGCCAGGTAAAAAAATAATTTCGACATTTTTGGTAGTTTTTGAGAAATGCCCCGAAAAAGTCGAAAATAGAAATAATGACATTTCGCAAAAATTATTCCCAGAAGCATAGAGATGGGGCCCATTTAAATGACGTTTGACTATTTTTATCTCCGTCATCTGGCAACACTGGGATGGACGGTGGCTCAAACTTTTTTCAAAGGGGTCCCTTCGAGGGGTCCTGGTCGCCCACTTTGTATGACGCAAAAAAAAAGTGTGAAAGCCATTTGGTGTGTAATATAGTTATTACTGACTACTAGGTATCAAAAGTTGGAAAAACAAAATGGCGTATGGGCAGGCGGCCATTTTGTAAAAAAGTTAGGTTTTCGAAAAATTCAAAGTGATTTTAAGGGCAGAAGGGTACGTCTGAGAAAAGAAAAACCAGGAGCTCTTTTGGAGGTCTCCTAATAACCTATAAAATGGTATAAAAATTTACCCCATTTTTAGGGTAATTTCTGAGATTTACCCCGAAACGTAAATTCGCGATATTTTAAAAACCAAGTATGAGGTCCTGCCAAAAATGGTCCACAGACTCCATTGAGGCCCCAAATGACCTCATAAATTTAGCAGGAATAAAAAAAAGCCAATTCAAAAATCACGATTTCTCATACAAGTGACGAACATACTTACGATACTTGATGTGACGAACATACTTACGATACTTGGTGTGACGAACATACTTACGATACTTGATGTGACGAACATACTTACGATACTTGATGTGACGAACATACTTACAATACTTGATGTGACGAACATACTTACATTACTTAACGTGACGAACATTCTTATGGTATCTACTATGACATGCGAGACCGAAGGTCGAGCCCTGCGCAGGGCGAAGCCCGGAGCAGTGCCCCAAGGAGTATGCGCCCACTAATGAAAAAAAAAACTGTGCGAGGCCGCAGGCCGAGCGAGCCCATCCTCTTTTAGTAACGCTACCATAATACGCGAGACCGAAGGTCGAGCCTTGCGTAGGGCGAAGCCCGGAGCAGTGTAATAAGGAATATTCACGCACTAATGAAAAAATAAAAACTATGCGAGGCCGCAGGCCGAGCAAGACCATCTTCTTTTAGTTACGCTACCATAATACGCGAGACCGAAGGTCGAGTCCTGCATAGGGCGAAGCCCGTAGCAGTGCCCCAAGGAATAATCACCTACTTATGAAAAAAAAACTATGCGAGGCCGTAGGCCGAGCGAGCCCATCCTCTTTTAGTTACGCTACCATAATACGCGAGACCGAAGGTCGTGCCCTGCGTAGGGCGAAGCCCGTAGCAGTGCCCCAAGGAATAATCTCCTACTTATGAAAAAAAAAAACTATGCGAAGCCGTAGGCCGAGCGAGCCCATCCTGTTTTAGTTACGCTACCATAATAAGCGAGACCGAAGGTCGAGTCCTGCGTAGGGCGAAGCCCGTAGCAGTGCCCCAAGGAATAATCACCTACTTGTGAAAAAAAAACTATGCGAGGCCGTAGGCCGATCGAGCCCATCCTCTTTTAGTTACGCTACCATAATACGCGAGACCGAATGTCGAGCCCTGCGTAGGGCGAAGCCCGTAGCAGTGCCCCAAGGAATAATCACCTACTTGTGAAAAAAAAACTATGCGAGGCCGTAGGCCGAGCGAGCCCATCCTCTTTTAGTTACGGTACCATAATACGCGAGACCGAAGGTCGAGCCCTGCGAAGGGCGAAGCCCGTAGCAGTGCCCCAAGGAATATTCACCTACTTATGAAAAAAAAACTATGCGAGGCCGCAGGCCGAGCGAGCCCAAGCTCTTTTAGTTACGCTACTGAAACAGGCGAGACCGGAGGTCAAGCCCTGCGTAGGGCGAAGCCCGGAGCAGTGCGCCAAGGAGTATTTACCTACTAATGAAAAAAAAACTATGCGAGGCCGAAGGCCGAGCGAGCCCACCCTCTTTTTGTTACACTACTAAAATAAGCGAGACCGTAGGTCGAGCCCTGCGCAGGCCGAAGCCCGGAGCAGTGCCCTAAGAGTTATTCATTCAATAATGAAAAAAAAAAATAGTTTGCGAGGCCGCAGGCCGAGCGAGCCAACCCAAGCCGCCAAAGCATTGCCGCGGAGGGCGAAGCCCGGAGCGGCTGGCGCCCCAAGGAGCCCCCACACAAAAACAATATCAACGAACCACAAAAAAGCCCACCGCGCCCGCCCACGCGGACGGTACAACCCAGAAAAGTAATTTCGCGAGGCCGCAGGCCGAGCTGCGTATCGCGAGGCCGCAGGCCGAGCTCCGCGTAGGGCGAAGCCCGGAGCGTCCAGCGTCGCAGACCTAGCTTGAGCACGCACGCGCGAAGAGCGTGCGGCGAAAGCTAGTTGGTAATATATTAGTACATGACTCTGTGCGAGATTTAAATCGATATAATACTTAGATCAACAATATGTTGCGGTCAAACGTGTATTGGGACACCGCGGTTAGGATTTTTATTTCTTTGGATAATTCTTTAAGTGATTTACGGGATTGGGGTCTGTAATGTAGACCGGAGCACCCTTCTGTGATACAGGGTTAGTTTGTGAGGCTGATTCCCATAAGGGCAAACTGTGGGATATGATGCTGTGGAAGTGACTGGATTGAATTAGCCTTGAGGTATCGATGTCAGTTCCCTAGTTTTTTGTAATTAGGTTACGTTATGACAACTGAGTCCGCCCGTTGTAACTTGAGAGTTCGCAGTTATCCCTGGAAGGGTCGTGCATTCAGCGGGTTCCGTGTGTTTACTGTTCATGGTTATGTGAGTATTTATTTGACTCTCATTCATATTTACATCGTCCCACGGAAGTGAAGTAGTAGTACAAACTGACCGAAGCCTCTGTTCACAGAAAAATAAAAATAAAATTGAATCTAATATTTGTGTGTGTCCTATATGGTCACATTTGCTTTTGAAGGAGATTGGGCTTAGAGTTTTCGGCTAAGGATTTATCTTGCTCGTTATTCAGGGTAGGTATGTTAGAAAAGTAAGTTTTGGATTGAGTGGCTGCTTCAGCATCGGAATTGGGACGATTGTCACTTTCTTTAGAGATCTTGTGGTAATGAACCGGGGTTCTATGTCCTTTATTACTTTTAGATAAGTACTCGTTATTTGTCTTCGCCACTATACAAGCCTTTTTAAAAAGGGTTTCGTATACTTTTAAACATTATATTCTCATCCTTTGATCTGGCTTGGGTTGCACAAGGTTCGAATAATTTCCTTCTGTTAATAATGTGAATGCCTGGAGTGGCCCAGTCACATAGATTTGTCTTTCGTCTGCCTTGGCCTATTTCTTAGTAAATACATACATGCAGTATTTGTAAAAAGATTAATTAATTTTTAATGGTGTCAGATGGAAAACATTGTCTGTGTGGGATACTTGAGGGATTTTATAATCAATTTTTTCTATATCTCAGTACGATTTTCGAGGCTAGATCGATGTGTGAGGTTTGCGCCCGTGAAGGCGCCCAGGTGCTGCCATTTGGTCGCTCTGGGCCGGGTTTATAATGTCTATTGCTGTTGACTTACTGATAGGTTTGAGGTAACAGAAAAATTTATATTTTCGGGCCAGTGCGTGATATTCAAGTGGGTCCATCAAAAGGGTCAGGGGATATGGATAACATTGGAAATTGGTCGGAGTCTGAGAGAATAGTGGATTCGGATGAATTTTCATTATCGGAGGTCGGGGTCTATATATAGGCAATCATGGTCTACATCATCATTGTGCTGCTCAAGCTCTGAGCATAACCTGGTGCACTCAACGAAGAGCGATGATATATCACATTATTACGATCTTTTGACTTTGAACCATTTTCAACTGATATCAGTAGCCCGTCTCTGTCTGCGGTGCTCCTAGGGAATGATCTAACCTAATGATTTTGTGATTAGAATAGATATTCATTACTGTATCCTATACGGGTGATTTGGTGGACACTGCTAATGTTGATGATGGTGAACTTGTTGTGCAGTTTAGGGGGTCTTGCATCTGTGAGCGGTCTCTTCCAGACAATCTTGGGGTAGAGGATAGTTAAAAGATGAGGATGAGGTGATCTATCAACTGAGTGAATTACAATTGATGATTGATGAATGTGAACAGCAAGCGACCTTCCCTCCCTTCGAGTATTTAAGGTTGTCTATTACAGCCACGCTGTAACAGATGAACAGATAGCAGTATTCGGTCCGGACATGCTTTTTGTAGAGTCATAGTACACTTTTTTTTTTGGTTCTATAATCAATGGGTTTCGCCGCGCACGCGATGAGAGAAGGGTTTTGACGATTTTTGTTCATATCTTGAATTGAAATGAAAATAGAAGCTTTAATTACATAGATTTAAATAGAGGTACTTATTAATCTCCAAGTAAAATATGGAAGGGTTATGCTAACGCCATATTCGGAGAGTGGATTCTGCCCGGGGGAACCGGCAGGAAACAAGATGTTACTCTTTTTCTATCGGCAATTTTTGTATTACAATGTTTTATTGTTATTATGCACTGCAAAGTTGCGTTTATATAATGCAAAATTCAAACTTTAGTGAAATTCTATTATGAATCCCATATTAAAAATTATGACCTGTGTATACCAAGGATAGTGTAGCTTCCTAAAGGCTTATAACTGATTAGGTTTTGACAAAAGATTTAACATTTTGTCTGAACGGTATTCTGTCGAATAGGTGAGTTGTGTTCTGTCGAAATATGGCTTGTCGAAATAGAATATTGTCGGAGTACCTAGTGTTTTGGTAACTTAAGGGTTTTCTTCCCAGGGTATATAGGTGAAATGAGATTATTATTGGGCGTCTGAAATTTTTAGGAGTATATACAGGAACTTTTTGACTCTTTCAAATGTTTTGTTTAAAATGGAATTTTATCCTAACAATACTAGTTTCTTGACCTAGTGTCTTAAAACAACATCTAGTGCATATTTTCCAACTATGTCGGATATGAATCGGCAAAAAAAAAATAAAAAAATGTTTGAGAAAATTGAACAACGATTGTACACTGAGTAGTGATTCAACGATTCAATTTTGTACTATCTACGTCGTACTATGTCGACAAGAAATGTGTCAATGATGCCTTAAGGAAACGAAATTATTTTTAGGATAAAACTATATAATTAAGGCGATTTTAGGGATTTTTGAGAAAAGCTTAGGGATAATAAATATTTTTGGGAGTTGGTACACTAAGTAGTGATTCCATGCATTAGAACTTGGACACTGTTAGTTGACTTTGACACTACAACGACTAGGCAAAACTAAGTACTTGATGAGGGCAAAGAGATGAGGAAGACTTGGAGGAAACTTATAGGAACTGGATTTCTTCTCATACATGCCTTAAAATTTAAATATAATTCTAATTTATGATCTTCGTCGGGAAGGCCTTGAATATTTTCATGAACGGACGTGTTTTATTGGTTAGATTTTCCCTTTGGTGACATAATGTCTACATTGCCGGAGTTGTCCTGTATTTCTTTGTGAAGGAATTAAAAAAAAACCGGCCAAGTGCGAGTCGGACTCGCACACCGAGGGTTCCGTACAAACCTGCAAGGTTTACAAAGTTCGTTCATTACGACAATCGAGTCATTTTTTTCACGGGTTAAAGGCAATTAGATCTAAGTATTTGATATGAATTTCAACTTGATAGCTCTACGCGTTCATGAGGAAAAAAGGAAAAAGTTTATATTTATTAAAAAAATATATATTTTGTAATGTGACTAAAAATTTAAGGTTTTCGGAATTTTTCCTTCATGTGTGCTATAAAACGTTGCTTCATGCCAAATTTCAAGATTCTAGGTCGACTGGAAGTACACGTTAGGTTTTGATTCCCTTGCAAGTGTCAAAAATTTGCGGCATAAACGGCTGTATCTTTTGATTGCGTTGGCTTAGAAGTTTGATTTTTTTTACAGCTTCAAGGGACAGTAGACCTGAGTAATTGATATAACAGACGGACAACAAAGTGATCCTATAAGGGTTCAGTTTTTTTTCCTTTTGAGGTACGGAACCCTAAAAATGGAATACTTTTGCATTCTCAATGTGATTTTTTCTGCTTGGTAAGAGCGGGTTAAGTGGCCAGATTCTTAGCTGAACACATACAATGTGATAGCGATATTACTACTTATTTGTCCTATTGAAATCGGATGATTAGAATATTATGTCTTTTGTCAAATAGACTCTCGATACATTAAGTGTCAGTGAGTTGCAGTCATTCTTATGAAATTACCTATTATTTCAATTTTTCATTTCTGTCCGTGCTAGACACTCACTGTGGGTCAGTCCGAGCATTGTAATATTTTGAATGGTTAATGGATTTTGAACATTGAAGGCACTTCATAAGCCTTTTTTTCCCTATAAGTTATGATCGCACGCTGGCGGGAACAGTTCTGGTTGCATTCACTATGGTGGTCGTTGCAATATGTCGATGAGATG
Source organism: Conogethes punctiferalis (assembly GCA_031163375.1). NCBI lineage: Eukaryota > Metazoa > Arthropoda > Insecta > Lepidoptera > Crambidae > Conogethes > Conogethes punctiferalis. Next base: position 5,502,454 of record CM062106.1, on the reverse strand, counting down.
GTTGAGGTGAGAGGCTCTTCAGGGCCAGGGTGTGTTCCTTTTTCTTCGTTTTGGAACTCGTCACAACACCAACAATATATGAAATGTTTAGCTGAAATAATTGATTTATCCGAAGCGAAGCGAGAAGCGGGCTGCTAGTATTTTATATTCTGTTTTGTATTGATTTTGTAGGACGCGATGTTTTTGATGAATCTTATTCAACACCTGATCTGTCTTTCCTTTACATACTTAAGTTGAAATGCCTATTAGACCAGATGACTGTATACGAAGTGGAGGAAGTTTGAATTACTTTTTACAGCTTTCATGTGTTATAAAAGGTAGCTACGGTAAGGGTAAAATTGGAACCATAAAAACAAACACTCATTATGAGTAGACATTTAAACGAGTTGTCTGATAGAGGCTGATGATGATGATGATTCAAAATACTTATTAGATCAGATGACTGTGTACGAAGTGGCGAAAGTTTGAATTACATTTTACTTATTTTCCATGTGTTATAGGTAACCACGGTACAGGTAAAATTGAAACTATAAAAACAAACATTCATTATAAGTAGATATTCAAAGGAGTGGACTGATACAGGCTGATGATGATGAACCTGATGATGATACTGATGATGATGCTGATGATGATGATGATTCAAACGAGTACGGTGCTAAGTATAGTATCTATATACGTACATGTAGTCCATGTTTGCAACAATGAATGTGTATTTTACGATAACAATACTAAGCTTTTAAAAGTTTTTCAGATACCCACTACTACGGAAGAAGATGGATATGGATGGACAGTCGAGGGCAAGGAGTGAGGAAGGAATGGAGCCCAGGTAGGGCAGAAGTGGAGCCCAGGAAAGGCTGGAATAGAGCACAGGCATGGCAGGAATAAGAGCCCAGGCAGGGCAGGAGTGGAGTCCAGGTAAAGCAGGACTGGAGCCCAGGTTAGAGGGCATAACTAGAGCCCAGGTTAGAGGGCATAACTAGAGCCCAGGTTAGAGGGCATAACTAGAGCCCAGGTTAGAGGGCCAAACTAGACTTTACTTGACTGGACTGGAGCGGACTGGACCGGACCGGACAGATGGGACAAGAGGACATCTCAAGAAACTGCTAAGAAGACACCAAGCTGAAACTAAGGCAAAGACTAAGGCGAAGAAGACACCAAGCTGAAACTAAGGCGAAGACTATGGCGAAGAAGACACCAAGCTGAAACTTCTAGTAGCAAGCGTGAGGACCCGCTTCGAACAGGATGGCCGAGCTGTTAGCGTTTATTATACACATTAATACATTTTATACCTTTAAGTTGGTAATACATTGCATAGCTTATTATTTCTCTGATAAAATAGTCTCTCAATTGAAATCCGGCGTGCGAGTAGGAAATTAAATTAAATAGTCACTCAATTGACATCTGACGTCCAAGCGTATAAAAGGCAGACAAGTTGTCAGTTATCGACATTCTGTTACGAGACGCCGGACCGAACGGACGTATAGAGTGCTTTATGTGGATTATGTGCATTATTATATTATGTGGATTACCTGTAACCAGTAAGTGTTAATAGATTTATATTTTTGGTAGGATTGGTAGGATGGTAGGATTGGTAGGATATTGGTAGGATTATTGATTGGATTGGTAGGAATTGATAGGAATATGAATTATGAGGGATTAGGTTAGGATAGGACTTAGGATATTAGGATTGTATACTAGTGAAGTATTATTTTGTATGAAAAATAGTGAATATAGAGAATATAAAGTGATTAAATCTTGAGTATTTTGGTTGTTATTTTCACAAACCCACTCCTTCTGAACTGATTGCCAACATTAGTGTACCAACTCCCAAAAATATTTATTATCCCTAAACTTTTCTCAAGAATCCCTAAAATCGCCTTAATTATATAGTTTTCTCCTAAAAATAATTTTGGCATCATTGACACATTTCTTGTCGACATAGTACGACGTAGGTAGTACAAAATCGAATCGTTGAATCACTACTCAGTGTACAATCGTTGTACAATTTTTTCAAACATTTTTTTTTTTCGATTCATATTTGAAAGAGTCAAAAAGTTCCTGTATATACTCCTAAAAATTTCAGACGCCCAATAATAATCTCATTTCACCTATATAGCCTGGGAAGAAAACCCTTAAGTTGTGAACCCTGTCCCTACTATAAGAGTATGTTATTTTATTTCTTTACGTATCGCATTTACATATTTATCAACACTAATGCCAGAGAGTAAATTTGCCCACACACCTAACAGACCCTAAAAACACTGATCCGATTTGATATCTCTTTCATGAATCTTATCCTGAATTTCGAAAACACTATTTCAACTAGAAGTCTCTTCGGACGTACGATGATTCCACAGAACACTGTTTCGACAAATCACATATTCGACAGTCACTTCACATTATTAGACAGACAAAACACTAGGTACTCCGACAATATTCTATTTCGACAAGCCTTTATTTCGACAGAACACAACTCACCTATTCGACAGAATACCGTTCAGACAAAATGTTAAATCTTTTGTCAAAACCTAATCAGTTATAAGCCTTTAGGAAGCTACAGTATCTTTGGCATACACAGGTCATAATTTTTTTAATATGGGATTCATAATAGAATTTCACTAAAGTTACCCAAGTTTGGATTTTGCATTATATAAACGCAACTTTGCAGTGCATAATAACAATAAAACATTGTAATACAAAAATTGCCGATAGAAAAAGAGTAACATCTTGTTTCCTGCCGGTTCCCCCGGGCAGAATCCACTCTCCGAATATGGCGTTAGCATAACCCTTCCATATTTTACTTGGAGATTAATAAGTACCTCTATTTAAATCTATGTAATTAAAGCTTCTATTTTCATTTCAATTCGAGATATGAACAAAAATCGTCAAAACCCTTCTCTCATCGCGTGCGCAGCGAAACCCATTGATTATAAGACCAAAAAAAAAAAGTGTACTATGACTCTACAAAAAGCATGTCCGGACCGAATACTGCTATCTGTTCATCTGTTACAGCGTGGCTGTAATAGACAACCTTAAATACTCGAAGGGAGGGAAGGTCGCTTGCTGTTCACATTCATCAATCATCAATTGTAATTCACTCAGTTGATAGATCACCTCATCCTCATCTTTTAACTATCCTCTACCCCAAGATTGTCTGGAAGAGACCGCTCATAGATGCAAGACCCCCTAAACTGCACAACAAGTTCACCATCATCAACATCAGTAGTGTCCACCAAATCACCCGTATAGGATACAGTAATGAATATCTATTCTAATCACAAAATCGTTAGGTTAGATCATTCCCTAGGAGCACCGCAGACAGAGACGGGCTACTGATATCAGTTGAAAATGGTTCAAAGTCAAAAGATCGTAATAATGTGATATATCATCGCTCTTCGTTGAGTGCACCAGGCTATGCTCAGAGCTTGAGCAGCACAATGATGATGTAGACCATGATTGCCTATATATAGACCCCGACCTCCGATAATGAAAATTCATCCGAATCCACTATTCTCTCAGACTACGACCAATTTCCAATGTTATCCATATCCCCTGACCCTTTTGATGGACCCACTTGAATATCACGCACTGGCCCGAAAATATAAATTTTTCTGTTACCTCAAACCTATCAGTAAGTCAACAGCAATAGACATTATAAACCCGGACCAGAGCGACCAAATGGCAGCACCTGGGCGCCTTCACGGGCGCAAACCTCACATCGATCTAGCCTCGAAAATCGGACTGAGATATAGAAAAAATTGATTATAAAATCCCTCAAGTATCCCACACAGACAATGTTTTCTATCAGACACCATTAAAAATTAATTAATCCTTTTACAAATACTGCATGTATGTATTTACTAAGAAATAGGCCAAGGCAGACGAAAGATAAATCTTTGTGACTGGGTCACTCCAGGCATTCACATTATTAACAGAAGGAAATTATTCGAACCTTGTGCAACCCAAGCCAGATCAAAGGATGAGAATATAATGTTTAAAAGTATACGAAACCCCTTTTAAAAAGGCTTGTATAGTGGCGAAGACAAATAACAAGTACTTATCTAAAAGTAATAAAGGACATAGAACCCCGGTTTATTACCACAAGATCTCTAAAGAAAGTGACAATCGTCCCAATTCCGATGCTGAAGCAGCCACTCAATCCAAAACCCACTTTTCTAACATACCTACCCTGAATAACGAGCAAGATAAATCCTTAGCCGAAAACCCTAAGCCCAATCTCCTCCAAAAGCAAATGTGAAAGAATGTCTTCTTAGCCATTCCAAATCATATTTATTGTGTAATAGCGATTCTACAAACCCTCAATGAACTTCATTTATCAAAAATATTTGTAAGGAAATTTCAGCAGTGGTATAATTATTGTTTCACAGAATTTTGCAATAATATTTAACAAGTGTATAGACAGTTACAACGGGCGGACTCAGTTGTCATAACGTAACCTAATTACAAAAAACTAGGGAACCGACATCGATACCTCAAGGCTAATTCAATCCAGTCACTTCCACAGCATCATATCCCACAGTTTGCCCTTATGGGAATCAGCCTCACAAACTAACCCTGTATCACAGAAGGGTGCTCCGGTCTACATTACAGACCCCAATCCCGTAAATCACTTAAAGAATTATCCAAAGAAATAAAAATCCTAACCGCGGTGTCCCAATACACGTTTGACCGCAACATATTGTTGATCTAAGTATTATATCGATTTAAATCTCGCACAGAGTCATGTACAATTACCAATGGCTACCACAAAGTGTAAGATTACCTAGATCACCAAATCACTAGATCATTAAAGAAGGCCTAGCAGACTACACGTCGAAACGCGGTCATAAAAAGTTATGATATACATTGCGAATCCACTTAAAGAAACACGAGTAAACCATTTTATTTTTCTTGCATGACCAACCTAAAAATAGCTTTCCAGTGAATACATATTTAGCAAATATATGATCATTTATCCCTATATATCATTTATTATTACTTTACCAAATCCCGTAATATATTTGAATACTACTGATAACCGTTAAATTTGTCCAAGCTCTTTTACTTATATGATTCCTCAATGAATATTTGCACACGACGTACCTATCACTAATTTTTGTTGTCTCCTATTCAATTCTTATTTTATAATTCTAAATTAGCTTATTAGGCATTCATTCATGTGACATTTTACCTTAAAATCTGTAACAACGGTATTTAAAAGCTACGCCCTAATCCCAGACTCCAACGACATGTATTCGTTATTGCGTTAAGAGTACATCGTATACACGTTGGGCGATAGAAAAATAAACCTATGCAAGTACAACTCAACAAGTCTATAATATTGAGGTCCGTTTCAATTAGGAATCTACCCCGACTCCCATAATACGTGAAACAATATAATTTAATCTGTTATTTATTTAAGGAATTAAGGATATTACACAGCAAGCAACGAAGTATTGAGTATTTAGTTCCATTTGTGCTAAGAAAATGACTTTATTACGAAAATAAAATAACTGGGCGTGGTCAAAGAAAAAAAAAAAAATTCAAACATGTACCGCTTTAGTTATTCTATTATTCACTACTGATTTTACTTCCATTTGCCAGTGGTAACTGAACAGCTATTCACTTTAAAGCCGTACATTATTGCTGAAAAAAAAAGTTCGCCCATTCTCGGTTATTGTGGACGTGAAAAGAAAATTAAGAGAATTTTCTTACGATCCCACTTCTGAACTGTTGGCAATCAGTTCAGAAGGAGTGGGTTTGTGAAAATAACAACCAAAATACTCAAGATTTAATCACTTTATATTTACTATATTCACTATTTTCATACAAATAATACTTCACTAGTATACAATCCTAATATCCTAAATCCTATCCTAACCTAATCCCTCATAATTCATATTCCTATCAATTCCTACCAATTCAATCAATAATCCTACCAATATCCTACCAATCCTACCATCCTACCAATCCTACCAAAAATATAAATCTATTAACACTTACTGGTTACAGGTAATCCACATAATAATAATGCACATAATCCACATAAAGCACTCTATACGTCCGTTCGGTCCGGCGTCTCGTAACAGAATGTCGATAACTGACAACTTGTCTGCCTTTTATACGCTTGGACGTCAGGTATCAATTGAGTGACTATTTAATTTAATTTCCTACTCGCACGCCGGATTTCAATTGAGAGACTATTTTATCAGAGAAATAATAAGCTATGCAATGTATTACCAACTTAAAGGTGTAAAATGTATTAATGTGTATAATAAACGCTAACATGTTAATTAAGTTTAAATTGTAATAGATCGTCAAAAGTTTAAAAAGGTCTATTAAATAATGTGTTATTTATTCTGTTACAGACAAATGTAAGTATATTTTTTAGATAAGTTTTGTATTAAAGGATGTAAGGGAGCGCCTATTACCTTTTCGCTTCAAGCCAACCTCACCTGCCCGTGGTGCATCCCGCCGAATAGTAAACGAGGCTCTGGCAACCGACTGGTGGCAGTAAACCATCACAATTGAAGGCGTAGCTAAATAGCACAGACTGATGACAGGCAGCAGCGTCACCGGAGCGAGGAGCTACGCCCTGCAATCACCAACCCGCCTGCCCAGCGTGGTGATTATGGGTAAGGCCTCCAGATGTTTGCCCAAAGTGGCAAACTATTGGATAGGCCTACGTCCAGCAGTGGACTGCGATAAGCTGATGATGACGATGACTAAGTAGCTATAGCTGATTGGAAAAATTATGTTTACAGATTAAATTCCTAATTATTTTTAAAAATTAAATTATTGCTTTCAGCTCCTGGTATGTGCACTTTTTTTATATCTCTATCTATAACTTTTGCTTAATATCCTATTGTACGCTAGTGTTGCCAAAGTATCGATAATTTTCATTTTCATCTGTATTAAGATAACCTTAACGACACTGTACCTATACGTACTCTTGTCCCAAGAAACTCGAGTCGTGATGAAAACTTCGTATGCGCGTTGTAGGTCTTCCATAGAACTTGTATGGAGCAATTTCATTCAGTACTATTGTTTGCCGCGGATGTTACATCGCCATCTATTGTTAAGAGGCGGAACTAGAGCTTGGGTATTGTAGCGATGTAGAGGTAGACGTGTTACATGTCGCTGCATATGTATGTATGTTTTGAGGTTAAATCGAGTTATGTCCTCTCTATCAACCTGACTTTTTTCTATCGTAGCGGTAACCGTAGAAAATGCCGATGAGGTGGTGCAGGCGCCTGCCGCTGGCGAGCCGCTGGAACACACCGTGCGCCTGCGCTGCGATGACGGCGAGTGCCACGCCAACAAGGTTTGTTACGGCTGGAACTGGCGTCTACGCGAACTGGGTGTGGAATCAAACACAGGAAACAGGGAAACCACAAAACACACTTTAATCCCAGCCGCAGATGGACTGTATACCTTCAACTATTACAAACAATAAACAAAAACCATAGCAACTAAATATCGATTTATGACATGTAACTATATGACATTAATTGTTGAAATAAATGATTCTATTCTATTCTATTCTATTCTATTCTAATATTCTTAAAAAACACTTCTAAATACAAAACTATGTACAAAACGCATTAAAAAGGTAAAAGTATATAAAAAAGGTCGTTCTGTCCGCAACCAGGTTCTTTTTTTATTTTATAGTAGCTAGATTGGAGAGAATTGGGGGAGGCCTTTGCCCAGCAGTGGGACAATATTGGCTAAAAAAAAAAGTAGCTAGACATAATGGCTTCCCTACACCTGATGGAAAGCGAAAGAGAAGCCCAAGTCGCAGTGACAACGGGCAAGTAACTGGTCAGTTACCTGTCAGTCGCCACCGCCATGGCCGGCCCAACCCTAACCCACCGGCAGAAACACGACCCGGAGGTCATTTGGCTGCTGTACTCTATAGGGTGGAGGTCCTTCCCCGGACGGAGTGATATTTATCGGAGAAAATCTTTTCACTAGGTAGTTACCTATATTTTATTTCACTATGTGTAGGTCTTAGACGGTTTTGTTTCGTAAGATTTTTAACACTAATCTACTTATTTATATGTATGTTGCAGGTTTCAGTAAATGGAATCGAATTGGACGCTGGACCCACTAGGCGGACAGATTCGGGGCCCACAGCTTACTATCGAGTGAGTAAACTTAAATTTCCTACCCGGGTTTTCCATTAGTGTCGTGTGTCCAAGTGTCATTGAAATCCGTCGAGATAAGCGTGCAGACATTTTTTTAGTCATCATCAGCCTATAGCAGTCCACTGCTGGATATAGGCCTCTCTAGTAGTTCGCCACTTTCGTTGAACATCTGGAGGTTTTACCCATAATCGCCTCGCTGGGCAGGTGGGTTGGCTGGATGACTAGGCACGGGAAGGATGGGTTGTAAGCATAATCGGGTACCAGGGCTACTTATAACAGATCACAAGGCGTTGCTCCTCGCTCCGGTGACGCTGCTGCCCGTCATCGGCCTGTGGTATTAAACTACGCCTTCAATCGTGATGGTTATACCGCCACCGGTCGGTTGCCAGCGCCTCGTTCGTTATTCGGCGGGATTCACCACGGGCAGGTGAGGTTGGCTTGGAGCGAAAAGATGATAGGCCGCTCCCTTATACCCTATTGTATGTGTAGATGCACTAAATTAATGCCCTTTCCCACAGTCATCTGGTAATACGCTTACCATCTACATATCTTCGTTCAGCGAAATATACGAAGGTGTATATATGGCTGTGTTCAACACCAAGGAAGGACCCGTCACCAAATCTGTTGCACAAATCGGGTGAGTCTATAGCTTTCATCATCATCAGCCTATCGCAGTCCACTGCTGGATATAGGCCTCCAGTTGTTTGCTACTTTGGGCAAATATAAGAGGATTTACCTATAATCGCCACGCTGGGCAGGCGGGTTAGCGATCGCAGGGCGTAGCGTCTCGCTCCGGTGACGCTGCTGCCCGTCATCGGCCTGTGGTTTTTAGCTACGCCTTCAATCGTGATGATTGTCGGTATCGTTTGCCAGAGCCTCGCTTGTTATTCAGAAGATGCACCACGGGCAGGTGAGGGTGGCTAGGAGGGAAAAGATAGCTCTGTGGCTACTCTTACGTGTTCGTGTTTCCATGAAATAAGAAGCACACAGTTCTGAAAAGAACTATTACACTCCTCTATGATTGATCACGATCTTCCCAAAAAGGAATATGTACGTTAAATTGTAAGCAGTTGTTATGGTTCACAATCTTTCGACAGTTTACAATCTGGCAAGACAGATTATAATCTAACGGTATATTTACAACTTCACGGTAACAAATACATGGACAATCTAAGAATACATATTTTTAGTTAAATGTCATTTCGAAGTTTAGTCAAGACATTGTGTTTTAACAGGGGAGACAAAGAAGAGGGAGGAGCAGATTCAGAACCTGGTAAGTGAAAGTATACTCCAGTTGTTCGCCAATTTGGGCAAACACCTGAAGACTTTACCTGTAATCGCCACGCTGGGCAGGCGGGTTGGCAATCACAGGGCGTAGTCCTCGCTCCGGTGACGCTGCTGCCCGTCATCGGCGCGTGGTATTTAGCTACGACTTCAATTGTGATTGTTATACCGCCCCCGGTCGGTTGCCAGCGCCTCGTTTGTTCAGCAGGATGCATCAGGGTCAGATGAGGATTGCTTGAAACGAAACGATGATGGGTACCTTATATCCCACTTTTCAGTAACAATATTATTTTGGCCAACTATAGTAATCCATAACACCTTTTCTACTTTAAGGCGCCACCACAGCGGGGCCTGGCGGGGTGACGGCGGAGCCCGGGGCTTCCACAGTGCCCCCCAGCGGCGCCCCGCCACCTGGGGATGCCCCGCCCGGGGACGCCCCTCCCTCAGAAGCTCCTGCGCCGGACGCCCCTCCAGCGGCGTAGGACTTACGGTAATCTTCATCATTATCAATATCCACAGCTGGACATAAGTATCTCCAGTTGTTCGCCACTTTAGGGCAGCGCAGACGACAGACTATCCGTGACGCACTTTTTAGTCTGTGATGCAATTATATGCAGTAACGCACACGACGCGCAAAAATCTGTCGCGGATATTTCACAGACGGCGCACATCTTCGATCATTCTGTCGGCAGAGCTGTAGGGACCTAGATGCTCTTTTTAAATGTCTCAGACGCAGACTCTATCGCACAAAAAGTGGTGAGTTTTGAATCACGCATTCGCGGCACATTCATCAGAATATGTGAATGCACCCTTACTTTCCCATCCCTAACATCACCTAGATATTATAATACTTACTTAACATTATCTTTTTCAGGTTTTTCTAGATCGCTAACCAGAAATGCAACGTATGCTGTTCGCTTCGGACTCGAGATTATATTTATTTTACTTATACTAGCAACCAAAAAATACAAAAAAAATCACAGTTACCAAACAAATAAAATTGTTTAGATTTGTTAATAGTTTTAATTAAACTAATGTGTTTTGTCTACATCTGAGGTTCCTCAATCGAAAACGGATTGTTCGCGGACGGATCGCGTGTTTATATGCCATAAAATTGTTGAAAATCGACGTTGACGAATTTTAGTTCGTATATTCGAACACGGGAGGGACAAAAGAAAGGGATTTATGGGGCAAAAATACGCGATCCGTTCAACGAACGATCGTTTTCGTTTTTTGTAGTAGGGCCCCTGTACCTATAATGAAATAATATCCAAATTATTTCTTATAAGACATTTATTTCTTTAACATTATTATTAATAAATAATAACTAAGAGATCATTTACGTGACCAATTTAAATATTAATTAAGACATAATCAAGGTTCCGCTGTTTTGTTTTAGAATAATCCTTTTTGAAAAATAACAGAGTAAAGTATAAACGGTAACAAATCAACCTAAGCTGTCAAATTTCCACCATATAATTTTCAGTTTAGCGTAAAATGACATAAAGCTCATCATTTGCGATTTTTTTACATATTTGTATAATTTGATGTGTCACAGAGTGTACCAATGTAGATTTATCGTCAACCTACTCAAGAGGTGACAACAAGAGAGGTAGGGCTTAGCGAATCTTCGCTCGAATTGAGCCGCCCGTCCGGGGAAGGACCTCCACACTATAGAACACCGCAGCCAAATGACCTCCGGGTCGTGTTTCTGCCGGTGAGTAGGGTTCCGGAGCTCGTGGGGATTAGGGTTGTTGGGTCGGCATGGCGGTGGCAACAACAACGGGCAAGTAACGGACCAGTTACTTGCCCGTTGTCACAGCGACTTGGGCTTCTCTTTCGATTTCTATCAGGCGTAGGTAGAGAAGCCATTATGTCGAGCTACTATATAAAAAGATAACAATTAATCATTTCGTGGACCCTCCCAGCAACTAAAAATAGTTTGAAACTAGATACTGTCGTAATTCAATCTTAACTAATACTATAAAGCTGAAGAGTTTGTTTGTTTGAACGCGCTAATCTCAGGAACTACTGGTCCGAATTGAAAAATTCTTTTTGTGTTGAATAGACCATTTATCGAGGAAGGCTTTAGGCTATATAAAATCACGCTGCAACTATTAGGAGCGAAGAAATAATGGAAAATGTAAAAAAAAGGGAAAAAATAACTATTCCACGCGGACGAAGTCGCGAACACAGCTAGTAGAGAATAAATCTTAAAACAAAACAGCGTATTATATAATTTATAATCTACATAAATATGAATAAGTATTTTACATTTAAAACTTATATTCTAACATTTGTATCTGTCACCGTGAAATTGAAAATACCGTTAGATTATAATCCGTCTCGCGAGATTGTAAACTGTCGAAAGATTGTAAACTGTAACATAATTCTTACATTTTAACTATCATTAACTATTATTTTTCGGTAGATTTTGGTCGATCAAAGTGTAACTGTTGAAAATTTAACGCATGACAGATTTTAATTTAACAATTTCAGATCGATCTGTCGTGGCCAAATCGACAAATTGATCAATTCATGAAGTGGCCAAATAGTGGTAACCAAATCATTAAACGATAAACGTTTTGCGATTTGGTCACCCACGTTTGACCATATCGTAAAAAAGGGTCACAAGTCTAACCTAACCAACTGTGTCAAATCTGTGATAAAGAGTGTATTTTTGGTTGCCCCCATTCCCCCCGCTTTAAAAATTACATGAATTATATAAAAATCTCGTTGTTTCACCCAAAATTTTGATATGCTAAGAGATAAACGCCGCTGTTATATTTCGTAGTCCTGTGTACAGATTATGATTGCCACGAGACAGGCATTGCCTAGTGTGGCTATCATAAGCATTACTGTAATTTGTACTGTGTTTTTCTTGGTAATAAACAATTTTTCCTTTTTTTTTATAAAAAAATATGCTAATACGGCAACACTGGCGCTTACAGCGCCTCTACCAGTAGTCAATGAAATAATTCCACGATATGATCGATTGAGACTGACCGTTTCATGAAATAGCAGTCTAGCTGGCCCTATCGTCGAACGATTTCTTATCATTGATCTGGCCTGGGCACATTATGATATGGCCAATAGACAGTGAACATTTCATGAAATGGGCAAATTCTACAATGTGGCCACGACAGATCGATTACAGTCTGAGACCGAATAATAGTTAAAATGTAATCATTATTTTACAGTTCACAATATTTCGACAGTTTACAATCTCGCTAGATAGATCATAATCTAACGGTATTTACAATTTTACAGTGACATATCGATATAACGAAAGACATTTACCGGGCGATTCGGACTCTGCCTTGCAGAGTATGGCTTTGGAGATTGGGTTAAAGACCGAAGTTTGATATATTACATCAGTGGAGAATAGAACCAATTTTGAAAAATATCTAGATTTAAATCTAATCTTGGAACCTAACCTAAGGAACCTTGTGGAAGTCTTTAGGGGGGGCCTATGTCCTGCAGGGGACCCCCCACAGCCAAATATGATGATGATGATGACATATCAAACGCCTGATCTTATACTAACGTCTCTCTTAACCATGAGACATACCGAGATGTCTGCCAGAACACCCAGATGAGCAAGTTTAGAAAATTTTAAATTTTGACTGAATCAGGATTCGAACCCGGAACATTCAAAGCATTGTTTAGCTGAGAATACGCTTTCCATTCCAGTAAGGTTAAAAATCATTTCTGTCTTCAATTTATGCATTTATAATTTGAGCAGAAAATCTGACGTAGTTTCAGATATATTATCTAACTTGGCGCAAATCGTCTGAACACGCCTGGCGTGATCTTAGCGCAAAACAGCCTGAACACGCGAGGCGTGTCAGCGTTTGAATGTGTCAACGAAATTTGCAAATGGATGTAAAAAGGTATTTTTGCTATCCCCACCGACAAAATTTATCAAACAATGGTTAAACCATATCTTCATTACATTATTATGCATATAAATATTTATTATATAGTCATTCATATTTGAACACACAAATATGAATGTACCCCTATTTAAACGTAAGGGTACCCGTTAGTGTTGCCGTTTTATCGAAACTACCGATAGCAGGGGTGGCCAACTTAATTAAAATAAAAATAGCCCAAGACATGCCACGCTGGGCCACACAGCGCCATCTAGCCCCAAACTAGCCGAAACTTGTACTATGGATACTAGACAACTGATAAACTTACTTAGATAATTTATTTTTGTAAATAAATACATATCATACATAGTAAACACCCAGACCAATACAAACAGACATGTTCATGCACACAAATGATTGTACCTACTGTACGGGGTCGAACCCACGGCCCTTGGTTCAGAAGGCAGAGATCTTTAGTCTAATCGACTGGCTCTATGGATCATTTGATCACTATCACCTCTGCTTTCCGAGCCAAGCGTCGTGGGTTCGATCCCCGCACAGTACAAACATTTGTGTTCATGAACATGTTTGTTTCTATTGGTCTGGGTGTTTACTATGTATAATAAGTATTTACAAAAAAGTATCTAAGTAAGTTTATCAGTTGTCTAGTACCCATAGTACAAGCTTCGGCTTACTTTGGGGCTAGATGGCGATGTGTGGCCCAGCGTGGCATGTCTCTAGGTTAAAAAACATGTCGATTCCCTCTCGATAATATCGATAGTCTATGATAGTACACACGGCAACACTAATTACCATTAATAAGAAACTTTTTACAATTGATAAATTTTTACCTCATTCTAAATATTTAGTTGCCAAAATACATTTCCCTATACAATATCACATGCTTAAACCGTTCGCTTATAAGGCAACTACCCAATAACATTACGAGAGACAGATCGGCACAATTCGGTTGCAGCCGGCAACGTTGCCATGCCGGCGGCAATATTTTATCAACTTGTAGTAAAGCAAGGAATAGAGAATATAACTGATTTTTTATGAATTTATTGACCAGATTGGTAATCGATCCTGGAACATTTTAAATATACCGATATGGTCCATCATTCCTAGCTTTACTAACTCCACATATCGCTCACGAACACCTGGGGATCTCACAACACCCAGACACGCACTCAACTCTGACACGGTCAGAAAACCCATCAATTTATCAGTCCCATAGAATTCCCTTGTTTAAATTTGGACAAAGTTACAAAAACCCATTTAAAATTATTTCAGTACATTTTTATACCCTCTTAACATATAATCTCTTATTTTATTATTATATTAAATTAATTAATAGTGATTTAATATAATTTGTTCTAACAAGGAAACCCCGTTGACTATACATACAGGGCTATTTGAAAAATATCAACAAATTCCTAGATATCATCTTTTTGTATGGGAGCAATATTGAAATCACAAAAACAATTTTGTTTAACCCAAAGTGGCGAACACCTGGAGAGGCCTATGTCCAGCAGTGGACTGCGATAGGCTGATGATGATGATGAATAAGGATCTAGGATGTTGTTGATGATTTTCAAATAACCCTGTATATTATCTTTAATTAAACACATAAATCCATCAGTGATCAATAAAATTTGCCAACACACAGATATTACATCATAATAGAACTCCTACACAAAAACTGAGATGTTTTTTCAATCTCCTACAACATTTAGACATCGGAAAAACTTGGCTCGCCGCACTGCCGTGCGCTCAATCCTTTTTTTCCTTATACTCGCTGAATTTCACCTCACAATCCGGTCTTAAGCTCTTAAAATTCTCTACACCTTGTGCGGTCACCCGGGTCTCGCTAAAGTCTATGAACTGAAGATCAGGGGCCGCCGTTGCTAAATGCACAAGACTCCTATCAGTGATATTCCTAAATCCCGTTATAGAAAGGACCCTAAGGCTGGACCTGTTAGGCCTCGCGCCCGGGTCCCCAGGACCCTGCCTGGGTCCAATATGAATGTAATTCACGTCTTCAACGTCAGCTCTACCGAACCGCCGGACAGCGGAATCCGAAACGAGCGATGTTGCGTCCAAATGGGGGGTAGGGGGGGCGTAGAACACGTTCCCCACGTTTGGCCTGAAGCGCAAATGGCTGTTCCCGGCGAAGGAATAGAATATAGGCGGCTCATTATGTATCGACAAACGATAAACTGTGTGCAATTGTTGACCCACGTTCACGTACAAAACGTGCGCTCTAGGTCTGATCTCCCTATTGTGGAACTCCTCGACCACCTCCCGGTTCTCCATCGGGACCTCCCTGCGTTCCCTGGTCACTATAACGGGGTCCATATTCTGCCTGAAGCGAACGAACTCGTAAGGTGTCCCGTCGTGACACGTGCAGTTACGCGGATGCTGTAGGTTTTTGCAACCACGTGAACTTGCGCTCCCTGGTGTCGTAGTCCTCTTAGTTTGCACACTAGATGTGCTGGCCCCGGCATTAACTTCATTGTTGCAAAGCATTTTTAATGGTACATTCTCGTCGTCTGAACTCGCTGAATCATCGGAATTCTTAGTACGTGGTCCGGCCACCTTTGCGTCACCTTTAGAAGAGCAAGATGGCGTTTCGCCGTCGTCTTCTCCTGTATTGGGTTTCTTCCTCTTCGTTGAAGGACCAGGCTCGTCTGCCTTGTCTATGTCGCCGCGTTTGGTCCCGCCGGGTTTGGCTTTGTCTTCTGTGCTAGGACCTGTGCGTTTGGGGGATTCCTCCACATTGGAGGTGGAAGTTGATGGTTCAGGGGACTCTTTCGTGGAAGGGGTCGTAGACTCAGCGCAAGTCTCGGGGGTGGTAGACTCAGCCGGGCGCTTGCGGGCTGAATTTTTCCTGTAAATAAAAGTAGTAATGCTGGTACTATACAAGTATAGACACCTAATATTAAATAATCAAACGGCAGTTTATATTTTAAAAAAACCCAAGACACGCCACACCGGGCAATCTAGTCCCAAACTTAACCCAAGCTTGTACTATAGGTACTAGACAACTGATAAACTGACATAGATAATTTGTCATTTCCGGATTTAAAATAGGACTACCGATGGGGTAGTCATCCCGTGGGTGTCGTAGAAGACAGCAGCGTTTACCTGGGTACAAATAAAACCTACTGCGGTCACCAACCCACCTGCCAAGCGTTGTGACTATGGTAATGCCAATGCCCTAATGCCAATTGTCATCAGGGGAGGAAGGAGAACGTTAGAAGGCTGACGGTAATGATGAAATGCAAATATCTTACCTTATACCCTCCATACACAGATTGTACTCGGTCCCGTGGAGACAGATATTGTTCTCATAGTCCCGCAGCTGCTCTATGTGATCCTCTATATCATCTATGGTCATGTTGGGCCGCCGGTCCATCGGCTCTATTATCTGTGGTTTTATTTTGAAATAGTCTGGCTCCTGTAATAATAAAATTAAAATAAAAAATTGCACCTTTTTTTGTAGTGGCTTCCCATTCTTGTTATTAACTTTTTAATGGGTAGTACGAAATAAACGCACCTTTTTAAAGTCGCACTGCTGCAATTTGATTTAGAATAGTGAATCTAAAATCTCAGCTTGCTCTACAAAATCCGTGGATTAGAAAAGTGTATCGTTCAGATACACAAAAAATTCTTTCATTGGATATATTCAAATTCTCTGGATATTTTAAAAACACAATGTTGGTATTAAATGTGCATGCCAAAAGGTCGACAATTTTGTGTCAAACACTATGAAATATCCTATGTAACAGGAGAAAAGTATCACACTAACGAATACTTTCAGGTGTGAGAATCCATTATGCATATCGAGTATTTAATTCAAACGGGACATAAGTATGTATGGGACTGGCTACACTCGCCTCCGTCTCCCAGGGCTCCAGACGGGGTGAGCGAGTGGTCACTGGGGGGAGGGAGGGTATACTATACTCACCTCCGTCTCCCAGGGATCCAATTAGGGGTGAGCGAGTGGTCACTAAGGGAGGGAGGGTATACTACTCACCTCCGTCTCCCAGAGCTCTAGTTAGGGGTGAGTGAGTGATCGCAGGGGGGAGGGGGGATGGGAGGGTATACTTTTTTTATAAAGCCTAATTTTGATTACCACAAGATTCTGCTATTTGATACAGAAACTTGGAGTGGTAATAAGTATTTAGTTGGTAATTATTACATTAGGGAGGGTGTACTACACTCACCTCGGTCTCCCAGGGCTCCAGCTCGGGGTGGGCGGGCAGCGGCTCGTCGCGGTAGTGCGAGTGGTCGGCGGGCGGCGCGCGCGGCGGCGGCGGCGGCGCCACGTACAGCTCGCGCAGCGCCGGCAGCCAGCCCAGCGCAGACACCTCCGAGTCCGCCACCGGGGACCCGCGCACGTCCAGCGACTGCAATGTCACCATCCATCGAATTAATAAGTCACAAATTGAGAATTCAATAGGGATGTTTTGGGGGTCAAAATAATTAGATTATATTTATTCCGTATTTTAGATCATAAAAATGTATTGGACACGTATTTCCACTTTTTTCACTCAAATAAAAAATAGCAAAGGCATCAAAAGTTAGGAGTGGGAGTCTTTAACGTCACTCCGTCCAGTAAAAACGCCACACCGCGTGACGTCACGGGTAATTTCAACGGGCTATAACTTTGTAATTTTTAGTCTAATCGACAAATTAAAAAATACGTGTCTGTTATTTTTTAATAAGATAAAAGACGGATTAATTACATTTTTTAAGGCATCAAGCCTGTTGTTATTTTGACATTTGAGACTTTCATTTTTGTTTTGGCATAATGTGACATAAATAACATAATAGATGTATGTGTCTATTAGAATTAAGTTTAACTTGTTAATACATACCGAAGCTCGTGGGGAGTTAGGATTGGTCCGGCATGGCGGTGGCAACTGACAGGTAAAGCTTTCCATCAGCGCCGTAGGGAAGCCACTATATCGAGCTACCATAAAAACAACTCACCTCAAGTTTCCTAAACCCGTATCTGGTCGCCAGCGAGGCGTAGGCCACAAACTCCGACAGCCGGTAGCAGTCGCGCATGATCAAATGTTTGAGTGTCGCCACCTTGCTGAGCGGCAGAAGGGACGCCGGTTCGAGCCACTCGCACTCGGATAGATCCAAGTACTGTAAATAAACATCAGACAACATCACATACATTGATCAAATCCCAACTAAGCTTAAAAGCTTAAGGCGGATTTATATTTGTCTGATGTGTTACGAACGACGTGACGCGTCAGAACGGTATCGGTTTCATACATTTAGTATAGTAACGTTCATACTAGTAACACAAGTCATTGATGTAGATATTGAAGAGAATAGGTCCGTGCACACTACCTTGAGGGACGTCAATAGTAAGAGGGTTATTATTGCTAATTCTAAATTTTAAGACATTATAAAAATTTGCATACAGATGTCTTTTAAAAACCTCGCTTGTGACGCTTAGGTGCACCACGTACGCACACAGATTTATCAATTACAATAGAGAAATCGACAGTGTCAAATGCTTTGGGCAGATCGGGCCTTCAGTGTGAGGGCGACAGGTGCCTGTCGACCTAACATTTGGACCTCACGACCGCTTACCATCAGGTGGAGTGAGGTCATCCTGAACGCTCTTTTTATACAAAAAAAGAAACGGAAGATGCGTTTAGTTTTCATAGATAAGATAATTGTTTAAATACGGGTGTAAAATCAGTCAGGAGAGGATTATTATCTGATAGCTTACCTCCAGCTCCGGCAAGTAGTCCTGTATGTTGAACAGGAAGGACTTGTCCAAGGGCAGGTTGTAACACTTGGCTCCTCGCAGCGACAACTTCTTCAGGGTCGGCGGGAAGTGTGCTATGCCGGTCTGAAAACGAAACAACACATTCACATAAAAGATCGAGGACTAAGAAATCGATCTTTTATCCAAAACAGACTTTTTTCTTATAAGACATGCCACGCTGGGCCACACATCGCCATCTAGTCCTTTGGGACTACCCATAGTACAAGCTTCTTAGTTTGCTAAGCCGAAGCTTGTACTATGGGTACTAGACAACTGATAAACTTACTATATAATATTGATAATGTTGCCGGTCATTGCCACTTATTGCTGTTCATTGCCACATGTTGCCATTCATTTCCACATGTTGCCGTTCATTGCCACAAGTTGCCATTCATTGCCACATGTTGCCGTTCATTGCCACAAGTTGCCGTTCATTGCCACAAGTTGCCGTTCATTGCCACATGTTGCCATTCCTTAAAAAATGTTGCCACTCACCGTGTTGCAGTTGATGTTGCAGTACTGCAGCGCCAGTGACGTCAGCGAGCAGTGCGCCCTCAGTTGCCGCAGCATGCACTGCGTGAGAGTGAACTGCGGTCCGGGGCAGGAGCCGTCCAGTAACACGACGTCCTCGGGGTCCACGTCGGAGGGTCCGTCCTCCGGCCAGGACGGGGTGCCGCTGAAACGGCTTGGGGTGTGCAAGCTCACTGTGTGGTTGTTCGGACTAGGGAGGAGAGATGCGGTTTAGAATTTTAAATAAGGATTTTTTAGCAAAGAAATATAGCGACTTCAATTTTTTTTTTATAGTGGCTCGACATAATGGCTTCCCTAAGCCTAATGGAAAGCGAAAGAGAAGCCCAAGTCACTGTGACAACGGGCAAGTAACAGGTCAGTTACCGGTCAGTTGCCACCGGCATGCCGGCCCAACCCTAACCCCCCACGAGCTCCGGAAACCCTACTCACCGGCAGAAACACGACCCAGAGGTCATTTGACTGCGGTATTCTATAGGGTGGAGGTCCTTCCCCGGACGGGCGGCTCAATTCGAGCGAAGATTCGCTATGCCCTACCTCTCTTAATGTATGTATGTCTATGTATTGGTCTGGGCACATAATGATACGGCCAATGGACAGTGAAACATTCATGAAATGGGAAATTCTACGATGTGGCCACGACAGTTATACCGCCACCAGTCGGTAGCCAGAGCCTCGTTTGTCATTCGGCAGGATGCACCACGGGCAGGTGAGGGTGGCTGAAGGGATTATGACGATGAACAGTCTTACTCACCGCATCAGCTGCTGCAGACGAGTCAACGGATCCACTTGTATGATCTGCACTGTTGGGTCGGGGCGAGAGCCTGCGAAAATTAATCAATCAATCTATACTTATAATAAATCGGTAGAGAGTACAATAGGGAATATGCAATACTTTTTTTTATGGATTTATTGAGATCTTTTATCTTCCAGATACATAAATATCGAAGAATTTTCAAACTATCCTTTCTATTAAGCGAGTTACAAAGCGTTAAAGTTATTGCTTAGACAGAGAGATCCGGCGTGGCGGATGACGACAAACTCCATAGAAATTTACTTTCAAAGACTGTATCTCGCCCATTTTTCAACCAATTTTGATTTTGTTTTCACTATTCGTAGTAGATTTTTATCTATTCTATATTGTAAATAAATACATATTATACATAGAAAACAACCAGACCAATACAAACAGACATGTCAATTCACACAAATGTTTGTACTGTGTGGGGATCGAACCCACGAACCCACCACCCCCTTGGCTCAGAAGGCAGAGCAGAGGTCACTAACAAATGAGCCATTGAACCAGTCAACACTTACGCTGTTTGCTGGTGGAGGGGTCGCCATCTTTCTCCTTCTCCGCTTTCTCCTCTTCCACCTCCTTCCGTTTTCTGTTCACGTGGCCAAGACACCTGAAATAGAGCGACTAGCGTAAGAAAAAAAGAATGAAAACACATACATAACGTCACGCCTTTCTCCCAGAGCGGTAGGCAGAAGAGACCACGTCCTTCCACTTGCTACGATCCTGGCACACAACTTTTGCTCCATCCACATTCATCAATCTCTTCATACATCATCATCTCGATGGTTGGCGATCCCCCACTGTACGCTTTATGATTTATGAGGACTTCTTGCCTCGCGCATCGGTTTTGTGGAACCAACTTCCTGCGACAGTCTTTCCGAACAGCTACGACTTGGGAGCCTTCAGGAAACGAGTGTATTCATATTTAAAAGGCCGGCAGCGACTCCGGGAACTCGATTTGAGTTGCGGGTGTCCATGGGCGGTGTCGACTGCTTACCATCAGGCGTCACATTTGCTCGTCTGCCGCCTTTTGCATAAAAAAAATAAAGAATATCTATCTATCTCATGGATGTAAGGGAGCGAACTATCATCTTTTCACTCTAAGCCATCCTCACCTGCCCATGGTGCATCCTGCCGAACAACAAACGAGGCTCTGACAAACTGACTGGTGGCGGTAAAACCATCACGATAGAAGGCGTAGCCAAATACCACAGGCAGGTGACGGGCAGCAGCGTCACCGGAGCAAGAAGCTACGCCCTGCGATCGCCGAGCTGCCTGCCCAGCTTGGCGATCATGGGTATATCCTCCAGAAGTTAGCCATAGGTACCGAACAACTGGAGAGGCCTATGTCCAGCAGTGGACTGTAATAGGCTGATGATGATGATAATCTATCATGAGATAGTCATAAAGAAAAAAACTACTCACCCCTTAGCCTCCCTGGCGTAACCTTCCAGCAGCAGTTCGGTGGTTGTACTGGTCAGCGCGTGCGCCAGGAGCCAGCGCATGCGCGCTCGGCCGGTCGGCTGCGCGCGCGCGTCCACACGCGTCCACAATGTACGGTCACGGATGAGGCGGCCGAGACGCGGGCAGGTGCTGAGCGGAACAATGGTATATAAATAAAAACACAAGACATGCCACGCGGGGCCACACATCGCCATCTAGCCACAAACTAAGCCAAAACTTGTACTGTGGGTATTAGACAATAGACTTGTTGCCATAAAAAAAAATATTAGTCCGTCTTTTAGCTTATTCAAAATAAAAGACACATAATAATATTCTTTCATTCGCAAATTAGACTAAAAATAACAAAGGTATATCCCGTTGAAACGCGTGACGTCACGCCGTGTGGCATTTTATCGCACGGAGTAACGTCAAAGACGCCCACTCCTAAATTTTGATGACTTGTATTTTTGTTATATTTTGTTTAAATGGAAAAAGGAAAAATATGTGTCCAATATATCTTTATAATCTAAAATACGGACTGAATATAATTTAATTATTTTGCCAATTAAATAAAGTGAAATAAAAAATAAAATTATATAACGCAAGTTACTTAATTTTAGAGAAAATGAAATGAAAACATATCGTTAAAACGAACAAACGTAAAACAAACAAGAATCTAAGACAAATGTTAAATGAAAACATTAAATTTTAGAGAAAATTTAATAAAATGAAATAACACAAATTACTTCATTTTAGAGAAAATGAAATGTAACATAAACTTTTAGATAAAAATTAAATAATTTGCATTTAATTTTAGAGAAAATTAAATAATTAAATTTGTGTAATGATACAGAATGAAGACCACAGAGAAAGGCTGCCAAAAATAAATGATACTCACAAGCCCAACGCCTTCAGGTCCCGCGGGCAGCAGTAGCGCAGGATGTACAGCAGTACGTCGTCGGAGAGGTCCATCAGACCGGCCGGCCTCGCCTCCTCCTCCAGCTCCGTCTGGGCGGGGGGAGGGCCCACTAGAACAATACATACATAAAACGTTGATACTTAGAATCATGTTGCAGGCGTGCATGGGCTACGGTAACTGCTCACCATCAGGCGGGCCGGTAGCCATTTGCCACCCTAGTGGTATAAAAAAAAAAAAAAAAATTTCCAACTCTGTTTCTCAAATTTTGATTGAATAGAATAGAATAGAATAGAAACCGTTTATTTGGTACATTATCACACACCACTTAAACACAAAATTGTACATCTAGATAAGACTTAAAACTAAAACATAAATTTGGAAAACACTTAAAAATAAAGATAAAATGTACCAAAATGGTCTCCGCTCAGTATTCGGCCGTGACGGCTTAGGGTGTCGTCACGACCACTGGTATTCTGCGGAGACCGGGAAGATGGCAGGCGACAGCCCACAGTAAATACAGGCAGTAGGTATGAAGAACTCTGAATCTAGGGGAATGAAATATAATAAATAAATATATGGGTTAGATATATTTGGAGGAATTTAATAAAATATAATATATTACATTTAAAGAAGACATTATATAGATGAATAAATAAATACGTTGGCAGGTACCTTAACCATTACGAGTACATAATAATGTAACCTATTTCAGTAGGTGCTTACTTATACTTGTAATAGGTATGCGTAGGTATGTAACAATTGCGATTTATGTGTCCCTTTGCAATAACATGAGGTGTTTTTTATATCTTAATTTAAATGTTTGAACAGATTGATTGATTGAATGGGCTAAAATGTATGTGGGACAGATAAGTCTATAAAATGAGTTTTCTATTGTTTGACTGGCTTGCTGACACATATGTTCAATGCCATATTGGTTTCAGGATTTGTAAATTAGGAGCTTGTTTTCAAGACTAAGAGTTGATAGTCTGCCTATTAGCCAATATAACTGTGCAAATTTTCATTTCTATACTAAAAAATTAATAACATGCGGCTGGGTTTAGTAATTATTAAAAAAAGTAAGAAATCTATATATATAAAAGGAGAAACTGACTGACTGACTGACTGACATATCAACGCACAGCCCAAACGGCTAAACGTAGGCACTTGAAATTTGGAAGGGACGTAGCTTAGGTACCGTAGGGGTGCACTAAGAAAGGAATTCCCGAAATTCCCACGGGAACGGGAATTAGCGGGAAAATCCTTTTGTATGAAAAATCTAAACCGCTTAAGTTAGACGCTTGAAATTTGGCATGCAGGTACCTTAGTAAATATAAAGTTTAGTTATGGCTGTATTTTGAGAAATTCCCACGGGAACGGGAGTTAGCGGGAAAAAACTTTTGTATGTATAAATTTAAACACGCGGACGAAGTCGCGGGCAAAAGCTAGTTTCTTATAATTCTTTTTTTTATATTCCTTTGTCATTCGGACGACAATGATATATCATAAAGAAACAGCCTTACCATCCTGCACGCAGCCGCTATCGTCCAATTCTTTCTTTCCATCACCATCGTTCCCCAGAGTCTCCATAGTGGGTACCTTCACACAAAAATCTATACTGGATGCAAGATGCACTTTCTTTCAGACCAAAATTACAACGAAAATAACACCCCGGACAAAGGGACGCGCACGTATTAGGGTTTATTAGGTCGCGAGAGGTAAACAACACGCTTTTGGAATGATTCCAAGAAACAATTTCGGCGATTTTGATAATTTTGCGACTAAAACACAAACATGCATACAAGATTTTGACAGGTGAGCTGTCAAAATTTTTGTGTGCAACAAGCGCCCAGCCTTTAGTGACAAGGGTAAAAAAGATTTACTCGAATGAAAACAATTATTTATTTTATGATTATAAATTTCATTCACATTTTATATTTTAAGCGAAAACAAATAATAAACACGAAATATTTCAAAAACACATAGAGCGCTATATGCGTAAAACGGAGAGTGCACGAGAAATTAAAAGCTAAAACGGACCAATGGCAATTGAGCTTGCTCTAAGCCCAAAATCGTGATATTATTGACATTGACAACTGCCTGTCACATCTCTTTCCGCGTGCTTCTACGACGTACGTAGACACGCTCAATAATATTTTTATTTTTCAACACAATGGCTAAATCCCTACGCAGCAGATGGAAGCGCAAGTGCAGAGCGATCAAGCGCGAACGTTATGCAGTCAAAGAACTGTCCAGACTGAAGAAAATGCTCGGAATAAAGGAGGAGGAAAGAGTCACTGAAAATGAGGTTATGGAGTCCGACCAAGTAATATTTCTTGATGCTGGAGCCTTGAAAAAGGATAAAAAGAAGAAGCCTGTACCTGAACCTGATGAAGACGAGGATGTGGAGATGAGCTCTGATGATGAGAAGGTGGAAATCGACGGGGGAAAACGGCAAGAAAAGAATATTCAGTACGAAAACTTTGAAAGATCAGAATGGACAATATCCTGTGTGGCTACATAAGAGAAAGATCGCTAAAATGACTAAAACTACACAGAAGAAGATCAAAAAGAAGTCGAGGAAGCGTAGGCATTAGTTTTAATAAATGTTTAGTTTTTAAACTTGTGTTTCATTTGTTGTGTAAACTTGTTGCAATGTTTTTAAACTACCTACCTACCTACACATAGGTATATCGATTATCCGAACTAATTGGGGGACATTGGTCGTTCGGATAACCGGTGTTTTCGTATAATCGAACAGTACTGACTCAGACATACATATATTTTACATACAAGTTACTTAATGACAAATACCTAGGAATCAAGTGAAAAAGTGTATGTATATTATAGTGTAACTACCAATGGTTTCCACTAAAGACAGCTTTAATCATGTGCTGGGTGCATTCAAAATAACACCTCAAATATTGTTTGTAGCTATCATTGTAGAGTGGTGCAGGTGGGCCTAGTAGTTTGGATAAGCGGTTGTTCGGTTAATTGATGCTCTACCATATATAACTTGTGGTTTGGGGTACAAATAGTACAAATGTAGTACAAACCCTTACATGTGCTATATTTTAAATTGGGGATTTGGTCCTGCGATTTTGACGCTCACAAAAAATGTATACTTTCTTAAAACTGTATTGGTGACCCTAATTAATTAATGTAACCATTGCCATGATTAATGTGTAGAGCCTGAAGTGAGTAGAATCCAAAGATTCTGGGATCGATTCCCAGTCAGGTCAATATAGGAAGCCAACAACTATTCTAAATCATCTAGATCTGGGTGTTGTGGGAGGGAAACACCCCCAAACAAAGGGTACTCGAACAGATACCAATCAACTAATAACCAGACATCATATTAAAAAAAGTTTGCACCTACATAAAACATTTAGGTCATATGCTTTTGATAAAACCTTTAGAAATAATTAACCAAAGACATGCCACACAGCGCCATCTAGCCCCATACTAAGCCGAAGCTTGTACTATGGGTATTATGAGACAACTGATAAACTTACCTAGATACATTTTTTTTGTCA
This sequence comes from Conogethes punctiferalis, assembly GCA_031163375.1. NCBI lineage: Eukaryota > Metazoa > Arthropoda > Insecta > Lepidoptera > Crambidae > Conogethes > Conogethes punctiferalis. The sequence continues at coordinate 5,476,129 of CM062106.1, read as the reverse complement.
ATAAATACATATTATACATAGAAAACATCCAGGCCAATACAAACAGACATATTCATGCACACAAATGTTTGTAATGTGTGGGGATCGAACCCACGACCCTTGGCTCAGAAGGTCACTAGCGTTTCGTCAGAGGTCACTACCAATTGAGCCACCAAGCCAGTCAGTCAAATGAAGACAAGATCTCTTGAGCTAAATGGGTAGGTAATTGGTAAAATGAAAACAATTGGATGTTAAAACACTAATTTTTTATTAACAATTAATTCTTACTCATAACAAAAGAGAAACAACTTTTTAATTTTTTAATGCCAGTAACAAAAAATAAAACAATAATATTGCTTATTAATATAAGAATAGCAACCCGCCCAGGCTTATACACTAAACTTCCTCTTGAATCTATTTATCTATTAAAAAAAAACTGCAAAAACATCTGTTGCATACTTTTGAAAGATTTAAAAAAATTATCATATTCCGTAGTTTTAATAGATATGGGACAGACAGCAAAAAAAGTGACTTTGTCTTATACAATGTAGTGATTTTCTATATTAAAAAATTTTGTAGTTATCTTCTCCATCAGTCATTGATCACCGAGAATTGTTCATACTGCAACTAAACAATGTAACAACACATTTACATAAAGGCCTGTCCTAGTGAAGGTGTTTCAAAATAAAATTATCCAATAGATGGTGTTACGTAAATGTCAAGAGGAATTGAGAACCTCCTCCTTTTTCGAAGTCGGTTAAAAATTGACCAATAACGTAACAGTTGGACCTGCCTTTACCACAGTGGCATCTAGTGGTTTTTCCTTTACCATGGTGGCATCCAGTGGCGTAACTATACCATTCTAGGCCCATGGCAAATTCATTGGATTTTCACTAAATGTGGCATAATAAATGTTAGGAGTTTGGTGTCTCCTCTGACCCCTTACGGCTGGGGGCCCGTGGCATTTTGCCGACATGCCACCCTGTAATTACGCCACTGGTGGCATCTAGTGGTTTTTTTTTTCAAAAACCGTCATTGAAGTGAAGATGAATAAATATGTCATTGTACAGGTTTGTAAGTGGATGCTCGTATTTCTGCTTTCTCCAATTCCTGGCAGTGAGCATCAGATGTTGTGTGCCGAGCAAGGAACGCCATAGCGATGATTACGTTGCAGAGCGTACAGTAGAACGAGTCCTTATCCAGCTGTGAAATACATAGTATTATAAATAAATAGCTCAAGACATACCACCCTGACATGACCAATAATAAAAGGCCTTCTAACATGGTCGGAATGGACCGCCGACCAAGGACGCGTTGGTCGGGTTGATATAAAAATGGACAGTGTAGAAAATGGTTGTCTGACCGATATTTGGTCGATGCCAACAGTCTTGGTCGGGAGCGCATCTCTTTCGACCGGCTGCGTTCGTGGTTGGCCATCCACCGACCATGTAGAATGAATACAAAAATTGGTTGATCTGACCAATGCGTCCTTGGTCGGCGGTCCAATCCGACCGTGTATAAGGCCCTTTCACCTTTTTAGATACTTTTTTTTTTGGAAATAAGTAGGTACATAGCAAACATATAGAGACATGAGGGGCCAAACCCGCGACTACTGTCAAGTCCTGAATTCCCAAAATTCAAATAAATTTTTTTTCGATTTCTATGCCTCTCATAAGCCTATACTCCAACTTGCCCCCAACCCTACACTCTGACCGAATAGTGGTCTATGACATTTGTTGAGAAACTATTTTTTCCAGAATTTAGGGTCATTATTTATTATGAGTGTGAAACATGACATTCTAAGTTTGTATGCTTAAGTATAATTACTATAAAAAGCAGAAGCGTAGCGTGCCTTGGTGGGGCCCCATATATAAAAAAACGTTTGGGGCCCCTAAGGCAGGGGAGGTTTATCTCAGAATTTGGGAAGTTTCTCCCCATGGCCTGGGGACCCCATATAATTGATAGGGCCGATATGGCGGTAGCTACTCCTCTGGTAAAAAGATACTATTCAACACGGACGAATTTGCGAGCACAATTATAATACATATTTTTTTTTCTTTTTTTTTTTATGCGAGAGGCGGCAGACGAGCAAGTGTGATGCCTGATGGTAAGCAGTCGACCGACACCGCCCACGGACACCCGCAGCTCTAACCGAGTTTAGGGTCTACTATACCAAACTATGTACATACCTTACGAATTAAATTCTCCGCAAAATCTTCTACATGTGGGTACTTTTCAATGACTGTCCGATGTTTGTTTGAATTCTTGTGTGTTTCCTTAAGTTTAACGTCCGGCTGCATGTCTGTCCTGCAGAAGACGCAGCGAAACATCTCCCTGCCTTTTATAATGCCATGATAAGCATCTGAGGAGATTACAAGAGTTTTATCACCTTTCAAAGTGAGAATCACATTATGGTCTTCGTTTTGAGCGGTCTTCGCCTTTTCTTGATGTACAATTTTAGGCTGTCTCAACGCTGGTACTGCCATATTAACTATTTTTGTTAATTCAATGCAATTTGGAGTTTTTAACGTGAAAACAAAACTATTTCCAAGTTTTCCCAATTGACACACGAAATAAATAAAAGTGACACTTCTTCCGTATCCGGATAGTGATGTGTCTAGTACAAAAGCAATAAAATAAACAAAATTTATTGAATCGATAAGTTCAATTGAAATGTAGAAGTAATTTCTTTATATTATTTTGAACGAAATAAGCAAATGAAAGTGCAATAAAATTTATGGTATTACAACACACGAGTACATAAAATCATAAAATGATCAAGTTACGCGATAGCTATAAAATGTAACAGAAAATATAATTTTATAGTATGTAGGTACTATAAATCCTTAAAAACATATTGTACACTTTCGTAATATTCACTTTTTTAAGTTGCACAATGAGATACAAAATTTTTATACGAACATTATGTCAGTAACTATTTTGATGAATTTATAACAGTATTAATTTCATCTTGAATTCAGTAAAAATCATTTGTATTATTTGTAATCTTGTTTCTAAATATTTTTTTGCAGATATCATATTTTCTTCTATTGAGCTTATTCACTGTTCAACTAAAAAAAAATATGGAAAATTTGAAATTGATGACTTTCTTAAAAAAGTAATGGTATCAGAAAAATTTGATGAATTGGCTGAAAAAATTGCTGATAAAGCTGTTGAAAAGTTTATAAAATTACGAAATAGTGACAAAGGTTTGTCTGGAACCAAATTTCAAGATACGGTTTATAGAGTTACTGAAACAGAAGTAAACGAGTCGAATAATACAGCGGATAAAGAAGTAGCTCTAGAATCACAAAACGATGAAGAACGTGAAAAAGAGAAGTTAGAGACAAATATACAACATGTTATAAACGTTAAAATTGACACCGATGCATTTAAGAAAAAGAAATCGAATTACTTAAAAGAATTAAGACTGAAATATAATCGGTTCACTAAGAGCATTTACAGGGATCTTTCAAAAGAAGATTCTGAAGCAAAGTTGACGGATTCTGAGGGCACTACGCCTAGAAAACATATAGAAAATATCAGTGAAGACGCTGTTAAACCTAGCACTAAAGCTCCAGAGCTAAGCGACGATTCAAATGACCATGACGCTGTTAATTTAAATCCCAGAAAACTCCCTACCACGAAGTCCAAACAAAAAATGAGGTTACCGCCAAAAAATATTATGGATAGCTTTAGTTCTAGAAATAAAGAAAACGTAGACGAGCCAAATAAAGATTATGATCATTCCGAAAACAATGATGACAAGGAAAAGTCGATAGAAAACACAAAATTCAATGAACAAGTAGAAAGTGCTAAAGAAGAAACCAAAGAGGATGGTCAAGATAACAGTGCTGAACCAACACCATTGATTCAGGACGATAATAAAAGTACTTATTTGAAAGATGGCTCTGAAAACAATAAAGTGGCTACAGCAAATAAAAATTCAGATCAGAATATGAAACAAAATCTGGATGCTGAAAGTACAGTGAACAAGGAAGAAATTATACAGAAAAAAGAAGAGAAAAGAAGTTTTGGTGAAAACGTAGAAAAGTCCGATGCTTATAAACGAGCTGTAAAAATACCAATACGTAAAGAAGGCAACAAGCTTTACACGCTCGAAAGGAGTCCGGATTATGAAGATTATCACCAGGAAGTGGAGAGAATTCAGAAAGAGTTAAGAGAAAAGAATAAAAGGAAAGCAAATAGTCTTGATTTTAAAAAGCGATCTCAGTAATATACATTTCTGATTTGATTTAATTGCCTTACAAGTTACGAAGTTACAAACGAAATGTTTATGACTATTCTTGTGTAACACTGATAAAAACGCCAAATGTAAGGCAAATAATTACTTTCAATTATCAGTGCTTATTAACTTTGAAATCGATTGATTTATTTTCGTTCATTAATATTAGCCTTAACACTATTATAAAAAAAATTAAAAAGAAAACTGTCACGTTTGTTTACAAATTTGGTTCGATGTGCTCTAATTTGTTTTATTTATTTTCTCATAATTCTCGAAGAAATTCTGAGTTTTATTTAATAAAACACACTTAATTAGTCATGGCTTAGGTGTGGAAGCGTTGAGGTTAGTATGAATGAGAAAATCTTTGTTCCAATTTATTATTAAACTTGGATGATTTTAGTCAAGCTGTTTGTATCAAGAATAGTATAGAACAAAGTCACTTTTATCAATTAGTACAATATAGGATACATTATTCATGTAGTTCCCAGATTTGGAATACAATCACCCCATCTCATCGTCATCATGATTACCCTATGTCCAGTTGTTCACCACTTGGGTCAAACATCTGGAGGATCAACCCGTAATTGCCGGGGGCAGGCGGATCGGCGATCGCAGGGCGTAGCTCGTCACCCGAGCGAAAAGCTGCGTCCTGCGATCGCCAACCCGCCTGCCCAGCGTGGCGATTATGCGATTATGGGTATATCCTGCAGACTGCAATAGGCTGATGATGATGATTTGTGTCCAGCAGTGGAAGTGTGCACTGTACATTCATCATCAGCCCACATCAGTCCACTGCTGGACATAGGCCAATGATCAATAATGATCAATTATTAGGGAAGTCCAGAGTCCTAGAATACTTCGGTCACATTGCTAGGTGACAACCTCGAGAAGCTAATTGTGACCAGAAAGGTAGACAGGAAGAGGCCTTGTGGCCGCAGCCCAATTCGTTGGTCCAACCAGATCCGCACGACACTCGACTCTTCCGTTCACCGCACCCTTTAAACCGCCAAAGACAGAAACCGGTGGAGAAAGACCGGCTGGTATGCGAGAGGTCTCTGCGTCTTTCGCACGGGAGGGCTCAACCTTCATTAGTTAGTTTAAACGGGCCAGTTTCCGCAACCAGGCGTCTGAGCGCCCATTTTACGTGTGGGTCGACCCTCATTAATGAGGAGTACGAGGCAAGGAGAAGGAGGGAAATTCTAATGACACATTACCTGAAACGATGTCTAATAGATAGATAGAATAGATTTCCATCTACATGGATGTCATGTTTTTATGTATTTTTCACTAGCTGTGCTCGCGACTTCGTGCGCGTGGAATAGTTATTTTTTCCCCGTTTTTTTTTACATTTTCCATTATTTCTTCGCTCCTAATAGTTGCAACGTGATGTTATATAGCCTAAAGCCTTCCTCGATAAATGGTCTATTCAACACAAAAAGAATTTTTCAATTCGGACCAGCAGTTCCTGAGATTAGCGCGTTCAAACAAACTCTTCAGCTTTATAATATTAGTTAAGATTGTTGAAATTTTACTTTTATTAGCAGGGCACGTTACTTTAGATTGGACTCTTTCCTCAGACCGAACAACCATGGAGGACCCGAACGCAGGCACACAGCCAATCTTCGTGGACGTGTCCAACGCTCCGGAGCAGGACCAGCCGGCTGCGACTCCGGCCAAGGAGGAAGCCTCCGGGAATGTCAAGGTGAAGAGCGAGAAGGATGATCAGGAGTTGTTGGTGATGGGGTGAGTATAATATTAATGTATCATCATCATCATCATCAGCCCATTGCAGTCCACTGCTGGACATAGGCCTCTCCAGTTGCTCGCCACTTAGGGCAAACATCTGGAGGATATACCCATAACCGCCACGCTGGGCAGGCATCGCATCGCAGGGCGTATCTTCTAGCTCCGGTGACGCTGCTGCCCGTCATCGGTCTATGAAATTTAGCGACGCCTTCTATCGTGACGGTTATACCGCCACCGGTCGGTTGCCAGCGCCTCGTTTGTTATTCGGCAGGATGCACCACGGGCAGGTGAGGTTGGCTTGGAGGGAAAAGATGATAGGCCGCTCCCTTACATCCACAATCTCTCAAGATAGATTTTAATCTAACGGTACTTACAATTGATTTAAGAGAGGTAGGCATGGCGAATCTTCGCTCGAATTGAGCTGCCCGTCCGGGGAAGGACCTCCACCCTATAGTATACCGCAGCCAAATGACTTCCGCGTCATGTTCCTGTCGGTGAGTAGGGTTTCCGGAGCTCGTGGGGGTTGGGGTTGGGCCGACATGGCGGTGGCAACTGACAGGTAACTGACTAGTTACTTGCCCGTTGTCACAGCGACTTGGGCTTCTCTTTCGCTTTCCATCAGGCGTAGGGAAGCCATTATGTCGAGCCACTATAAAAAAAAAAAATACAATTTTACGGTGACATTTACAGTACAAGAAATAAGCAATCGGGCAAGTCAGACGGGGAACCGAAGCAGCCGGTCAAAGTGATCACGATGAACGGTGAACGGTTCAAGTGTATGGAGTGCAACAGGTACTCTGCGGAGACGGAGGAGCAGGTTCAGAGGCACATCAGAAAGGTATGAGGAAATCGGACTACATTTTTCTTAAACGCAAGACATGCCACGCTGGGCCATAATTAGCCCCAAACTAAGCCAAAGCTTGTACTATGGGTACTAGACAACTTTTTTAGGGTTCCGTAGCCAAATGGCAAAGCGGGACCCTTATAGATTCGTCATGTCTGTCTGTCTGTCTGTCCGTCCGCCAGTTTATTCCGAAACTATAAGAGCTACATTATTGAAATTTGATGCGTAGATGTATTCTGTAAACCGCATTAAGATTTTAAAATAAAATCAGAAAAAATACAAAATTTTTGGGGTTCCATAGAACTGAAACTCTAAATTTTTTTTTCATCCAATCTGTACGTGTGGGGTATCTATGGATAGGTATTTTAAAATGATGTTGAGGTTTTTAACATCATTTTTTTTCTAAACCAAATAGTTTGCGCGAGAGACTTCTCCAAAGTGGTAAAACGCGCGTTAGCCTCTGTGCTATTGCGCGACTGTATCGTTACTAACGCGCGTTAGCCTAGTTGCTGTCGCGCGACTGTATCGTTACTAACGCGCGTTAGCCTAGTTGCTGTCGCGCGACTGTATCGTTACTAACGCGCGTTAGCCTCCGTGCTGTTGCGCGACTGTATCGATACTAACGTTTTCAATCCTTTGTGGGCATTTGCAGGCTGATGATGATGATGATGATACTCAGAACGATTCTACTATCTATTTCAGATGCATCGGGGTCAGAACCCGTTCCAATGTTACATGTGCGACTACTCAACATACAACAAACCTCTATTCGAAGAACATGTCAGGATACACAGAGGTAAGTATGTAAGGGAGCGATTTATCATCTTTTCGCTCCAAGCCACCCTCACCTGCCCGTGGTGCATCCTGCCGAATAACAAACGAGGCGCTGGCAACCGACTGGTGGCGGTGTAACCATCACAGTTGAAGGCGTAGCTAAATACCACAGGCCGATGACGGGCAGCAGCGTCACCGGAGCGAGGAGCTACGCCCAAGATACACAACCCGCCTGCCACAAGTGGCGATTATGGGCCTCAAAATGTTTGACCAAAGTGTCTATCTAAGCCTACGTCCAGCAGTGGACTGTAATAGGCTGATGTAATAGGCTGATGATGATGATTGCATGTAACTCTCAATGTGTTCTTCATCATCATCATCAGCCTATCCCAGTCCACTGCTGGACATAGGCCTCTTCATATGTCCGCCACTTTGGGCAAACATTTGGAGGACATGCCCATAATCCGGTGTCGCTGCTGCTCGTCATCGGCCTGTGATATTTAGCTACGCCTTCAATCGTGACGGTTATACCGCCACCAGTCGGTTGTCAGACCCTCGTTTGTTATTCGGCAGCATGCACCACGGGCTTATGAGGTTGGGAAGCGAAAAGATGATAAATCTTAACTAATATTATAAAGCTGAAGAGTTTGTTTGTTTGTTTGAACGCGCTAATCTCAGGAACTACTGGTCCGAATTGAAAAATTCTTTTTGTGTTGAATAGACCATTTATCGAGGAAGGCTTTAGGCTATATAACATCACGCTGCAACTATTAAGAGCGAAGAAATAATGGAAAATGTAAAAAAAAAAACGAAAAAAACAACATCACATACATTGCTCCGATCCCAAAGTAAGTAACTTAAGCACTTGTGTTATGGGTATCAGAACAACGAAGGTACCACAAATATATACTTAAATACAAATATTAACACCCAGACACGGAACAAACAAAAGTGTTCATCACACGAATGTTTGTCCCGGGTGGGAATAGAACCCACGACTCTTGGTTCAGAAGGCAGGGGTCACTACCCATAGGCTTGTGTCCATAAAATTTTTTAATTAGTCCGTCTTCTAGATTATTCAAAAATAAAAGATACGTATTTTTTCATTTATAAATTAGACCAAAGATTACAAAGATATACCCCGTTAAAGTTTCGCGTGACGTCACGCCGTGCAGCATTTTGTCGCACGGCGTGACATCAAACACCCCCACTCCTAAATTTTGATGCTTTGTGTCTTTGTTATTTTTCGTGTAAATGAAAAAAGGAAAAATACGAGTCCAATATATTTTTATAATCGAAAATACGGACTAAATATAATGTAAGTATTTTGACCCTGGAAACATCCCTATTGAGCCACCGAGCCTGATAGGTAGATGAATGTGTGTTGTTCCAGGTATAAAACCGTTCAAGTGCTCCCACTGTTCGTACCGCTCGGCTTCGAAGAAGAACGCCAAGAAACATGAGCTGATACACCGGCCCGATAACCCCCTCAAGTGCCCATCGTGCCCCTTTATAGGCCGCCACGTGAGGTCCTTCAACCACCACAAGTGAGTGGGGGGTGGGGGGATACAGTGACAAGGAGGGGGGATAAAGTGAAATACTTTCACCCCTGCTTGTCACATAACAGTCAAGTCTTGTCTCATAACAAGTCACATTAGAACATACTTGCTATCATTTCACCACCACAAGTGAGTGGGGGGAGGGGGGATACAGTGACAAGGAGGGGGGATAAAGTGAAATACTTTCACCCCTGCTTGTCACATAACAACAGTCAAGTCTTGTCTCATAACAAGTCACATTAGAACATACTTGCTATCGTTTCACCACCACAAGTGAGTGGAGGGAGGGGGAAACTATGATTGTTTCACCACCACATCATCACATGGAAGGGGGGAGGGGCTTACCTGCGATCTTTCATCCACCAATGGAAAGGAGGGGGGATGGTACATGCGACCGTTTCACCACCATAAGTAAGTGTGGGGGAGGGGGAAACTATAACCCCCTCAAGTCAAGTGCCCATCCTGCCCCTTTATAGGCCGCCACGTGACGTCCTTCAACCACCATAAGTAAGTCGGGCTAGGGGGAAACTATGACTGTTCCACCACCACATGGAAGTGGGGGGAAGGGGGGGGGGGGTACCTGTGATCGTTCCACATAGAAGTTGGGGGAATTGAGGTGTGGTGGTACCTGCGATCGTTCCACCACCAACGGAAGTGGGGGGAAAGGACGGGTGGTGGAATGTATGTGACGGGTGGTTCAGCATCGTTCGATCGGAAACTTGGATAACTAATGGTGAACAACTTACTAGCGCATGGCAGCGGCACGTGAGATCTCTTTATCATCATCATCATCAGCCTATTGCAGTCCACTGCTAGACATAGGCCTCTCCAGTTGTTCGCCACCTAGGGCAAACTTCTGGAGGATATACCCATTATCGCCACGCTGGGCAGGCGATCGCAGGGTGTAACTTCTTGCTCCGGTGACGCTGATGCCCGTCATCGGCCTGTGGTATTTAGCTACGCCTTCTATATAAAACCATCAGGTATTACCGCCACCAGTCGGTTTGCCAGAGCCTCGTTTGTTGTTCGGCAGGATGCACCACGCGCAGGTGAGGATGGCTTGGAGCAGGGACTGAATAACCGAAAAATTACGGTACCTTTATATTTCGGTATGACGTCATACCGAAATATAACGGTTACCGGAATATTTCGATATCTAAATTTATACCGGTACCGAAATTTTCAGGTACCGTAAAATAAAGGTAATTTCGGTATGAAAGAGACGGGGAGAGGAGACAAACTATTCTGAGAATGACTGGCTCGGTGGCGCAATTGGTAGTGTTGTAAGTGGTAGTGGACTCTTGCCTTCTGAACCATGAGTCGTAGGTTCGATCCCCACCCGGGACAAACATTCATGTGAACATTTGTGATTCTTCCGTGTCAAATTATATTTGTAATTAAGTATGTATTTGTGGTACCCTCGTTGTTCTGATACCAATAAGAGCCCGTTTCTACTTGACGGGTGTCGGGTCCGGATTTTAATCGGATGTCGGCGCCTCTGTTCACACTTATCAAGTGTCGGGTCCGTTTTTTATCAGTTGTCGTAGGTATTCTTTATTGCTCAAAGAAAGTACAAATGCCGGGCTTAATGCCGTGTGGCATTCTCTACCAGTCAACCATTGGGCGAGCCAGAACACTATGACATCGTCATCATCATCATCATCATGTACAAATGTCGGACTTAATGCCGTGTGGCATTCTATACCAGTCAACCATTGGGCGAGTCAGAAAACTATACAATCATCATCATCATCATGATGATGAAAGTACAAATGGCGGACTTAATGCCATTTGGCATTCTCTACCAGTCAACCATTGGGCGAGCCAGAACATCATAACATCGTCATCATCATCATCATGATGATGATTAAAGTACAAATGGCGGACTTAATGCCGTGTGGCATTCTATACCAGTCAACCATTGGGCGAGTCAGAAAACTATACAATCATCATCATCTCATGATGATCATCATTGATGAAAGTACAAATGGCGGACTTAATGCCGTGTGGCATTCTATACCAGTCAACCATTGGGCGAGTCAGAAAACTATACTATCATCATCATCATCATGATGATGAAAGTACAAATGACGGACTTAATGCCGTGTGGCATTCTACGAGTATACCAGTCAACCATTGGACGAGTCAGAAAACTATAACATCATCATCATCATCTCATGATGATCATCATTGATGAAAGTACAAATGGCGGACTTAATGCCGTGTGGCATTCTATACCAGTCAACCATTGGGCGAGTCAGAAAACGATAACATCATCATCATCATGATGATGATTAAAGTACAAATGGCGGACTTAATGCCGTGTGGCATTCTACGAGTATACCAGTCAACCATTGGGCGAGTCAGAAAACTATAACATTATCATCATCATCATGATGATGAAAGTACTAATGGTAGACTTAATGCCGTGTGGCATTCTATACCAGTCAACCATTATGCGAGCCAGAACACTATAACATCATCATCATAATGACGATGAAAGTACATACGGCGGACGTAATGCCGTGTGGCATTCTATACCACTCAACCATTGGGCGAGCCAGAAAACTATAAAAACTATATAATCATCATCATCGTCATGATGATGAAAGTACAAATGGTGGACTTAATGCCGTGTGGCATTCTATAGCAGTCAACCATTATGCGAGCCAGAACACTATAACATCATCATCATGATGATGATGAAAGTACATATGGCGGACTTAATGCCGTGTGGCATTCTATACCAGTCAACCATTGGGCGAGTCAGAAAACTATACTATCATCATCATCATCATGATGATGAAAGTACAAATGACGGACTTAATGCCGTGTGGCATTCTATACCACTCAACCATTGGGTGAGTTAGAAAACGATAACATTATCATTATCATCATCATCATGATGATGAAAGTACAAATGGCGGGCTTAATGACGTGACATTCTCAACCAGTCAACCATTGGGCAAGCCAGAACACTATAACATCGTCATCATCATCAGTCATCATCATCATGATGATGAAAGTACAAATGGCGGACTTAATGCCGTGTGGCATTCTATACCAGTCAACCATTGGGCGAGTCAGAAACTACATATACTATCATCATCATCATCATCATGATGAAAGTACAAATGGCGGACTTAATGCCGTGTGGCATTCTCAACCAGTCAACCATTGGGCGAGCCAGAAAACTATACAATCATCATCATCATCATGATGATGAAAGTACAAATGACGGGCTTAATGACGTGTGGCACTCTCAACCAGTCAACCATTGGGCGAGCCAGAACACTATAACATTGTCATCATCATCATGATGATGATTAAAGTACAAATGGCGGACTTAATGCCGTGTGGCATTCTATACCAGTCAACCATTGGGCGAGTCAGAAAACTATACTATCATCATCATCATCATGATGATGAAAGTACAAATGACGGACTTGATGCCGTGTGGCATTCTGTACCAGTCAATAATTTTACCAACTAATTTTAAAAACTAAAAACTAACTACTAAGAAGTAATGCACATACCTTGTTACCTACTTATGTATATATTTTAGATACATAATAAAGTTACAAACAAAATAACTACTTAAAATTGTGATGGGTATACATTATAAATAGTATCTAAACATAAAAAACAAAATTATTTAAAAAAAATTTTAAATATCAGACAACATCAAAAAATATTATTTGTATTGAAAAGTGAGACGACATTCATTCTATCACTGACCAGAATTTTCGCGTGTGCCATGCACAGGCAGTCTTTCGCGTGCTATGCACGGACAGATAAGAAATGTCAGGAAGAATATTTTGCCGGTGTCGATCGATACGCTCCGCGCAACGCACGCGACGTTGCCAACAATCCGCAGCCGTTTGGCAACGTCGCGGCTTTTCGGTACCGATATTTTATACCGGTTGAATAACGGTATACCCTTACCTTTATTTTACAAAGGTACACTTATTTTATACCGGTACCGTAACCGTATACCGTAACCGCTTTCAGTCCCTGGCTTGGAGCGAAAAGGTGATGTCGCTCCTTTACATCCCTCTCTCCCTTGATCTCTTTATATACCACCCCAATCAAGTGGTGGGAAAGGGGGAATACTCTGTCAACTAGGGGTGAAAGTCTACTCACCCCACTAGCTCGGCGTAAGTACTTCCACTTTTCGTAGGGACAAGTCTGTTGTTACAGGTTATTTTTTGTTTATTTTTTTTTGTGTGATGCCTGATGGTAAGCAGTCGACACCGTCCATGGACACCCGCAGCTCTAACCGAGTTTAGGGTCGCTGCCGGCGAGTTATTATTGTATTTTTTTTGTAAACCACTAATCATGAAACTTTTTTTTTATTCAGGCGCCAGCATAGCAAGGGATCAGCATCAGAAAATGACAGCAAGCTCAAGGTATCTATATGTCGCAGTAAAATTGTAAATACCGTTAGATTACAATCTATCTCGTGAGATTCTATGGTGCAGCGCAGACGGCACACTTTTTGTGCGATAGAGTATGCGTCTGAGACATTTAAAAAGAGCGACAGAATGATCGAAGATGTGCGTCGTGTGCATTGAGTCTGTGAAATATCCGCGACAGATTTTTGCGCGTCGTGTGCGTTACTGCATATATGTAATTGCAAAAAAGTGCGTCACGGATAGTCTGTCGCCTGCGCTGCCCCTAAACTGTCTAAAGTTGACCAATAATAAAAGGTTTATCAAATTTAATAATTAATAATTATAGTTTTAATTATAATGACGTAAATATAAATATTATTTACAGGAAGAGCAAGCATCTAGAGAATCGGCCGAGTTCGTCTGCGAACACTGTGGGACTGAGTGAGTTATCTTAACTTAATATTATAAAGCTGAAGAGTTTGTTTGTTTGAACGCGCCAATCTCAGGAACTACTGGTCCGAATTGAATTCTTTTTGTGTTGAATAGACCATTTATCGAGGAAGGCTATATAACATCACGTTGCAACTATTAGGAGCGAAGAAATAATGAAAAATGTAAAAAAAAAACGAGGAAAAAATAACTATTCCACGCGGACGAAGTCGCGAGCACAGCTAGTAATATATAAAATTAATTCATCAACAGCCAAAAAATATTGAGTCGTTTTTTTTTTTGTTAATTTTTTGTGTTTTTTATAAATTAGTTTTTTTGTAAAGAAAAATCTTTTGTGTTTTTTAGAAGTATTAATTTATTGTCCCCAGTTTCGCGGTAGCGCGGAATCTCGCCAGCCATCAGAGAAACGTGAAAAAATGCGATGAGTGCGACGCTGTACTGTGCTCCAAGGTAGGTTTACTGATACATTACATGATAGTATGACAACATTACATATCTGTTTGTATTGGTCTGGGTGATTCATCTTAACTAATATTATAAAGCTGAAGAGTTTGTTTGTTTGAACGCGCTAATCTCAGGAACTACTGGTCCGAATTGAAAAATTCTTTTTGTGTTGAATAGACAATTTATCGAGGAAGGCTATCTATATATATAAAAGGAGAAACTGACTGACTGACTGACATATCAACGCACAGCCCAAACGGCTAAACGTAGGCACTTGAAATTTGGAAGGGACGTAGCTTAGGTACCGTAGGGGTGCACTAAGAAAGGAATTCCCGAAATTCCCACGGGAACGGGAATTAGCGGGAAAATCCTTTTGTATGAAAAATCTAAACCGCTTAAGTTAGACGCTTGAAATTTGGCATGCAGGTACCTTAGTAAATATAAAGTTTAGTTATGGCTGTATTTTGAGAAATTCCCACGGGAACGGGAGTTAGCGGGAAAAAACTTTTGTATGAAAAAATCTAAACCGCGTAAGTTAGATGATTGAAATTTGACATGCATATCTCTCTTTTATAACACGCCACGCGGACGAAGTCGCGGGCAAAAGCTAGTAATATTATAAATGTGAAAGTGTGTCTGTCTGTATGTTTGTCTTTCTTTTAAGGCAAAACGGAGCGACGAATCGACGTGATTTTTGTGAGATAGTTGAAGGGATGGAGAGTAACATGGGCTACCTTTACCCCACTTCCCTAAAATGGGGGGTGGAAGTTTGAATGGAGCATTCACCCCAAATTTAACGCGAGCGAAGCCGCGGGCAAAAGCTAGTAGGCTATATAACATCACGCTGCAACTATTAGGAGCGAAGAAATAATGGAAAATGTAAAAAAAAACGGGGAAAAAATAACTATTCCACGCGGACGAAGTCGCGAGCACTGCTAGTAATGTATATGTATAATAATAATATGTATTTGTATGTACGACTGGCTCGGTGGCTCAATTGATAGACCTCTGCCACAGAGTACTTTGTAATATACTGAAATAGAGACCAATCTTGGCTGTCAAAAGAGGTAACAAATACAGCGCCACTCGACGGTAACTTATGGCAACTTTTCGTCAATATACATAATCACAATACAGCGATATAACTACAGCATACTCTGGTCTTGTAATTAATTAAAAGTATTATTTCATTAAGGAATGAATGATGAATTTTTGCTATGAATTGCCAACCGCAGGCATATTTTTCTGAATCATTTGTTAACTTAGGCAAATAAACACAAACTAAGATTGGCAAATCATTCAACATTTGAAAAATAAAAGATAAGTGTAAAAACTTAGAAACTTTTATTAACTTTCACATTTTTACACACCACACACCACTATAAAATTAAAATATTGGTTTCATAATCATATAAGTTCTTAAAATCACATTTTCTTTCGAATGTAGATTAAACTTTCCGCGGGTTTCTTGCAATTACAGTTTTCTTGCGGATTTTAGACCCTTGGTCACAAACTTTAGCAATCACATTATAATCTGCTTCTTGTACGACCGTTTTAAAAAATGCTATGAGTTTCAAGTTCTATTAAAAGCACAAACTTTTGAAAACTTGATAAATTAATATTGACTAAAAGGAAAATTTTAAAACACGCCATTTTGAGCTGTGTTGCCAGAAATTTGAATCTATAGTTTACAGTTTAAAATCAGTAAATTCTGAAAATGGAGAACAATACGTTATTTAACCCAATATTCAATAAATTAAGTGTAGTAATATATTATATAAGGAATACATGAAATTAAAGTGAAATATAACTAGCGTTCATCTGGTTTTTTAATTTAAATAAAAGGACCGTAAAAAAAAAAAAACTACACAAACTGTACAATATTGTCGAAACGTCGCAACTAAATTATGCTACTGAATTTGAAAGGCAATTTAATCCTTACTATTGTATAGAAAATAGATACCAACTTTAATCAATGATTATAAACTCCACCTAGAATTCAAATATGGAACTAACATGGTATAACCCAGGTAAATTGAAATGATCTAAGTTCTAATGTGTGCATCTAAATATTTGTGTACAATTAAATTTGGTCAGCTGTATTTATGTGATTGCCATACAATTTGTACTAAGATTGTATAGGCTGACCTCTGCCTTCTGAGCCAAGGGTCGGGTTCGATCCCCACACATTACAAACATTTGTGTGCATGTACATGTCTGTTTGTATTGGTCTGGGTGTTTTCTATGTATAATATGTATTTATTTACAAAAAAAAATGTATCTAAGTAAGTTTATCAGTTGTCTAGTACCCATTGTACAAGCTTCGGCTTAGTTTGGGGCTAGGTGGCGATGTGTGGCCCAGCGTGACATGTCTTGGGTTAATTTTTTATTTATTAATGGTAAATAACCAATTGGCTAGGTAAAAAATTGAAGTATTAGAAAATAAATATATTTTTTATTTGAAACAAGTGTTACACGAGGTAAAACGAGGAAGGAATTTTTTTATTATATTTTTTTTTGTAAGAAGCAATTTTTATATGAACAGTTTTTTTAAGACAGTATGTCGTAATTTTTTTATAATGAAAATAAATATAATAAATATTTTTTTGTAGGTTTAAACAAACAATTTCTTTTTTCAAAGTAGAATGAGTAGGTAAATAATTTATCTATCATCATCTTCAGCCTATAATCAGTCCACTGCTGGACAAAGGCCATTTTATCAATTTTATTTTTACTTTTACATAATACCTATTTTTGTTTGTGAAAAGCAAACATTTTCATTTCAACGCATCATGACGCAATAGTTTTAAAACTAAAATACCCTTTTCTTTTAGTTTTTGGGCAAAGCAAGAAAAAAAAAATAAAAAAAAAATTACGCAATAGTTTTAAAGCTAAAATACCCTTTTCTTTTAGTTTTTGGGAAAAGCAAGAAAAATTTTTTTCAAAAACAAAAATTGAAACAGATTCTTTTTTTTCTAAATATTTTTTAACAAAAATTCTAAATATTTTTTTTTGCCCCCAGTTCCTATACAAGCGGCACATGCTCGCGGCGCACTCGCGTGCCGCCGACGACGGCGCGGGCGTGTTCCGCTGCGGACAGTGCGCCTGGCGCGGCTCGCACAGCGCGCGCGTGCTGCTGCACCTGCTGCACCACCCGCAGCCGCCGCCGCCCGCACTAGACGCCGCCCTGCTGCGTGCGCACGGCGTGCTGCCACCGGACTAGGGCAGGAGACTAGTCTGACAACAGCTGCATCTGCTGCACCACCCGCAGCCGCCGCCGCCCGCGCTCGACGCCGCCCTGCTGCGCGCGCACGGCGTGCTGCCACCGGACTAGGGCAGGAGGCAGGAGATCAGCGCAGGAGACTAGTCCGATAATAGCTGCCCGCGCTAGACGCCGCGCTGCTGCGCGCGCACGGCTAGTTGCCGCCGGACTAGGGCAGGAGACTAGTTCGACAACAGCTGACATTACTCGAAAGGACCTACTAATTAAATTTATTAATTAATTCCACCCATCATTATACTAAAAAAAAATGAAAAAAATATTTTTAGCAATATTTAAATAAAAAATTAAGGATTAAAGAAACCTATACAAATTATTTTCTTTCATTACAGCATGTCGTAGTTCCTATACCTTTTCTGTAAAAAGCAACAAAAAACTTACTCAATGGCAGTTAATTGACGTTTCATACTATTAAAAAAATTTTTTACTTAAAATTTTTAAAATAGAAAAGCTTTTTTTATTAAAAAGATCAAATTCAAAAAAAGAAGTGCATTGTTCTACTTTTTTAAAATTTTAAAAAAGTAAGTTTTGAGGCATGAGTGTTATCTGAAAACTATAGGGCACCACATAAAAGGCAGGTCCAGCTATCATGTGATTGGTCAGTTGCTATGTAAATGTCAGTGCCTTGTCATCATCATCATCAGCCTATCGCAGTCCACTGCTGGACATAGGCCTCTCCAGTTGTTCGCCACCTAGCGCAAACTTTTGTAGGATATACCCATAATCGCCACGCTGGGCAGGCGGGTTGGCGATCGCAGGGCGTAGCTTCTTGCTCCGGTGACGCTGCTGCCCGTCATCGGCCTGTGGTATTTAGCTACACCTTCTATCGTGATGGTTTTACCGCCACCAGTCGGTTTGCCAGAGCCTCGTTTGTTGTTCGGCAGGATGCACCACGGGCACGGCGTGAGGTTGACTTGGAGCGAAAAGGTGATAGGTCGCTCCCTTACATCCCTACTACTATTACATACTACATTACAGTGCCTTGTCAAAATTAACCAATCACGTAACAGTCGGACCTGTCTTTTATGTGGTGCCAACTGGTGGTTTTCTAAGGGTGGTTTTCTTTTTTCAGAAAACCCTAATGATAGGTGCCAAGTACAAAAATAGCAGAAAAAAAAGCAATATATATTTAGAAACAGTTTATTTTGTTGATAAATGACATTTGTATGTAAAAGTAATCTGTCTGTGAAGGATGAACAATGTAGAAAAAGAAATTGTAGCTATTTGTTCAGGAGATACGAGTAGAAGTCATCGGTGACACTGATCATCTTAACCTGTAAATATAAGCATACAATACGGATGATGACAAGGTATGAAAATGAAGAAAATAATTAGTCCGTCTCTTAGATAATAAAAAAATATAAGACCCGTATTTTTTGTTTTGTCGAAATAACAAGAAAATACTTAGATATAGCGCATTAAAGTTACGGAGTGGGAGCTAACTACGTCACGTTAGAGTATATTTTGTACTCTAACGTGACGTCATGTGACATTTAAAATCAATGTATCTTCGTAAGTTTTTGAACAAGAGGCAAAATAAAAAATACGTATCCAATATTTTTCATTAATCTATCTGATGGACATTAAATTATTTTTTAGTCATCATCCCAATTAGGGATCTGAACACCAAGATGTCAGAACGGCCGTACACGAACAGATTCTGCAGTTAAGAACCGACTGTTTCAAACCGCGCGCGTGAACTATAGTCATTCATACGCTGCCGTACACACGACCGCTCGAGCAGTCGCGACCGCTACTATAGTACGGAAAAAAATCAATTTTCTGGGATTCTCTTTTTTTTTATGGAATAGGAAGCAGACGAGCAAGCGGTTCACCTTATGGTAAGTGATAACCGCCGCCCATGTACATCTGCAACATCAGGAGTTACAGCTGCGCTGCCGGCCTTTAAGGAAGAGGTATGCTCTTTTCTTGAAGATTTGGGGGTCGTACCGGTGCGGAAATACCGCTGGCGACAAAGCATTCCATAGTTTAGTTGTGCCCGGCAGAAAATCATAAAATCATCTACGCATTCATCTTAACTAATATTATAAAGCTGAAGAGTTTGTCTGTTTGTTTGTTTGAACGCGCTAATCTCAGGAACTACTGGTCCGAATTGAAAAATTCTTTTTGTGTTGAATAGACCATTTATCGAGGAAGGCTTTAGGCTATATAACATCACGCTGCAACTATTAGGAGCGAAGAAATAATGGAAAATGTAAAAAAAAAACGGGAAAAAAATAACTATTCCACGCGGACGAAGTCGCGAGCACAGCTAGTAATAAAATAAAGACTTAACTCGAAACATTTGGGAAAATGAGTTTTTGAAAAAAAAATGGTTGCTGATCTGATGACATGCTTTTTCACATAAACTGATTTTTATTCCCCAAAAATTGGCATGCATGCATGGCATGTCTTGGGGTTATTTTCTTTTTTTACAACGACGATTCGATACGAAACGATTCCAAAAGATACTCACCGACCAGGCTTTTGAGGGCATTCGCTGAAAATAAAATAAATAATTGAGTAAGTATAATAATAATAAATTCGCTAAATTAAATTAACATAGGTATTAATAACAATAGATTTCAAAAAAACCATCGTTCGGTAGACGGATCGCTTGGTTTAATGGCCTAAAAACAAATATGTAACGATCTTTTGCCCATAGAAATATAGGTAGGTTATTATATACCTATCATACAAAATTGAATTGTTCATGAATATGTCTGTTTGTATTGGTCTGGGTGTTTACTATGTATAATATGTATTTATTTACAAAGTATCAGTTGTCTAGTACCCATAGTACAAGCTTCAGCTTAGTTTGGGGCTAGATGGGGATGTATGTACATAAAATATATTGTTTTAACTTACGATCTATTGGCAACGCCTCTGGAACCGGCTCCGGTGCGCACGCGACGAATGCGATCTGTGAGAATAATCGTAATTAAATACCAATGTAGAAACCACGGTAGAAACTTACGGTAGGTACGGCTAGTCCACAAGTTAAAGGGGCAGCGCAGACGACAGGCACTTTTTAGGGTTCCGTAGCCAAATGGCAAAAACGGGACCCTTAGAGATTCGTCATGTCTGTCTGTCTGACGGCTAGTCCACAAGTTAAAGGGGCAGCGCAGACGACAGGCTATCCGTGACGCACTTTTTAGGGTTCCGTAGCCAAATGGCAAAAACGGGACCCTTATAGATTCGTCATGTCTGTCTGTCTGTCCGTCCGTATGTCACAGCCAGTTTATTCCAAAATCATAAGAGCTACATTATTGAAATTTGGTGCGTGCCTAGATGTAAACTGTTAACCGCAATAACTTTCTTAACTAATATTATAAAGCTGAAGAGTTTGTTTGTTTGTTTGAACGCGCTAATCTCAGGAACTACGGGTCCGAATTGAAAAATTCTTTTTGTGTTGAATAGATCATTTATCGAGGAAGGCTTTAGGCTATATAACATCACGCTGCAACTATTAGGAGCGAAGAAATAACTGAAAATGTAAAAAAACACGGGGAAAAAATAACTATTCCACGCGGACGAAGTCGCGAGCACAGCTAGTAATATTATAAAGCTGAAGAGTTTGTTTGTTTGAACGCGCTAATATCATGAACTATTGATCCGAATTGAAAAATTCTTTTTGTGTTGAATAGACCATTTAACGAGGAAGGCTTTAGGCTATCTAACATCACGTTGCAACTATTAGGAGCAAAGAAATAATGGAAAATGTAAAAAAAACCGGCCAAGTGCGAGTCGGACTCGCGCACGTAGGGTTCCGTACCACTGATTGAATGAAAAAAATTAGGTAATTTGATTTATGATGTTTAAAAAAAACTACTTTCTAGATTTCATTGAAACTAATTTGGTTAGTAGTTTACATAGTAATACACATCATATATTTTTTTCAGTTTTATAGTGCCCATATTTTAGAAGTTACGGGGGGGGGGGGGGGACACATTTTACCACTTTGGAAGGGTCTGTTGCGCAAACTATTCATCTGAGAAAAAAATGATGTAAGTAACCTCAACATCATTTTCAAATACCTATCCAAAGATACCCGACACGTATGGGTTTGATGAAAAAAAAATTTTTGAGTTTCAGTTTCATGTATGGGAAACCCCAAAAATTTTGGATTTTTTTCTGATTTTACTTTAAAATCTTATAGCGGTTTACAGAATACATCTACGTACCAAATTTTAATAACGTAGCTCTTATAGTTTCGGAATAAACTGGCTGTGACATACGGACGGACAGACAGACAGACAGACATGACGAATCTATAAGGGTCCCGTTTTTGCCATTTTGGCTACGGAACCCTAAAAACGGGGAAAAAATAACTATTCCACGCGGACGAAGTCGCGAGCACAGCTAGTAGTTATATATGTCACTGGAAATTGCCAAGAATCGTAAATTGACTGAAATCCATTGCGTAAAATAATACATTTCAACTACCGTTTGTTATATTCCGAAAGTTAATCAACTACCTAGGAAATTGATCAACTTACGTTTCTTGCTATTTTCCGGTGACATATACCTATGATATCTAACATTCTGATAATGATGAGAATCAAGACGTGAGACGCGAGAGCGTGTCAGCCAAGTACCAGCGAAGAGAACTGGCATATTACTTAAAATAAAAAAAATAAAAAATGTTTATTACCAAGAAAACTTACAATAGATCATTACTTACCGCGAGGACAATGGTTGCGAGGCTCAGAAGGAATTTCATGGTGCTGCTTGTTCAAAAAGTCTTCAAACTATGATCTTAGCGTGGATAAACCCAGCTTATATACCATAAATTGTTACGACGTCATTAAAAGATTCAATGGTAATTTCTAAAAGTACCTAATTTAGATATGTATTTTTCAGTGATTTTGCTTGTCACAATAAATATTAGTAGGTATACCTAAATTTGTGACAAGAGGTCGTTGCCTTCGGTCCGATCAGCGACACCGAGGAAGATACGACACGTGTATTCAGACACACTGGGTTTGTGACGGGAGGGCTCCACTACGGGTTGAGACGAATCCCGACCCTCCTCAGATGAACGCTCGTAGCCGACCACCGTCAGGTTTATAGTTCATTCGCGTTAAGAAAATAGTGACTGACAGGTCACTGACAGGCCACTAGCCAATCAAAACGGATTTTGATTGGAGAAATTTAATTTCTAGCGTTTTGATTGGCTAGTGGCCTGTCAGTGACCTGTCAGTCACTATTTTCTTAACGCGAATGAACTATAGTGAGTATTCTCCGTTTCAGGAGGGAGTCCCACTTAACCCAGTTGTCCTGGGGCCCTACTACAGAAAACGATCGTTCGTTGAACGGATCGCGTATTTTTGCCCCTTAAATCCCTCTCATTTGTCCCTCCCGTGTTCTAATATATCAATTAAATTGTTTAAAATCAATGTTGACGAATTTTAATTCGTATATTCGTACACGGGAGGGACAAATGAGAGGGATTTATAGGGCAAAAATACGCGATCCGTTCAACGAACGATCGTTTTCGTTTTCTGTAGTAGGCCCCCTTTACCTGCGGTATGGGGCGTAAGAATACTACCGAGGTATCCCTGTCGAAAAAGGCGACTAAAAGAGGCTTCGGGGTTATGGCGCTCGAGGGATTGGGGCTCCCTTGTGCTCCCATCTACAACCATAAGAGGCTGCGCAGACGACAGACTTTTTGTGCGATAGAGTCTACGTCCAGAGCCTCGTTTGTTATTCGGCAGGCACCGCGGGCAGGTGAGGGTGGCCTGAATGGAAAATTTTTATATTTAAACTTTAAAACATTGCGGATAACTTACCGCCAACACAATCCCCGTAAGAAACAGGAAGAATTTCATGTTGCTGTTTCTCAAAACACGTTTGCAAACACTGATCTGTGTATGATTTTCCAACGTTTATATACCTACCGACTGTAATCAGATGCAATGTTTACAGGACAAAGTATTCTGTTGCAGTTTATAGAAAAATATTGAGCCTACTAGCTGTGCTCGCGACTTCGTCCGCGTGGAATAGTTATTTTTTCCCGTTTTTTTTTTTACATTTTCCATTATTTCTTCGCTCCTAATATAGCCTAAAGTCTTCCTCGATAAATGGTCTATTCAACACAAAAAGAATTTTTCAATTCGGACCAGTAGTTTCTGAGATTAGCGCGTTCAAACAAACAAACTCTTCAGCTTTATAATATTAGTTAAGATTAAGATAAAAAGTCACTTTGTTGAGTAGGGTAGGTACTTCATAATTATGACATGGTAAACCTACCTTTAACCCTTTCCACGCCAATGTCTGATATATCAGACAAATCAGTTTCGCGCCCCTCGCCGCCAAAGTCTGATATATCAGACAGTGAAAATAAATGTTTTTTTTTCACTGGAATTTACCTAGATAATTTGTTTTGTATTGATGTTTCAGACTGTTTATACCCTTAAAAATAGTATGTAAAAATTTCACAGTTCATACATATGTTATTTAAGTTTTAATTTAGGAAAAACAAACCTTTATTTTCCTTAAAAATAATTTGGGATGTAGGTAATAGTAACACATCATCTCTTTCCCGTGATGCAGCCTGATAAATAACAGACAAGGCTCTGGCAATTAACCGGCTGGTGGCAGTATAAGTGGCAGCGCAGACGACAGACTATCCGTGACGCACTTTTTTGCAATTATATGCAGTAACGCACACGACGCGCAAAAATCTGTCGCGGATATTTCACAGACTCAACGCACACGACGCACATCTTCGATCATTCTGTCGGCAGACCTAGACGCTCTTTTTAAATGTCTCAGACGCAGACTCTATCGCACAAAAAGTGTGCCGTCTGCGCTGCACCTAACTGTCGCAGTCATCTGGTTGAATCTCCTATTCAATTGAATGACTAGCGCGTTCATTGAATGACGAATTGACTACATTTAAATTGTTGTTTTTTTGTTTTGTGTGTGCCTGTGTTGATGTGCACCAAAATTTTAGTGAATAAGTATGTGTTTATATTTAATTGTTAGTTAAGTGCTACGTATGCGATTTCGTACCTTTAATTAAGTTACCCTTATTATTTAATATCTCACGTAAGTGAATACTTGTAGTTCTTTGTGAGAATAATAAAGATCTTAAACCAGAAATTGCATGCCTAAAGGAAAACAGAACTCGTCACTCGTCAGCTTGCTTAATGAAACGTTCAACGTCTTGACTGAACGTTATTTAATTATAGCGTAGTCGTTGATTGCGATATTCACGTAGTAACTATTTATATCATTTACCGAAATCAATAAAAGCCCTTCAAGATGCTTCATTTGAAAAAAGCTGAAAGCCATCCTTATTCAAAATCCCTTTTATAGCATAAAAGAGTACCTACTTTGAGATAAAAATGCCAGACGACAAATATTAATTAAAGTTTATACTTATAGAATTTTAATTTTGTTCTTTTGTTACTATGTAATAGTTTTTCAAATTTTTGATGTGTTTCACAATGCCTTGAAAAGGTTAATTTGTAGCAGACTAATACCACCTTTAAAACTACACAATTTATTGTTGTACCTATTTTTGTTGCAAATTAAGGTGAATAAATGAATATGAATATGAATCTGTGATATAGCCGACAGTTTAATGTTAAATTTTTCTTTAATTATTAGGTAAATCCATGCTGTCACACGAAAAAGTCAGAATAGGTACCTACTTAAAGTTAATCGTAACGTCTGAGACAACTGAAGAGGCCATTTTGTCCAGCAATTTAATTTAAAGTCAATTGTAGGTACCTAGGTATGGTGTGCAATAAAGTAGGTATATGTACCTATCTACTTATATAAAGGAAACTTCATTTTGAAACCAAATGGTTGATGTCGAATTATTTAACTGTTGTAGGTAGGTATTTCTTTTTAAGTAGGTTTACTAAATTAAAAACACATTTTTCTTTGTGAATTCTCTGTGACAGACATGTCTCACTGTTTGACGTTTATTTAAATTATTTTATTTAAAAATGTTGACAACATTAGTTAATAATATTTATGGCGTGAAGGGTATTTCCACCAAGACAAAGGTTCTTTGTCTTTTTGTAGATAGAAGGTTTTTTTTTATAGTAGCTCGACATAATGGCTTCCCTACGCCTGATGGAAAGCGAAACAGAAGCCCAACGCTGTGACAACTGGCTAGTAACTGGTTAGTTACCTGTCAGTTGCCACTGCCATGCCGGCCCAACCCTAACCCCCCACGAGCTCCGGAGACCCTACTCACCAGCAGAATCACGACCCGGAGGTCATTTGGCTGCGGTATTCTATAGGGTGGAGGTCCTTCTCCGGACGGGCGGCTCAATTCGAGCGAAGATTCGCTATGCCCTACCTCTCTTAACATCTGGAGACTTTACCTTAATCGCCACGCTGGGCAGGCTTTTCTCTTCGGTGACGCTGCTGCCCGTCATCGGCCTGTAGTATTAAGCTACGCCATCAATCGTGATGGTTGTACCGACACCAATCGGTTGCCAGCGCCTCGATTGTTATTCAGCAGGATGCACCACGGGCAGGTGAGGAGGAGGCTTGGAGCGAAAAGGTATTCTTTAAACGGGGCCTGAAGATGCATCTTATGGGCTGGTATGGCGGTGTCAGCTGACAGGTTACCAAGCCGTTGTATTAGCGCCTTGGGTTTCTTTCACGCTTTCCATCAGGTTTGAAAGGCGTAAACGCCTTAACGGCATAAATGCCGTGCTACTATAAAAGACAAGAATAAAAAGAAATCAAGCTTATACTCGTAATAGGGAACGTGCACAAGCACATCGATGGTGCTGCCTACTGGTGTCATAAATTTGAATGTTTTACCCTAGTTTTACATTACGTACTGCTGCCACCTATAGTTTGTGCACGGTCCCTATAGGTATAGGTACTTATTTGCCTTCTGAGCCAAAGGTCGTGGTTTCGATTCCCGCGCAGTACAAACATGTGTGTTCATGAACATGTCTGTTTGTGTTAGTCTAGGTGTTTGCTATGAAAATGAAATGAAATATTTATTTATTAACATAAAAAATTAAGTCGTTCCATGTACAGACGGACACAAAACTTCCTTAACATAGCTTAACTAAAGTAATTCTTAGTTTATACAACATAACTTAGTAGTAGTAGGAACCTTTGAACAATAACAGCGGCCGCTGCACTAGACTCGAGTCCTGGGGCCCTACTACAGAAAACGAAAACGATCGTTCGTTGAACGGATCGCGTATTTTTGCCCCATAAATCCCTCTCATTTGTCCCTCCTGTGTTCTAATATACGAACTAAAATTCGTCAACGTCGATTTTCAACAATTTAATTGATATATTATAACACGGGAAGGACAAATGAGAGGGATTTATGGGGCAAAAATACGCGATCCGTTCAACGAACGATCATTTTCGTTTTTTGTAGTAGGGTCCTAGGACCCATTACAATTTTTAAGGTTAAGTTTATTATATTCCAGCAGGAACAGTGTGTGTGTGTGTGTGTATGTGTACAATAATACATGTATTTATTTACAAAGAAAGTATATAATTAAGTTTATCAGTTGTCTACCTACCTATAGTACAAGCTTCGGCTTAGTTTCGGGCTAGATAGCGATGTGTAGCCCAGCGAGGAATATTATTTATTTATAAAAATTACTTAAGTACTTGTCTGCAGATCAAAAACCTCTTTGAAAACATCCGATGTACAATACCTATACCTAATTATGACAGTTTTTTTCTTCAAATGAAAAGAGAATTTTGAACTTTTCAATGCATGCTCAGTACGATTAGGTGTTTTGCAGACGTTAATTTCACAGCAAACGGTAGCCCAAAGGGAATCCTATACTACCAGCACTACATACTTACTTAGGTAAAGATCTATTCCTATAAATATAATGTTAGTCGCATCTACCCCCGCGCAAGAAACAAGAAGATTTTTAAGCGGTGATCGCGAACACTTCTTTCAAAATTGGTATAGGTACTTAGATCACGTTGAAATCGTACCTTTTTTATATTAGCTCGACATAATGTCTTCCCTACGCCTGATAGAAAGCGAAAGAGACGCCCCAGTCGCTGTGATAACGGGCAAGTAACTGATCATTTACCTGTCAGTTGCCACCGCCATGCCGGGCCACCCTAGCCCCCCACGAGCTCCGGAAACCCTTCTCACCAGCATAAACACGAACCGGTCATTTGGCTGCGGTATTCTATAGGGTGAAGGTCCTTCTCCGGACAGGCAGCTTAATTTAAGCGAAGATTCGCTATACCCTACCTCTCGCCGGACATTCAGTATTGGGCAAAACTTCTACTTATTTATTTATTAGGATCTCCAACCTAAGACACACACATATTATTTTAACAGGATACATAAAATCATACATTCAAATGAGCGCAGTTTCTCGTGTTCCTACAATTACAATAACAATAACAAAAGTTTATTTGCAAAAATACATAGTGATACAATAATAGATGGGCATAAAATGGTATCCAGTAGATAGTATTAGCCTGCTAGCAGGCGTGCAAATCTCATAGTAATTATATTAATACCTATATCTACACTTATTAAAATTTGAAGCATAATTATTATGATTTGAAGCAAAACACATAAAAGATAGTTCGCGATGGTACCTCTGCTTAAGACTAATTATGCGAAAACTATTACAGAAGACCACAGCTTGCTATACTGAGTAGGTACCTACTACAACCAGACAACATTATTAACATAATTAGAGTGTGTCGTTGCATCTCTTTTGTCAAAAGGACCGCCTCGTTTGTAAAGCGCTTTAGCGTCGTCAATTAAAGTATATAAATGAACACAATCGTCAACATATCAGTGTTCGAAGAAGTCTTCAAACAAACAGCAACATGAAATACCTTTTGTGCTTCGTAGCTGTTATTGTCGCGGTAAGTTCGCAATACTGTTGTTTATTTTCGGACGTTACTTACTTGTATGACGGGATGTAAGGGAGCGGCCTATCATCTTTTCCCTCCAAGCCAACCTCACCTGCCCGTGGTGCCTGCCGAATAACAAACGAGGCTCTGGCCACTGACTGGTGGCGGTATAACCATAACGATTGAAGGTGTAGCTAAATACCACAGGCCGATGACGGGCAGCAGCGTCACCGGGGCGAGAAGCTACGCCCCGCGATCGCCAACCCGCCTGCCCAGCGTGGCGATTATGGGTAGGTATATCGTTCAAATGTTTGCCCAAAGTGGCGAACACCTGGAGAGGCCTATGTCCAGCAGTGGACTGCAATAGGCTAATGATGATGACTTACTTAGGTATACTTTGCTATAATATAGTCTCCTTAGGTTCCAGTGATCTCTTACCGGAGCATTCGCGTGTAATGTTCGATGAAAAGATTCGATTTTGAGCGTTATATTATTTTATCTCTCTGGGATCATCTTGCCGCTCCAAGCCACACTCACCTGCCCATGGTGCATCCTGCATTCCTGCTGAATAATGAACGAGGCTCTCTTCTTTGTACCGCCCCACCGCCCAGGCAGTAATAACTCAAGACATGCCACACACTGGGCAACACAGAGACATCTAAACCCAATCTAAGCCGAACAAGGGGCCCTACTACAAAAAACGAAAACGGTCGTTCGTTGAACGGATCGCGTATTTTTGCCCCATAAATCCCTTTTATTTGTCCCTCCCGTGTTCTAATATATCAATTAAATTGTTGAAAATCGACGTCGACGAATTTTAGTTTGTATATTCGAACACAATATATAAATAGGTACAAATATTACAAACACTCATTTCTATACTGTGTGTACCACGGAGTGTGGTGTGTACTGTGCAGGGATCGAACCTGCGATCGCTATGGCAGCGGTAGCGTTCCCTGCCATTACGTCAGTAAATACGAGTACATCATCATCATCATCAGCCTATTGCAGTCCACTGCTGGACATAGGCCTCTCCAGCTGTTCGCCACTTATGGCAAACATCTGGAGGATATACCCATAATCGCCACGCTGGGCAGGCGGGTTGGCGATCGCAGGGCGTAGCTTCTCGCTTCGGTGACGCTGCTGCCCGTCATCGGTATGTGGTATTTAGCTACGCCTTCAATTGTGATGGTTATACCGCCACCAGTCGGTTGCCAGCGCCTCGTTTGTTATTCGGCAGGATGCACCACGTGCAGGTGAAGTTGGCTTGGAGCGAAAAGATGATGGGTCGCTCCCTTACATCCCAATATACGAGTATAATACGAGTACGTAAGAGAATAAGTCTAATCTATTTACAGATAGGGGTTGCTATGTGCGCACCAGAACCGATCCCGGATTCAATTGGTAAGTATGAAACGGTGGTAATAAAGTGGATATCAATGTTTAAAATATCTCCGAGTCCCTCCCCCCAAACTACAGTATCTTAAAATGTTCTTCAAAAAGGTTGTGAAGAGGTTTTGATAGGTTAGCAACGCGCAGGGGATGAAAGGGAGCGACTATCATCTTCTCGCTCCAAGCCACCCTCACCTGCCCGTGGTGCATCTTGCTAAATAAAGAACGAGGCTCTGGCAACCGAGTGGTGGCGGTATA
Source organism: Conogethes punctiferalis (assembly GCA_031163375.1). Classification (NCBI taxonomy): domain Eukaryota; kingdom Metazoa; phylum Arthropoda; class Insecta; order Lepidoptera; family Crambidae; genus Conogethes; species Conogethes punctiferalis. The sequence continues at coordinate 5,445,924 of CM062106.1, read as the reverse complement.
ACCGTCACAATTGAAGGCGCAGCTAAATACCACACACAGACCGATGCCGGACAGCAGCGTCACACGAGCGAGGAGCTACGCTCTGAGATACCCAACCCGCCTACCCAGCGTGGCGATTATGGGTATACCTCCAGGTGTTTGCCCAAAGTGGCGAACACCTGGAGAGGCCTATGTGCAGTAGTGGACTGCAAAAGGCTGATGATGATAGCAACGCGCGTGGGATGCCCCTGGAGTTCCAGGCGTTCATAGACTTACTTACTTACGGTAACCAAGTTGGTGGTTGATGTTAAGCGGTCACCACAGCCTCGGTGGCTCATTTGGTAGTGCCCTCTGCCTTCTGAGCCAAGGGTTATGGGTTCGATCCCCGCACAGTACAAACATTTGTGTGCATGAACATGTCTGTTTGTAGTGGTCTGGGTGTTTTCTATGTATAATATGTATTTATTAACAAAAAAAAAGTATAAGTTTATCAGTTGTCTAGTACCCATAGTACAAGCTTCGGCTTAGTTTGGGGCTAGGTGGCGCTGTGTGGCCCAGCATGTCTTGGGTTATTTATTTATTTACAGCCTATGGACGCTTCAGCACCAAGGGTGCGCAATTTTCTGCCGCGCACAACTAAACTATGGAATGCTTTGTCGCAAGCGGTATTTCCGGACCGATACGACATCCAAATCTTCAAGAAAAGAGCGTACCTGTTTCTTAAAGGCCGGCAGCGCAGCTGTAACTGATGTTGCAGATGTACATGGGCGGCGGTTATCACTTACCATCAGGTGAACCGCTTGCTCGTCTGCCCCCTATTCCATAAGAAAAAATCGCCACTCTGGGCAGGCGCTTTGGCGATCGCGATAGATATATGTAATGTTATCATGGACATAAAACATTTATTTATTATTATTTATTTACAGAGCAGCGTCTCGCTCGAGCTGTATTAGGTCAGTACCTATGTTGTCTTTATAATTATGTACCTACTAGCTGTGCTCGCGACTTCATCCGCGTGGAATAGTTATTTTTTCCTAGTTTTTTTTAAACATTTTCCATTATTTCTTCGCTCCTAATAGTTGCAGCGTGATGTTATATAGCCTAAAGCCTTCCTCGATAAATGGTCTATTCAACACAAAAATAATTTTTCAATTCGGACCAGTACTTAGTTCCTGAGATTAGCGCGTTCAAACAAACAAACAAACTCTTCAGCTTTACAATATTAGTTAAGATTAGCTGTGCCCGCGGCTTCGCCTCGCCCGCGTTGCCCCCCATTTTAGGGAAGTGGGGGGTTAGAAAAGGGGAAAAAGTAGCCTATGTTACTATCTCCACTTAAAAAATCTCGTCAATTCGTCGCTCCGTTTTGCCGTGAAAGAAAGACAAACATACAGACAGACAGACACACTTTCCCATTTATAATAAGTATTAGTAAGGATCAGTCGTAGAATTCGCAGACTTTTTGTCCACTCTTGAAATGTTCTAAAATTTCATTTTTTTTTTATAGTGGCTCGACATAATGGCTTCCCTACGCCTGATGGAAAGCGAAAGAGAAGCCCAAGTCGCTGTGACAACGGGCAAGCAACTGGTCAGTTACTTGTCAGTTGCCACCGCCATGCCGGCCCAACCCTAATCCCCCACGAGCTCCGGAAAGCTACCCTACCGGCAGAAACACGACCCAGAGGTCATTTGACTGCGGTATTCTATAGGGTGGAGGTCCTTCCCCGGACGGGCGGCTCAATTCGAGCGAAGATCCGCTGTGCCCTACCTCTCCTGAAATTACTTATCACATTTTATGACGTGGGCAACTTTGGACAGATAAATTAGAACAAGAACATTTGGCGATGTTAGATAATCCTGGGCTCTTTAAGCGGGGCGTGAAACGGCATCTCAGTGAGCCTTCAAGGTGAGGGCGACAGGCGCGGTGGGTTTGTTCTATTGTGCCTGTCGACCAAACATTTGGACCTCACGACTTTTTATAATCTAAAATACGGACTAAGTAAATAATAATGTACCTAAGTACAATATTACAGTAGTTAGTGACACTAGAAATAACCTTATTCTATGTTTCTGTTTTACAGGTTAACTTAATATCAGTAGCTGCATAGATGTCTTGATCTTTCGGAGAATAATAACAGAATTTTACAACAAAAAACCGACTTCAACCTGATGACAACGGGACCAACTAAGAAGTACACCCTTTCAAACCAAAACAAAAGAATTGTCGGAGATTATGAGACTGAGATTAGAGAGATATGTCGTAACACACATAACAACGATCAAAAAAACTAATTTTATTGAGAACCTCCTCCTTTTTTTGAAGTCGGTTAAAAACCAATACAATTTTGAAAGTTTAGATTCTTTGCTGTCTTTATATTCCTTTAAAAATATAAAAATAATTAAATAACTGATGGCTTTTCTTTTACCCAATTTTTTCTAAGTCAGGAGGGGGGGGGGGGGGGGGAGGCTGAAGTGTGACATAGAAGAAAGAAACGAGTCCCACTAAAGGGACCAGCTGTGATAGGGCAGGGCTGTCTTAAGTCTATTCGGCGCCGGGGTGCGGGACTCAACCGGCGCCCTAAGTTATAAGTTCATTAAACATGACCATGGCGCCGTGCGCCCGGGTGCTCCACACCCCTTGCACCCCCTAGTAGAGACGGCCCTGCAATGGGGGGTTAAAAAGTTGTGGCTACCCCTACTACGTGTGGTAGGTACAACAAGGAACCTGGCTGACTGGCTCGGTGGCAGTGACCCATTGCTTCTGAACCAAGAGTCCTTGGGCGATTCCCACTCGGGACAAACATTCGTGTGATGAACATTTTGTGTTTGTTCCGTGTCTGGGTTGTATTTGTATTTAAGTATACATTTGTGGTATCTTCTTTGTTCTGATACCCATTACACAAGAGTGCTTAAGGGGCAGCGCAGACGACAGACTATCCGTGACGCACTTTTTTTGCAGTAGGCTATTATGGCTAAAAATTGTAATTAGTCCGTCTTTTAGTCAGTTGCTATATTTTGTCAGTCATCATCATCAACAGCCCATAGCAGTCCACTGCTGGACATAGGCCTCTCCAGTTGTTCGCCAATTAGAGCAAACTTCTGGAGGATATACCCATAATCGCCACGCTGGGCAGGCGGGTTGGTGATCGCCATTTTGTCAGTGCCATGTCAAAATGAACCAATCACGCAACAGTTGGACCTGCCTTTTATTTGGCGCCATCTGGTGGTTTTCTTTTTCAGAAAACCCTAATTTGATGGGTGCTAAGTACAGAACTAGAAGAAATAAAAGCAATTGTATTCAGGTAGGTACAGAGTTTATTTTGTTGATAAATGACATTTGTATGTAAAAGTCATGGAAGTATTAAGTACTGTAAAAGTAATACGTCCGGCGGTTTAATGCAGATGAAGGTCGATGTCAGCAAGATGTGAAGGATTAAACAATGTGGAAAAAGAAATTGTAGCTATTTGTTCGGGAGATACGAGTAGAAGTCATCGGTGACACTGATCGTCTTAACCTGTAAAGATAAGCATACAATTAGACATTTAACCCTAGATAGATAACCATATTTCACTATACATTAAAGATAACCATACGTCGAATCGACGTGCGTATGTTTGAGTGAGCATATTTTGGATTGTATATGTTTATACTACATTTATAAATGAGATAACACATCTTAATGTATGTTATAGTAGTCTCAGTAAATAAAAAATAATAGAGTTTATTTATATGTTTATTTAAAAAAAACAAAAACAAAACAGGGTACTTCTTACTTTATGAAACTTAAGCATTTAAGAATCTCCCCATTAGTTTTATAATTTACTAGGAAAACTTTTCAAAATATTTTTTTTATTATCTTAATTATACAAAAAACCAAAATAATAATAATTTCTTAATCACTTTTGCCTCAAAGGAACTTTGGGCAGGCGCTGAACTTGTGCTCTTCACAAATTGGAATTTTGCAGCTGTCGTACGTTGATTTTACACAATATTTTCTTTTCTTTGGCTCAGGTACACCTTCAGGTTGTGTGGGGGGTTCGGCTTGCCTCTTTGGCAAAAAACTACCTATTTTTTATTTATTTTTTGTCGGCAAAGTCAGCATTTGCTGCTTTCTCTCAATCCAAGGGGTCATCAAGCTATTGCTGAGGTTTTTCATGAAATCTCGACGTTCCAGTAATTTTTCTTTCTTGGATATGACATTACCGCAATAAATGATGTGTGAATTTATAAATGCCATGTTCAAAATACCATAAACATAGCCATTGGCCACCTGTACATTTGTTTTAGACAGTCACACTAAAGATAACCATACGTCACTTCGACGTACGGTACCTTAATACTGACGAAAGTAATGCACTTACCAGAGCAATACGGGCATGTCCTGCAAGCTCTGGCAGCCGATTGAGTTGGCAAGAACAGCTGGCTTAGTGACGCAAAAAACCAAAGAGTTACATCGATTTTTCAAAATCGATTACGTCGATTCGACGTAGGTTATCTTTCTAGGGTTAATAACCCAAGACATGCCACACATCGCCATCTAGCCCCAAACTAAGCCGAAGCTTGTACTATGGGTACTAGACAACTGATAAACTTACTTAGATACTTTTTTTTTGTAAATAAATACATGTTATACATAGAAAACACCCAGACCAATACAAACAGACACATTCATAAACACAAATGTTTGTACTGTGCGGGAATCGAACCCACGACCCTTGGCTCAGAAGGCAGAGGTCACTACCAAATGAGCTATCGAGCCAGTAATGATTCAAGAGCGGCCGGACACGAACTGCTTCAAGCAGTTGAGAACCGACTGCTTCACATATTTTACCACTTTGGAAGAATCTTTTGCGCAAACTATTCAGTTTAGAAAAGAATTGATGTTAGAATCCTCAACATCATTTTAAAATACCTATCCATCAATACCCCACACGTATAGGTTTGAAGAAAAAAAATTCATTTCTATGTATGAGGAACCCCAAAAATTTTGGATTGTTTTTCTGATTTTATTTTATAATCTTAATGCGGCTTACAGAATACATCTACGCACCAAATTTCAATAATGTAGCCCTTATAGTTTCGGAATAAACTGGCTGTGAATATACGGACGGACAGACAGACATGACGAATCTACCTATAAGGGTCCCGTTTTTGACATTTTGGCTACGGAACCCTAAAAATGGTTGTAGGTGACATTCCTTCAGACATTTTCACATACTTATATAAGATTTTTTCCCAAACATTGGCTTTTTACTGAACAAAAAGATACTCACCGACTAGGCTCATGAGGGCATTCGCTGAAAATAATATAAATAAATGAGTATAATAATACTAAATTGGCTACACTAAATAAATAATTTGTGACTTGTGTGTATATTTTATACTAGCTGTGCCAGCGGCGTCGCTCGCGTGGATATCGGGTTTCAAAAATAACGGACTTCCATATAATACCCATCTATACCTTGTGCCTAAGTTTTAAGTTAGACCTCTAGCAATACATTGGTGAAAACCGCATTCAATTCTATGCAGTAGTTTTCGCGTAATGCGCGTTCAAACATACAGGTTTAAATTTCTCGCGTTTTCCCAACACTTCCCGTCACTGCTCCGCTCCTATTGATTGTAGCGTGATGAAAAGTATCATAAAACCTGCCCAGGAGTATGAAGAATAATTGTACCAAGTTTCGTCAAAATCTGTTCAGTAGTTTTTTTTTCTATAACGAACATACAGACAGACAGACAGACAGACAGACAGACAGACAAAAATTTTACTGATTGCATTTTTGGTATCAGTATCGATCACTTATCACCCCCTGATAGTTATTTTGAAAAAATATTTTATGTACAGAATTGACCTCTCTACAGATTTATTATAAGTATAGATATAGATGTTTTTATTTGTTTGTCTGTCACATGTGTTCACTGTCTAACTTGTGTAGGTATGTTTGGTGCTATGTACTGTGAAATACCAAGTGTTAAATAAATAAATAAATAAATCAACATATTATATAGGTCATTTATCAATAGATTTTAGACGTAGGTACTCATAATCGTCACTTATATAGGCTGGCAGGCATGATATTATTACCTACTATAAGTATATGTAGTTATATAATATTGTTTTAACTTACGATCTATTGGCAACGCCTCTGGCACCGGCTTCGGTGCGCACGCGACGAATGTGATCTGTGAGAATAATCGTAATTAAATACCAATGTTGAAACCACAAACCAATGTTGGAGTGGAAAATGGTGGGACACCTTGGCGTCATGACACTCTTATGAAAATTATAATAAGTAGAAGGTAAAATAGAAGGCAGAAGAGGAAGAGGGAGGCCAAGACGAACATTTACACAACAGCTAAAGGAGAAAGTTAATGTCATGACGTACAAGGAGTTGAAGGCACTGGCGGAGTCCAGGGAGGAGTGGAAGTTGCTCCACTGACAAGAGCAAAGCTCTTAAATTTAGTAGTAGTAGAAACGGCTAGTGCACAAGTAAAAGGTCGCTCAACGAGCTATGGAAAGGGCTATGCTCGACGTCTCTTTGCGGATCGGATCCGAAACGAGTTGATCCGGCAGAGAACCAAAGTCATCGACATAGCTCACCGGATCAGTAAGCTGAAGTGGCAGTGGGCTGGCCACATCAGCCGCAGAACCGATAACCGTTGGCGTAAACGAGTTCTGGAGTGGAGACCGCGTTTCGGCAAACGTAGTGTAGGACGCCCTCAGGCCAGTTGGAGGGACAATTTACGTGGGACGGCTGGCAAGTGCTGGATGCGAAAAGCCCAGGATCGATCATTGGGAGATGCTTGTGTCCAGCAGTGGACTCATATAGGCTGATGATGATGATGTAGAATGAGAGTTCTTACCGCGAGGACAATGGCTGCGAGGCTCAGAAGGAATTTCATGGTGCTGCTTGTTCAGAAAGTCTTCAAACTATGATCTTAGCGTGGATGAACCCAGCTTATATACCATAAATTGTTATGACATCATTAATAAATTCAATGGTAATTTCTAAAAGTAATTTAGATTTGTATTTTTCAGTGATTTTGTTTGTCACAATAAATATTAGTAGGTATACCTTTGTGACTTGAGGTCGATGCCTTGGGGTCAGCGACACCGAGAAAAACGACTACACGTGTTTCAGACACACTGGGTCTGTGTCGTACCGGGAGGGCACTACGGAATGGAGGGTGGCCTGAAGCGGAAAGATGATAGGTCGCTCCCTTGCATCCCAGTCGAAATACCTAGCAAACTTTTATATTCAAACTTGGGATGTAAGGGAGCTGCCTATCAACAATGGGGTATTATGGTTAAAAATTGTAATTAGTCCGTCTTTTAGCTTATTCAAAAATAAAAGACACATATTTTTCCTTTTTTCATTCAAATAAATAGTAGCAAAGATACAAGGCATCAAAAGTTAGGAGTGGGAGTCTTTGACGTCACTCGCTCTCGTAAAAATAACTCGCCGAGTGATGTCACGCGTAATTTCACCATGCTATAACTTTGTAATTTTTAGTCTAATTTACAAAAAAAATATACGTGTGTTTTATTTTTGAATAAGCTAAAAGACGGACTAATTACAATTTTTAGCCATAATAGCCTAGATTCGCTCCAAGCCAACCTCACCTGCTCGTGGTGCATCCTGCCGAATAACAAATGCCAAGCACGCAACCGACAATTGAAGATTTGAAGGCGTAGCTAAAATACCATAGGGACCGTGCACAAACTATAGGTGGCAGCACTACGTAGTGTAAACTAGGGTAAAACATTCAAATTTATGACACCAGTTGGCAGCACCATCGATGTGCACGTTCCCTATAGACCGATGACGGGCAACGTCACCGGAGCAAGAAGCTATGCCCTGCGATCGCCAACCCCCATGCCCAGCGTGGCGATTATGGGTATAACCTCCAGACGTTTGTCCTAAGTGGCGAACAACTGGAGAGGCCTATGTCCAGCAGTGGACTGTAATAGGCTGATGATGATATTTAAACTTTATAACATTGCAAAATAATAACTTACCGCCAACACAATCGCCGTAAGACACAGGAAGAATTTCATGCTGCTGTTTCTCGCAAAAACGTTTACAAAAATTGATCTGTGTAAGATTTACAGCTTTTATATACTTACTTACCGACTATTATAATCAGATGCAATGTTTACAGTTCAAAAATATTCTGTTGCAGTTTTAGAAAAAAAATTGTGTATAAAAAATTACTTCGTTGAGTAGGGTATATCCATACTAATATTATAAATGGGCAAGTGTGTCTGCCTGTATATTTGTCTTTATTTCACAAAACGGAGCTACGAATTGACGTGATTTTTTAAGTGGAAATAGTTGACGAGATGTAGAGTAACATAGGATACTTTTTGCCCCTTTATAACATACTTAATACTTATACACTTCTGTGACACACCTACATAAACGCGGGCGAGCCGCAGGCACAGCTAGTCACTGCATAAATTGACATACCTACCTATGTGTGGCTGTTAAACCTACCATTAGTTAAATCCTATATCCAACCAATAGTAAGAGACTCCGCAAACTTCAGACTTTCTATCGGCCGATAGTTTGATCGGGCGCTTATATAGAATTTTGATAAGTAGGTACTCTTGCGAGTAAAACTACTCAACGGTTTTGAATGAAACTTTACAGTAATATAGATCATATACCTATCAGATATACCTATAAGGGAGCGACATATAAGTAATTCTTCACACACCAAGCCACCCTCTCCTGCCCGTGGTGCATCCTGCTGAATAACAAACGGGGCGCTGGCAACCGACTGGGCGGAATAACTGTTGCAGTCATCTGGTTGAATCTCCTATTTGATTGAATGGCTAGCCGCTGTAGGCCGTCGTCATTCAATAACGCGCTTGCTATTCGATTGAAAGAGATTCAACCAGATGACAATGACATAACCATCACAATTAGAGGCGTAGTAGTTAGGTACCTACAATAGGTCGATGACCCGACTATTGTACCTACTATTTTATTTATCACATAACATTTTGTGGTACCCGGGTTTTTTCCAATTTTAGCAGAAAAAGAGAAATTTTAAGTGATAGGTGTATATTAATGTTTCATTTAATTATGCTAAACTGTTTTTACGTTCATGAGTGAAGTAGGTATACTTACTATCAAAACTCAAAGTAAAGCAGTTTTGTTCTGTTTAATCAAATACCTACTCTAGAATAAATTTCGTTTGGTTAATAACAAAAATATGAGTGAACTACTCTAACAAGCATGAAATACTATTCGCATCTTTGAGACGGATCGGCTAAGTTGCATAGTTGTATACTAAGTAGGTACAACGCGTTGGTATCGGCTGATTTTCATACTATAAATCGGCCTGACCAAAGTATCATACAACTATCAACTAAAGTCTAAGGTTTGCTGGGTCTCTTATTTTATTGGTTGGATGTAGGGTTGAACTAATGTTAGTTTTATCAGCCACATGTCAATTTATGCAGTGATGTACCCTACTCAGCGAAGTAATTTTTTTTTACCAAATTTTTTTCTAAGTAAGTATAAACAGATTTTTTTTGTCCTGTTAAAATTGCATCTGATTATAGTGGGTATATAAACGCTGGAAAATCTTACACAGATCAGTGTTTGAAAACGTTTCTTGACAAACAGCAGCATGAAATTCTTCCTGTGTCTTACGGCGATTGTGTTGGCGGTAAGTTATTTGCAACGTTTTAAAGTTTAAATATAGGATTGGGATGGGCCTTGGATGTAAGGGAGCGACCTATCATCTTTTCGCTTCAGGCCATCCTCACCTGCCCGTGGTGCATCCTGCCGAATAACAAACGAGGCTCTGGCAACCGACTAGTAGCGGTATAATCATCACGTTTTCAGGCATACCTAGATACATACCACACCACAGACTGGTGACGGGCAGCAGAGTCACCGCCAAATCCGTCGAGTAGTTTCTGTAACGAACAGACAGACAAAAATTTAAATATTGCATTTTTGGCATCGATATCGATCGCTTATCACCTGCTGATAGTTATTTTGAAAATATATTTCATGTACCTACCGAATTGGGATGATGACTAAAAAATAATTTAATGTCCATCAGATAGATTAATGAAAAATATTGGATACGTATTTTTTATTTTGCCTCTTGTTCAAAAACTTACGAAGATACATTGATTTTAAATGTCACATGACGTCACGTTAGAGTACAAAATATACTCTAACGTGACGTAGTTAGCCCCCACTCCGTAACTTTAATGCGCTATATCTAAGTATTTTCTTGTTATTTCGACAAAACAAGAAATACGGGTCTTATATTTTTTTATTATCTAAGAGACGGACTAATTATTTTCTTCATTTTCATACCTTGTCATCATCCGTATTGACCTTTCTACAGATTTAATAAAAGTATAGAGCATACTCACACAGATCGCATCCGTCGCGTGCGCACCGGAGCCGGTTCCAGAGGCGACGCCATTAGATCGTAAGTTATATAAAATAGAATAGAATAATTTATTTCAACAATTAATGTCATCTAGTTACATTTCATAAGTCCATCCGAATTATTAAACTATTACATTATCAACAATATTACATTAAATTGCATTATAAATTATTATTATGTTAATGTAATAAGTATAAAAGCTAAAGTATAAAGCAATAAACCTACATGTTTATAGTAGCATCGCAGGGCCCCTTTGTCACCCTGCCTGCGATACCGAACCCGCCTTTTTTTAAGTCAGGAACAGTGGCGTACCTAACTACGAGTATACCATTCTAGGCCCGTGGCAAATTCATCGGATTTTCACTAAATGTGGCATAATAAATGTTAGGAGTTTGGTGTCTCCTCTGACCGGGGGCCCCTTACGGCTGGGGGCCCGTAGCATTTTGCCGACATGCCACCCTGTAGTTATGTGGGACTCACTCGTAAAACGGAGAATACCCACTAAACCTGACGGTGGCCGGCCGGGATTTAGGGTTTGACCAGTTACTTGCCAGTTGTCACAGCGACTTGGGCTTCTCTTTTGCTTTCCATCATCAGGCGTAGGAAAGCCATTATGTCGAGCCACTATGAAATAAAAAAAGAAATTATGTCAACAGTTCCTCACAGTACGAGGCAGCCTCGGAGTCCGCGCGTAGCGGACAAGTTGCCAGGAAAGTCGTCTCCGATGTACGGTCACTATAAAGGCGGCAGGCCGTCAGACTACGAGGGAAAAGATGTCTCGACCTCACCAGTCCAAGGCCCGGAGAACACGCGGCCGACCCAAGAAGACGCTGGATGGATCGTCGTTAGAGCGACATGGAGGAGAACAGTCTCAAACCCGTGGATGCCGAAGCATCGGGCAATTGGAAGAGATGTGTCGGAAAGCCCTGGCACTAGGCCGGGAAAACGCTAGGGCGAAGAAGAAGAAGAAGAGTTCCTCACAGCACTGTCCATGAAAATATTAGTCTGTTGCCTGCCCCGAGATGAGAGCAGTACTCTACATGAGGTCGGACTTGGGCCTTGTACAGCACAAGTCGCTCTGAGGACACCCAACTTTTTGCTAGCTAATTTAGCTTTACGAAATCAAAGTAGGATACTTTATTTACAGGTTTAAGACAAGCACTTCTAATAGGGATGTTTCCAGGGTCAAAATAATTACATTTTAATTAGTCCGTAGTTTATATTATAAAAATTATATTGGACACGTATTTTTCCTTTTTTCATTTGAACAAAAATAACAAAGATACAAGGCATCAAAATGTAGGAGTGGGTGGGTGTCTTTGACATCACTCAGTGGCGAAAAAACTCCCACTCTTTGACGTCACGCGTAATTTTAACGGGCTAATCTTTGACATTTTTGGTTTAATTTACAAATAAAAAAATATGTGTCTTTTATTTTTGAATAATCTAAAAGACGGACTAATTACATTTTTTACGGCAATAGGCCTATTATTATCAATATTGAATATGAATACAAGTAAATTACCACTGGATTCGGAAAGCAGCTACTATCGATTAGCGAGAAGATCCCGCAAGAAACTCGCCAATTTTTTTTACAAAATTATTCATAAGTATTTCGTCATTAATATTTCATTAAAATTGTATACTATACTCGTACTTACCTACTCATTTTTTTTCAGCGATTACCCTCATGCTCCTAGCCGGTAAGTATTTTTTGTTCAGTAAAAGTTGGAATCGTTTTTTAAAAAAGAAAATAACCCAAAACATGCCACGTATGCCAACTTTAGGGAAAAATGAGTTTATAGGTATGTGAAAAAGCATGTAGGTAATCCATTTTTTCTCATAAACACATTTTTCGGCGTTAAGGATTTTTTATTTTTATATAGGCAAGCTTAAGGTTAAATACAAATAACGACTGCTTGAAGCAGTCCAGGTATGGCCGCTCTCTCTGATCATCAGATCCCTAATTGTATCCTTACCTTTACAGGTTAAGATGATCAGTGTCACCGATGACTTCTACTCGTATCTCCCGAACAACTAACGACTATTTCTTCTTCTACATTGTTTAATCCTTCACATCTTGCTGTAAATACAGCTAAGTACACATCGACCTTCATCTGTCACCGATTCATTAAACCGCCGCCGCGCCGGACGGATTACATTTACCTACACACAAATGTCATTTCAACAAAATAAACTCTGTTCTTGAATTTATCTGGCTTTTTTTCTGCAAGTGCTGTACTTGGCACCCTTCAAATTAGGGTTTACTGAAAAAAGAAAACCACCAGAACTCTGGCACAGAGTACATCGCTTAAAAATTGTGTGTGTAATCTGCCCCACTGCTACGGTTTAGTGGGGCACCGTACACAGATTTTTATTCATGTGTATTCTGCCCCACTAGGGCCATCACCTCAGAGATGTCACCACATAAAAGGCAGGTCGAACTGTAACGTGATTGGTTCATTTTGACATGGCACTGACATTTACATTGCAACTGACCAATCACATGATAGCTGGATCTGGTTTTTATGTGATGCCATCTGGTTTTCAGAGAGGTAAGCAGGTGGTGCCTAGTTGCCGGTTGGTCTGCTAGGTAAGTAGTGTTTTCCAGAGGTTGCAGGTCTCTTGAGGCGAAGTGACACTCTGATCAGAAGGTAGAATTGGAATATTTTATTGGCAAAAGTGTAAAACTTATAAACGTAAAAATGAGTAGAAGCTCATCAGCCTATCGCAGTCCACTGCTGGACATAGGCCTCTCCAGTTCGCCTTTTAGGGCAAACGTCTGGAGGATATACCCATAATCGCCACGCTGGGCAGGCGGGTTGACGATCGTAGGGCGTAGCTTCTCGCTCCAGTGACGCTGCTGCTCGTCATCGGTCTATGGTATTTAGCTACGCCTTCAATGGTTATACCGCCACCAATCGGTTGCCAGCGCCTCGTTTGTCATTCGGCAGGATGCACCACGGGCAGGTGAGGTTGGCTTGGAGGGAAATGATGATATGCCGCTCCCTTACATAGACAATCGTAGAGGGCCCTAAAATAAATTTCAATAAAATAAAAGATTTTCCACATTAAATAATTTATTTCCAAAGTCATTTATGAAATGTGCGATATATAAATAGAGTGTTTGTGAAAAAAACAAGTAGAAAAGTCTAGTCCTATTTGTACTGATACATTTGGACCTATCGTCAAGCTAGCGACATCTGGCGGTTAAAAACGTTCATAGTATATTGTTATCTATTTTACGATAAATTAATACACGAAATAATTTTTCGTTGCATGTTTTTAATAGAAAAGACTACACGAGATTCATGCCATTTTATTTTCGGTAGCATACTGCTTTCCGAATCTGTGGTTAAAGCAGAACAGATAAAGATAAATAAATAAATAACCCAAGACATGCCACGCTGGGCTACACAGCGCCACAGCGCCCCAAACTAAGCCGAAGCTTGTACTATGGGTACTATAGTTCATTCGCGTTAAGAAAATAGTGACTGACAGGTCACTGACAGGCCACTAGCCAATTAAAACGCTAGAAATATAATTTCTAGCGTTTTAATTGGCTAGTGGCCTTTATAATTTCTAGCGTTTTAATTGGCTAGTGGCCTTTAGTTAGCCTGCCGAGTTAAAGATGGAACGTTCAACACGTTAATTACACTAATGTCTGTCTTGTCTGTTTGACTGGCTCGGTGGCTCATTTGGTAGTGACCTCTGCCTTCTGAGCCAAGGGTCGTGGGTTCGATTCCCGCACAGTACAAACATTTGTGTGCATGAACATGTCTGTTTGTATTGGTCTGGGTGTTTTCTATGTGTAATATGTATTTATTTACAAAAATATACCCATAGTACAAGGTTCGGCTTAGTTTGGAACTAGATGGCGCTGTGTGGCCCAGCGAGCATGTATTGAGTTATTCATATTAAGTTTCATAGAACAGAATTTAGTATAATATATGAAATGGGGAGATTTAATATTTATATAGATATTTTTAGATAGGTGTATTTGAAAAAGAAATTATAATTTGTAACACCAAAGACTAGTAATTTGTTAGATAAAAAAACATACGCTAGCTAAAATCTATGAATATAACAAAAATAATGTAATAACTCTTGTTTTGCATTTCGTCTAAACGAAAAATAAAGTGAATTTAACTCGTTGAACGCCGGTGACGCATTTAAGCGTTAATAACAATAGAACTCCTATTGCCTCATTTCGCGGCGGTCAAAGAGTTAAATAGAGCGACTTTGAAGTACAAAAAAACATTCGTTTCAACTCGATGTCAAGATACCTCTATTAAAAAAAACCATTTATATACTACACAATAACTTATAACTATGAACCCCGTTTTTTGTAGATCAAATCGTAAAAGTTAAAGCAAAAAATTGTACCTTTAAATTTAACTAACATCACTTCTCGTGCTAATTTATTTATAATACTCTTGTTGCCGAATTCGGCCACGCCGGCATTTCGTGCAATGAAACGCCCGATAGATGGCGCTATGTTGCTTTCACGTGATTGGTCGATTGCTACGTAAACGTCAGCTCCATGTCAAAATGAACCAAACACGTTACAGTTGGACCTGCTGCGTATGCAGTGCCATCTGGTGGCATTATGTTGCTTTCACGTGATTGGTCGGTTGCTACGTAAACGTCATCTCCATGTTAAAATGGACCAATCACGTTACAGTTTGACCTGCTGCGTATGCAGTGCCACCTGGTGGATTTATTTGTCAGAAAACTTACAATGTCAATATAACTTACCTAAAGTTACTAATAGAATCAATTTAAATATTACTCCAAACATATTTATAGGAAAATCGAAAATAGTCGATAATTTTCACTATTTTTTTATAGGAACAAAGTACAATTTCAAAAAGTATATTTATAATGTACGAATACACGTAAATCACAACTGAACTTGGACTTAAATTAAATCTCCTATTTATATTTAAAACAATCATATCATGATGAGGTCTTTATTTTACTACATAATTTAGTAATTAGGTTAATTAAATAATAGCTTTAGTAAGTCGTTAAGAATGTAGTACTGAACTATGGAAAGGGCTATACTAGGCATTTCTCTCGTGATCGGATTTGAAATAAGAGACGACAGAACCAAGGTCCGACATAGCTCACCGGATCAGTAAGCTGAAGTGGCAGTGGGCTGGCCACATCAGCCGCAGAACCGATAACCGTTGGGGTAAACGAGTTCTGGAGTGGAGACCGCGTCTCGGCAAACGTAGTGTAGGACGCCCTGAAGCCATGTGGAGGGACGATTTACGCAGGACGGCTGGCAAATGCTGGAAGCTCAGAATCGAGCGAAGTGGCGAACAATTTTTATATGCAAGAGTCAACACCGCCCATGGACTCAAATCGAGTTCTGGGGTCGCTGCCGGCTTATTAAAACGGAGTATGCTCGTTTCTTGAAGGCTCCCAAGTCGTAGCTATACGGAGAGACTGTCGCAGAAAATTGGTTCCACAAAACCGATGCGCGAGGCAAGAAGTTCCTCATAAAGCGTACAGTGGAGGATCGCCAACCATCGAGATGATGAGGATGGAATCGCAATCCTAGGATATTGGACAGGCCTATATAAAGCAGTGGAGTATTTTTTTTTATAATAGCACGTCAAAATGGGATAGATGGGATTGTTTTTTGGGAGAGGCCTATGTCCAGCAGTGGACTGATGTGGGCTGATGATGATGATGATGACGTCAAAATGACTGCGTCCTGCCTGATGTTAAGCAAACTACGAAGTCCAAAAAGTGTAAGCGATCCGCATCACACATGGTTAGTGCAATGTGGATCGATCACACTATGACGGCCTGCATAAGTGCCGCTTCACGCCCCGTTTAAAAGACCCAAGACTATAAGAGGAAGGGAACACGTGTGCTGGAAGAGAGTTCCACAGCCTAATGGGGATGTTTCCAGGGTCAAAATAATTACATTATATTTAGTCCGTATTTTAGATTATAAAAATATATTAGACACGTATTTTTCCTTTTTTCATTTAAACAAAAAATAACAAAGATACAAGGCATCAAAATTTAGGAGTGGGGATCTTTGACGTTACTTAGTGGCGAAAAGACTCCCACTCTGTGACGTCACGCGTAATTTTAACGGGCTATAGCTTTGTCATTTTTGATCTTATTTACAAATGAAAAAATACGTCTCTTATTTTTGAACAATCTAAAAGACGGACTAATTACATTTTTTACGGAAACAGGCCCATTTTGTACGACAAAAGTAAGATTTACTGTGTTTTTTACAGTACGAGAGCCAATTGATTGCACAGTATTTTTGTGGAGTATAAGAGTTTAGTAATATAAATAACAATCAAGGTTAGTTCAAAAAATTACTATGATAAAATCAAATTAGTTAAGCAATCTATAAAAGTTTTTAGTCAAGTGAGTGTGTACATCTAAGAAAATTGCAAAATCTATATCATTGTGACTGGTACACAGAGAATATCCTTTAAAGGGTAACTATTAAATAGCTTATACTCATTGCATTTTCATACAAAGATTACCTTAATTTATGCAAGGATGAAATAAGACTCTTAAATTTTGTCTTATACTAAGCGCTAACGTTTAACTTTTAAGCGTAAACAGCTGGTAAGTAGTTATATGTAAAACTTTGAATAAATCATGTAATGAAAAATGTATTTAATTGGTTAGTATTGTAATTTGGTTTTATTTCTGCAAATTAATTACTCAATTTTACTTTAAAATACAGAATAATATTTGAAAAAAGAAGGGATTACTTATACTAGTCGAGTTTACTATTGATTTTTTGTAAAATTTTAACAACTAGTTAGAGTAATCTAGAAGGGAATACCCTTTTGAAAGGATTTCCTCTACTTACCAGTTAAATTATTTAATTAAGATCCATTATAATCATTTTAACTACTAAGTTTCGAAAGCCTTAAATTTTCGTTAACAATTTCATTACAAATTATACTGTTCATCGAAGTTACGACTGTCTACGATTATATCATCAAGATAGACAATGCCGAGTGGCGTAAGAGAAAAAACCCTCAATGTGTTCAATGTGTTTCTCATGGTACGTAGGGGAACACTTGAGTAACCCGTCCGATGCCCCTGGAAATAAAGATAATTGATATTAAATTCAAAATATTAGCGTTGCGCGTCGATTATCATTTATTTATTTTATTTATTTATTAGGTTTACCAACGTTTATAAACAATTATACTTAGAACTAAAAACATACATTGGTGTATACACTATTGCTATAAACAGTTATAGGCAAACACCGCTTGCGCTAAAAAATACCATTATAGATTTTGAATAACTGGATATATGGCTCATTTGGTAGTGACACCTGCCTTCTGAACCAAGGGTCATGGGTACGATTCCTGCACAGTCCAAAAATTTGTGTTCATAAACATGTTTGTTTGTATTGATCTGGGTGTTATCGATGCATAATTTTGTATGTATTTAGAAAAAAAAATTATATATAGTTGTAAGTTTATCAGTTGTCTAGTACCCATAGTACTTTGGGTTAGTTTGGGGCTAGATGGTGACGTGTGGTTCAGCGTGGCGTGTCTTGGGTTATTTATTTATTTTATTTAGTGCACAAAATTAGGCACATTGCCTGTAGCGTGCGTAATCGACGTCTATGTCTGACGTTTGTTGACGCGCTGTCATGCAGTAGCGCTTTGATTGCCGCGACGAGGTCGGCGGCAGATGATTGTTTAAAGACTCTTAGTAGTGTCGCGAACAATACTATAGTATCAAATTAATGCCATTTGATAAAAACCACTAGCGAGGTCGAACATAACAAATAACCCAAGACATGCCACGTTGGGCCACACAGCGCCATCTAGCCCCAAACTAAGCTGAAGCTTGTATTATGGGTACTAGACAACTGATAAACTTACTTAGATACGTTTTTTTTGTAAATAAATACATATTATTCATAGAAAACACCCAGACCAATAATAGATCTTCACATAGTACAAAACAAAGTCACTTTTGTTTTCTGTCTGTCCCTATATAATATGCTTATATCTTTAAAACTACGCAACGAATTTTGATGCAGTTTTTTTAATAGAGGGATTCAAGAGGTTTATGTGTATAAGTATTGCATACAGTATTGCACCCGTAATTATACTGATACAAATGGGTTTCCGGAGCTCGTGGGGTGATCGCTGCATCGGCAGCCGGGGATTAGGACCAGCATGGCGGTTGCAACTGACCGTGGCCGGTTCCTTGCCTGTTGTCGTTGCGACTTGGGCTTCTCTCGCTTTCCATCCGGCGTATGAAAGCCATTATGTCCTGCTTCTATATAAAATAAACTATAAAATCATAGCAAAATGTATATTTCACCTTGTGCCCTGCCCAGCCGTCAGTAGCAAGCGTCTTCCCGTCACCAGATACTCTGGGCAGCGGTTGAACCTGAACACCAAAGACGCGGTAGACCCCGCACGGACTTCGCTGTTGCGAGAGAGGATGCCCTGGAAAGACGTAATTAATATAATTTGCTATATATTCAATATATCCATGTATATTATTAGATATAATTAAATTGTTATATTCTCTATGTACACTCACCGCACACAATTTCCACTCTCTGCATGACCCAAAGGTTAACTGGTAGAGAATGCTCCTAGCATTAAGTTCGCCTTTTGTACCATTTTGTGCAATAAAGTTTAAATAAATAAATAAATTAAATAGTTTAATATAATCATCATCAGCCTATTGTAGTCCACTGCTGGACAAAGGCCTCTCCAGTTATTCGCCACTTAGGGCAAACATCTGGAGGATATACCCATAATCGCCACGCTGGGCAGGCGGGTTGGCGATCGCAGGGCGTAGCTTCTTGCCCCGGTGACGCTGTTGCCCGTCATCGGTCTATGATATTAGCTACGCCTTCTATCGTGATGGTACCGCCACCAGTCGGTCGCCAGCGCCTCGTTTGTTGGTCGGCAGGATGCACCACGAGCAGGTGAGGTTGGCTTGGAGCGAAGAGATGATTGGCCGCGCATATCCATTAAGCTAGCAATAATAATTATTTATTCTTCTTCTTGCCCCGTGCCATTAAATCATGGAATGCCCTTCCAGCTCATGTGTTTCCTTCCTCTTACAATCCTGGGTTCTTTAGGCGGAAACGGCATCTCAGTGGGCCTTCAGGGTGAGGGCGACGGGCGCAATGGGTTTGCTCTATTGTGCCTGTCGACCTAACTTTTGGACCTCACGACCGCTTACCATCAGGTGGAGTGAGGTCATCCTGTAAGCTTTCCTTATAAAAAAAAAAAAATCTCATATCTCACCACTATGATGGCAGTCTGTCGTACGTTGCCCACGTGGACGGTGCACTGGAACCCGGGACTGATCGCGGTGGAGTGGCGCAGCACGTGGACGGAGGCCTACGACAAAACATAAATCTATACTTATAATAAATCTGTAGAGAGGTCAATTCTGTACATCCTCTTAAGCGTTGTCCCGGTTTGTGTCTCTAGGACCAGGGTCCGCTTTGACCATGATCCTAGATTTAGCGAGTCTGGTTATTACATTGAAGCGACTACCATCTGACCTTCGTAACCCTCAGAAAGGGGAACCAGACAAATTTGGATCATGGTTACACATTCAGAATTAAACTGGATGTGCAGGTTTCCTCACGATGTTTTAATTCACCGCTAAGCTAGTGGTATAATTTCGCACATGGATTTTTGCAAAAATCCAGAGGTGCGTGCCCCGCACGGATTCGAACCGACGACCTCACGTGTGTGAAGCGACGATCTTACCACTAGGCTACCATGGCTCAGAGGTCAATTCTGTACATCCTACTAATATTATAAACGCGAAAGTTTGTTTGGATGGATGGATGTTTGTTCCACTTTCACGCAAAAACTACTGAACGGATTTTAATGAAACTTTACAGGAATATAGTTTGTACATCAGATTAACACATAGGCTATGTTTTATACGAACATTCACGCGGGCAGAGCCGCGAGCAGCAGCTAGTGAAATATAATTTCAATAACTATAAGGGTGTGATTAGTGATTACTGAAACCAAAAATGCCATCAGTAAAATTTTTATCTGTCTGTCGGTCTGTGTGTTCGTTAAAGAAACAAAAATTACTCGACGGATTTTAACGAAACTTGGTACATATTCTTCATACCCCTGGGCAGGTTATAGTATACTTTTCATCACGCTGAAATCAATTAGAGATAAACATATATATTTTAAGAGAGGTAGGGCATAGCGAATCTTCGCTCGTATTGAGCCGCCCGTCCGGGGAAGTACCTCCACCCTATACAATATCGCAGCCAAATGACCTTCGGGTCGTGTTTCTGCTGGTGAGTAGGGTGTCCGGAGGTCGTGGGGGGTTAGGGATAGGCCGGCATGGCGGTGGCAACTGACAGGTAACTGACCAGTTACTTGCCAGTTGTCACAGCGACTTGGGCCTCTCTTTCGCTTTCCATCAGGCGTAGGGAAGCCATTATGTCGAGCCACTATTAAAAAAAAATATAATAACAGCTGCATCGAGACTTGGCTAGTTTTTACAAAATGTTTTTGGCGAGATATAGATCGACACTTACCTGGAAGAACATGCATCCCCTGGGGTCGTCGGGGTCCTCGAGTAACACGGCGTCGCCACAGATACATTCCTCATCTTCCGCAATCTTGTCATCCTCAAATGAACTGTCAGATCTAAAAGAGAAAAGCAAACCAAACTAAGCCGAAGCTTGTACTATGGGTGCTAGACAACTGACTGTCTTAGATGCTTTTTTTGTAAATAAATACATATTATGCATAGAAAACACCCAGACCGATACAAACAGACATGTTCATGAACACAAATGTTTGTACTGTGCGGGGATCGAACCCACGACCCTTGGGTCATAAAGTTAAAAAATAACATAAAGTATATACGAACGAATATGCTTGATGTCAAAAAGTAATTAGTCCGTCGTTTAGATTTTTCAAAATTAAAATACACGTATTTTTTAATTGTAAATTAGACTAAAAATGACAAAGATATAGCCCGTTAAAATTACGCGTGACGTCAGAGAGTGGGAGTTTTTTCGCCACTGAGTGACGTCAAAGACTCCCACTCCTAAATTTTGATGCCTTGTATCTTTCTTATTTTTTGTTTAATCGAAAGAAGAAAAAATACGTGTCGAATATTTTTTTTAAATCCAAAATACGGATTAAATACAATGTAAGTTAATATTTTGACCTTGGAAATAACCCTATTGAACAAACACCCTCACCTGTACGCATTATCCTCTATCTTGTCTATAGGCTCCTTGTAAATGTTCTGCTCGTTGTCTATGGGCTTAACCAGAGAGCTCTCCACGTTGGCTATGTCCTGTAAGAGGTTCTTGTTTTTCCGGCGGACGTTCTTCCTGTTCTTCTTGTCTATGGCGTTTTGTTGATGGTTCAGCACTATGTCCGTTGCCTGAAATAAGGAATGGTAAACTCGAGTTTATGTAGAACCGACTGGTGTATGCAGTATAATCTAGGGCTGCCATCCGGATTTCCCTGGTTTTGTCCTAATTTGAATGGCATCCGGGGCTATTAAAAGCGTCCTGGCGAACGTCCCCTCGAGCCGAGTCCTCATCAAAACTCACCTGAGTCCTCATCAAAACTCACCTGAGTCCTCAAAACTCACCTCGAGTCCTCAAAACTCACCTGAGTCCTCAAAACTCACCTGAGTCCTCAAAACTCACCTGAGTCCTCAAAACTCACCTGAATCCTCATCAAAACTCACCAGTTTTTTTTTATAGTAGCTCGACAAAATGGCTTCTCTACGCCTGATGGAAAGCGAAAGTGTAGCCCAAGTCGCTGTGACAACGGGCAAATAACTGGTCACGGTACTTGCCCGCACACTGGCTGCGGTACTCTATAGGGTGGAGGTCCATAATGCTTCCGGGGAAGGATCCCCGGGCGGCTCAATTCGAGCGGAGTTTCGATCAGAGTCCGACATCAAAACCCATCTGAGTCCTCATCAAAACTCACCTGAGTCCTCATCAAAACTCACCTGAGTCCACATCAAAACTCACCTGAGTCCTCATTTTGCATTTGGCTCTAGGGCAGGCTCCGAAGGTCTCCCTAGGCCGCCTCGCCGGCGGCGGCGGCGCCAGCAACACCATGCCAGGCCTCAGCCTCCACCCCCCACCGCCTCCCCCCGCCAGGCCCAGGCTGGCCGCGTGACCTGCGCACACGCCGATGCACCGGGCGCGATTGCGGTAAATGGTGGCTACGGATATCTCCTTGAATTCGCCCGTTTCGAACGGTCCTGGAAAATAAACATCACATATTGCTCCGATCCCAAAGTGAGTAGCTTAAGCACTTGTGTTATGGGTATCAGAACAACGAAGGTACCACAAGTAAATAATTAAATACAAATTATAAACACCCAGACACGGATAAATATCTGTATTTTGTGTAATAATGAATATCTATGTATCTAATTTTAGAAATTAGAGGTCGGCCTGTAAATATGGCCTGCTCACGCTAAGACTCATCTATGATGAGGCCAACTCAGTCTCCTTCATACAGCTGGCCGCACGTCAGGAGTCCGCCCACGAGGGGCCCAGTGGACTCAAATGTGACCTGCTCAAACTCAGGCTCAACTATGATGAGGCCAACGGACTCAGACTCATCTATGATGAGGTTGTCTCCTTCATGCAGCTGGCCGCGCGTCATGAGTCCGCCCACGAGGGACCCAGTGGACTCAAATGTGACATGCTCATGCTCAGGCTCAACTATGATGAGGCTAACAGACTCAGACTCACCTATGATGAGGTTGTCTCCTTCATGCAGCTGGCCGCGCGTCATGAGTCCGCCCACGAGGGGCCCAGTGGACTCAAATGTGACCTGCTCATGCTCAGGCTCAACTATGATGAGGCTAACAGACTCAGACTCACCTATGATGAGGTTGTCTCCTTCATACAGCTGGCCGCGCGTCATGAGTCCGCCCACGAGGGGCCCAGTGGACTCAAATGTGACCTGCTCATGCTCAGGCTCAACTATGATGAGGCTAACAGACTCAGACTCACCTATGATGAGGTTGTCTCCTTCATACAGCTGGCCGCGCGTCATGAGTCCGCCCACGACGGGCCCGGTGGACTCGCCCACGTGGAAAATCTCGTCTATTTGGAACTCGCAGCTCTCCTGTTAACACAACAACCACTGTAAAATATATGGAACTTGGCCGACACGCTCCCGCATCATATAGGCTATATCGGTCTACAGCTGGACATAGGGCTGTCCAGTTGATCGCCATCTAATCCAAACACTTAGAGGATTTACCCATAATCGCCACGCTGGGCAGGCGGGTTGGCGATCGCAGCGCACTTAAAGTAGGCACTTAAGATAAGACTTAACAACTACACATACTACCTATCTACCCGACCCGTGTCTGCGCTTGCGGCGCGGCATGATATTAGTCACTCACGTCGTCCGTCTCGCTGTGCTTGTGCGGTGGCTGCAGAGCTAGCAGATACGCGTGTAACGCGTTGAGTCCGCTGCCCCGGACGCAGCTCACAGGGAACACGGGAATCTGCTCCATACCCGGCCTGATGAATTAAAACGGTAATTTATTATAAAAAATAAATAAATAACCCAAGACATGCCACGCTGGGCCACACAGCGCCATCTAGGAATACCGGTAAAAATATGGTAACGTTACTTTGCCTGGCCGAGGTATCGCTACTTAAAAAAGTATCGATACCTAAAGTAGCGGTAATTTGTAACGTTATAAATTACCGCTACCTTCATGATGGTATCGGTAAACGTTTTTTTTTTCTTTTTTTTTTAACTACTTACCGGTAATTATTTTACCGGTAAAAAAGTAACATTATGAATTAATGTTACTTACCGCTACTTATAATGTTAAATTGGTAACGTTACCAGGCCCTGACTATGGGTACTAGACAACTGATAAACTTACTGACGATACTTAGGTAAATAAATACATATTATACATAGACACCCAAAAAGGCCTTTTAACCAAATTGACATTATTTTATTTTTCAAAAAAAAAAGGAGGTTCTCAGTTCGATTGTTTGTATGTATGTATGTATGTCCGCGATTATCTCGCGTTTGGCTAAAGCTATTTGGATGCGGTTTTCAGGTAAGTATTTGTTACATTCAGGAGAAGGTTTTAGTACTTTAACCGACTAAAAAAAAGGAGGTTCTGAGTTTGAAGTCAAGTTATTTATTGTTGGAAGAATGTAAACATCGCCCATGTCCACAACGAAATAAAAAGAAAAAAAACTGTAGTTCCGTTTTTAGCCACTTTGTGCGCTACTGTCTATACGAAAACGTCAAGTCATTGTAATACTTTATCCGTTGCAATAAACCGAATTTTAATTTGTTAAATCTAATAATTGTATTATTTCCCACATTTATGTCAAAACTCACTCCTCCTCCGGCGGCTGCTCTATGCCCTCCCCGCGACCGTTGTCTATTGTGTCCAGGATGAGCTTCTGCGGCGCCACGCAGTTACGTGCCAGGTTCTCGTCCGTTATCAGCAGGGGTTTCTGGGGACGAAGACACATTCATATAAATAACCCAAGACACGCCACGCTGGGACACACAGCGCCACCTAGCCCCAAACTAAGCCAAAGCTTGTACTATGGGTACTAGACAACTGATAAACTTACATAGATATATTTTTTTTTATAGTGGCTCGACATAATGGCTTCCCTACGCCTGATGGAAAGCGAAAGAGAAGCCCAAGTCGCTGCGACAACGGGCAAGTAACTGATCAGTTACCTGTCAGTTGCCACCGCCATGCCGACCCAACCCTAACCCCCCACGAGCTCCGGAAACCCTACTCACCGGCAGAAACACGACCCAGAGGTCATTTGTCTGCGGTATTCTATAGGGTGGAGGTCCTTCCCCAGACGGGCGGCTCAATTCGAGCGAAGATTCGGTATGCCCTACCTCTCTTTTTTATAAATAAATACATATTATACATAGAAAACACCCCGACCAATACAAACAGACATGTTCATGAACACAATGTTTGTATTGTGCGGGGATCGAACCCACGACCTTTGGTTCAAAAGGCAGAGGTCACTACCAAATGAGCCATCGAGCCAGTCGCCAGACTATCCGGCAGATACCTTGTTAGCAGGCGCCAGGACAGCTGCCTGTCTCCGCAGCAGAGATATAACGTACTCTAACCTTATCAGACACTTTATCCGGCAGATACCTTACTAGCAGGCGCCGGGGGATGTAAGGGAGCGGCCCATCATCTTTTCGCTCCAAGCCAACCTCACCTGCCCGTGGTGCATCCTGCCGAACAACAAACGAGGCGCTGGCAACCGACTGGTGGCGGTAAAACCATCACGATAGAAGGCGTAGCTAAATACCACAGGCCGATGACGGGCAGCAGCGTCACCGGAGCGAGGAGATACGCGCAAGATACACAACCCGCCTGCCCAGCGTGGCGATTATGGGTATATCCTCCAAATGTTAGCCCTAAGTGGCGAACAACTGGAGAGGTCTGTGTCCTTTGCTTTATGAGCAACTTCGTACCTCGCGCCTCGGTTTTGTGGAACCAACTTCCTGCGACAGTCTTTCCGAGCAGCTACGACATGGTAACCTTCAAGAAAAGAGCGTACTCCTATTTAAAAGGCGGGCAGCGACCCCAGAACTCGATTTGAGTTGCGGGTGTCCATGGGCGGTGTCGACTGTTTATCATCAGGCATCACACTTGCTCGTCTGCGGCCTCTCGCATAAAACAAACGTACACCTATCTTATCAGACACTTTATCCAGCAGATTTGAAGTGTCTAGTAATTTACATGTAAGTACTACTAGCTTATATAAGAAGTGTACCTGTATGTATTATTTGTTGTTTTAATAAAGATTTATTATAATAAAGATACAAACAAACAAACCTTGTTAGCAGGTGCCAGGACAGCTGCCAGTCTCTGCAGCAGGGGCTGCAGGGCAGCAGCAGCTATGTCACACTTGGAGATTACTGCGAAGAACGGCAGGTCCAGGGCAAGGAGTAGGGCCAGGTGTTCTTCTGTGATGCGGGTAATGCCAGCTGTGGCTGATATCTGTGGAAGAATCCATTATCATCAGCCTATTGCAGTTATTGGAAGAATAAATAAAAATAAAATAACATAACATTTTTTTTAGTTAAAAAAGGCCGACTTCACTAAGGTGGAGCAATTATGTTAATCAAAAAAATATCTTTTCAAACCGATTCACAATAGGCTATTATGGCTAAAATTGTAATTAATCCCTCTTTTAGCTTATTCAAAAATATGATGGGACCGAACGTGAATGGGACCGAATGCCAATGTGACCGAATGCCAATGGGACCAAATGCTAATGGGACCGAATGATAATGGGACCGAAATGAATGGGACCGAATGCTAATGGGACCAAATGCCAATGGGACCGAATGATAATGGGACCGAAATGAATGGGACCGAATGCTAATGGGACCGAACGTGAATGGGACCGAATGATAATGGGACCGAATGCCAATGAGACCGAACGTGAATGGGACCGAATGCCAATGGGACCGAATGCTAATGGGACCGAATGCTAATGGGACCGAATGCTAATGGGACCGAATGCTAATGGGACCGAATGCTAATGGGACCGAATGCTAATGGGACCGAATGCTAATGGGACCGAACGTGAATGGGACCGAATGCTAATGGGACCGAACGTGAATGGGACCGAGTGCTAATGGGACCGAACGTGAATGGGACCGAGTGCTAATGGGACCGAACGTGAATGGGACCGAATGCTAATGGGACCGAACGTGAATGGGACCGAATGATAATGGGACCGAATGCCAATGAGACCGAACGTGAATGGGACCGAATGCCAATGGGACCGAATGCTAATGGGACCGAATGCTAATGGGACCGAATGCTAATGGGACCGAATGCTAATGGGACCGAATGCTAATGGGACCGAATGCTAATGGGACCGAATGCTAATGGGACCGAATGCTAATGGGACCGAACGTGAATGGGACCGAATGCTAATGGGACCGAACGTGAATGGGACCGAGTGCTAATGGGACCGAACGTGAATGGGACCGAATGCTAATGGGACCGAACGTGAATGGGACCGAGTGCTAATGGGACCGAACGTGAATGGGACCGAATGCTAATGGGACCGAACGTGAATGGGACCGAATGCTAATGGGACCGAAATGAATGGGACCGAATGCTAATGGGACCGAAATGAATGGGACCGAATGCTAATGGAACCGAATGCTAATAGGACCGAAGGTGAATGGGACCGAATGCTAATAGGACCGAACGTAAATAGGACCGAATGCCAATAGGACCGAACGTGAATGGGACCGAACTCGAATGGGACCGAATGCTAATAGGACCGAACGTGAATGGGACCGAATGCTAATGGAACCACTTTGGAATTCGTGACTAAGCGCGAATGCAACCCGATGGACAACCGCTAGGTACCCGCTAGCGTAGGATGGGTGACCGCGCACTCACCACAAGCATCGCCCTGTGCGGGCAGTACCCGGACAGGCCGTGGAGGGTGGTCCGCTGGTACTTGCTGTGCCCCGCCAGGTCCAGGAAGGAGACAAGCTTGGCCGACCTCTCGCCGATACGCTCAGCTGTCATCAGCTCGGAACAACCGTAATTCACCACGTTACCCTGGGTAGGAAAATGAAAAAATATTTATTCAGCATCTTTGCTTCACACACGTGAGGTCGTCGGTTCGAATCCGCGCGGGGCACGCACCTCTGGATTTGCAAAAATCTATGTGCGGAATTATACCACTAGCTTAGCGATGAAGGAAAACATCGTGAGGAAACCTGCACATCCAGTTTAATTCTGAATGTGTAACCATGATCCAAATTTGTCTGGTTCCCCTTTCTGAGGGTTACGAAGGTCAGATGGCGGTCGCTTCAATGTAATAACCGGACTCGCTAAATCTAGGATCATGGTCAAAGCGGACCCTGGGCCTAGAGGCACAAACCGGGACAACGCTAAGGGGATGATGATTTATTCAGTATCTTTGCGTTCACAATATGGAATACCCTTCCAGCTAACGTGTTTCCTTCCTTTTTTTTTTATAATAGCTCGACATAATGGCTTCCCTACGCCTGATGGAAAGCGAAAGAGAAACCCAAATCGCTGAGACAACGGGCAAGTAACTGGTTAGTAACCTGTCAGTTGCCACTGCCATGCCGGCCCAACCCTACCCCCCACGAGCCCCGGAGACCCTACTCACCAGCAGAAACACGACCCGGAGGTCATTTGACTGCGGTATTCTATAGGGTGGAGGTCCTTCCCCGGACGGGCGGCTCAATTCGAGCGAAGATTCGCCTTGCCCTACCTCTGTTAAACACCTCTCTGTCCTCTTACAATCCTGGGTTCTTTAGGCGGGGCGTGAAACGGCATCTCAGTGGGCCTTCAGGGTGAGGGCGACAGGCGCAATGGGTTTGTTCTATTGTGCCTGTCGACCTTACGTTTGGACCTCACGACCGCTTACCATCAGGTGGAGTGAGGTCATCCTGAAAACTCTTTATATATTTAAAATGGCTGGGACCCAAAGCCATTATGTCGTACTTCTATACAAAAAGAGCCGCCCGTCCGGGGAATGACCTCCACCCTTTAGAACACCGCAGCCAAATGACCTCCGGGTCGTGTTTCTGCCGGTGAGTAAGGTCTCCGGAGCTCATGGGTTTAGGGTTGGGCTGGCAAGGCGGTGGCAACTGACCAGTTATTGGCCCGTTGTCACAGCGACTTGGGCTCCACTTACGCTTTCCATCAGACGTAGTAAAACCATTATGTCGTGCTACTATTAAAAAAAAACCCTCCATTGGCAGTCGGGTAAAATAAATAAATAAATAACCCAAGACATGCCACGCTGAGCCACACAGCGCCACCTAGCCCCAAACTAAGCCGAAGCTTGTACTATGGGTACTAGACAACTGATAAACTTACTTAGATACATTTTTTTTTAAATAAATACATATTATACATAGAAAACACCCAGACCAATACAAACAGACATGTTCATGAACACAAATGTTTGTACTGTGCGAGAATCGAACCCACGACCCTTGGCTCAGAGGGCAGAGGTCACTACCAAATGAGCCACCGAGCCTGTCAAAAAAACACTTGGGCTTCTCTTTCGCTTTCCATCAGGCGTAGGGAAGCCATTATGTCGAGCCACT
Source organism: Conogethes punctiferalis (assembly GCA_031163375.1). NCBI lineage: Eukaryota > Metazoa > Arthropoda > Insecta > Lepidoptera > Crambidae > Conogethes > Conogethes punctiferalis. The sequence goes on along the minus strand of CM062106.1, from coordinate 5,416,359 downwards.
ATAAAAAAAAAAAAATCTTTAAAGAGGCTCACCTGGGCATCGAACCCTAGTATCTCGTGGCTGAGCGAGGAGGTCCGGCCGCTCTTCACCTCGTGTAGGTGCCGGAACATGTTCAGGCGGGCGCTGCCTGTTCCGTTGTCAAGTTCGCCTGGAACAAACAAAAAATTAGCAGTCATCTCATCATAACGCCATCTGACCTTTTGTTCTAAGAGCCACTACAATATGGATGTATTCAGGGTCAAAATAATCTTAACTAACATTATAAAGCTGAAGAGTTTGTTTGTTTGAACGCGCTAATCTCAGGAACCACTGGTCCGAATTGAAAAATTCTTTTTGTGTTGAATAGACCATTTATCGAGGAAGGCTTTATGCTATAAAACATCACGCTGCCACTATTAGGAGCGAAGAAATAATGGAAAATGTAAAAAAAACGGGGAGAAAATAACTATTCCACGCGGACGAAGTCGCGAGCACAGCTAGTTACATTATATTTAGTCCGTATTTTAGATTATAAAAATATATTGGACACGTATTTTTCCTTTTTTCATTTAAACAAAAAATAACAAAGATACAAGGCATCAAAATGTAGGAGTGGGGGTCTTTGACGTCACTCAGTGGCTAAAAAGCGCCCACTTTTTGACGTCACGCGTAATGTTCTATTTATTTCTGTATAAATGAATATCATATATTATTTTTATTATATACGTATTATTATATTTTGTTACTTTAATATTTATTGTTGTTCTATTATAATATTTTTTAAATTTTGTTTTTCAAACCAACTTTTTGGCACACTACCCTATTGCTAGTTTCTGCTTAGCCCAATGGTTAACTGGTAGAGAATGCCTATGTGGCATTAAGTTCGCCTTTTGTACACTACTTTACTGTGCAATAAAGATTAAATAAATAAATAATGTTAACGGGCTATATCTTTGTCATTTTTGATCTAATTTACAAAATGAAAAAATACGTGTCTTTTATTTTTGAATAAGGTAAAAGACGGACTAATTAATTTTTTAGCTAAACAAGCGGTAGTATTGGAGGCGTAGCTAAATACTACAGACCGGTGACGGGCAGCAGCGTCACCGGAGCGAGGAGCTACGCCCAAGAATCCCAAGATACACAACCCGCCTTTTTTTTTAGAGGGGAATGCATTACGCACCGTCATGCCACCTCCGGGGGGAGGTGACATGGTGTGTGGGACTCACACCTCCCGAAATGGGAGGGTATACCCGCTAAACCCCCCTGTGTCGCCAGTGGGCAGCAAGTTGCAGGGACATGGGCAACGGTACACAACCCGCCTGCCCCAAGTGGCAATTATGGGTATATCCTCCAGATGTTTGCCCAAAGTGGCCGGATATATGGAGAGGCCAATGTCCAGCAGTGGACTGCAATAGGCTGATGATGATGATGACTGACTTACCCTGTGTCAGTACTCCGATGAGGGTAGACTTGCCGGCTTCGTTGGCCCCCATCACTGCGACCCTCAGCTCCACGCTCTGGTGGGCGTCAGCCAACTGCGGGAGATACATACACATAATATTAAGTAACTAGCTGTGCCCGCGTTCATGTAGGTGTGTCACAGAAGTGTTTATTATACGTGTTCCTATTCCATCCTGCTCCGTGTCTCGATCTCTTTGCCGACCTACATATTTCGAACACTATAACCATCCCTATCCCGACACTTGTCACGATCCCTCTCTCCTCTGTATCCTATTCCGTGCGTTATCCCGATCGCTAATCCCGCCCTCCCTTGATCCCTTTCACAGTCCTTATGCCTAATAATTCCGATCTTTACCCTGACCCCGATCCCGATAGCGTGTTTCAGAAACCTAGCAAATACTATGGGTATTAGACAACTGATTAACCTAGATGCGTACATTTGTCGCTGCAGCGATATGTGTCGGTGTAGTAACACTTGTCTCTGTAGCGTCATGTATCAGTGTAGCGACATGTATCAGTGAAGCGACATGTATTAGTGTAGCGACATGTATCAGTGAAGCGACATGTATCAATGTAGCGACGTTTGTCAATGTAGCGATACATGTCGCCGCAGCGACATCTGTCGGTACTGGCCCGAGTGTTGTGTACTAACCTTCCTAATATACACCTCGGCCACAGCCCTATGCGGCGCCACCCGTCTCGCAGTAACGTGGGTCAGTGTAGCGGCCAGCGCCCGCGCCATGCGTCGCAGCGAGTGCAGCGAGGCGCGCAGCGCGGGCGCGGCGTGTTATAGTAGCAATTTGTGTTGCTTTAGTATTTTAATGTAGCGACATACATCGGTGCAGCGACATTTGTCGCTGTAGCGATATACATCGGTGCAGCGACATTTGTCGCTGTGGCGATATGTGTCTTACTGACCCGAGTATAGGATACTAACCTTCCTAATATACACTTCAGCCACAGCCCTATGCGGCGCCACCCGTCTCGCAGTGACATGCGTCAGTGTAGCGGCCAGTGCCCGCGCCATGCGGCGCAGCAAGGCGCGCAGCGACATGTATCAGCGTAGCAATATGAGTCGCCAAAGTATCTCAATCTAGAGACGTGTGTCAATGTAGCGACATCTGTCGGTACTGACTTGAGTATAGTGCACTGACTTTCTTAATATACTTACACCTAGCGACTATGTGTCAATGTAGCGAGTAGAGACATATACCGGTGCAGCGACAAAATAAATAATAAAATAAAATAGTTTATTTCAGCAAATAGATTCACTAGTAATACTTTTGCACGTCAAACTTTTTTCCTACCAGCACTTCGATGTGTAGCCTGCTGAGAAGAAGTGCCGCAACAAACTCAACAGTTAGCCTTTTTTAAAATATATGATACAATACAATAATATCGTTTTAAAAAGCGCAAGCGAGCAGACTATCATGTCCATGTAATATTGTCATCCATATAATCTTGTACTTTATAATAACCTTTTGACATTAAAATGGACTTAATGCGAGATTTAAATCTATGTATAGGTAGATCAACAATATTTTGCGGTATTTTGTTAAACATTTTTACACTTTGTCCTATGAATGAGTTACCAGTTTTACGAAGCCTGAGATTGGAAACAGCAAGTTTGCTCTTAATTCTAGTGTTGAACTGATGAAGATCTGAGTTTTTACTATATAAATGTATATTCTTACGTACAACCATAATGCAGTCAAATATGTACTGTGATGCCACAGTTAGGATGTTAATTTCTTTAAATAATTCTCTAAGTGATTCGCGAGATTTAAGTCCATATATAGAACGGATCGCCCTCTTCTGTAATACAAAAATAGTTTGTATGTCAGAAGCTGATCCCCATAGGAGCAAACCATATGACATAACACTATGGAAGTAACTAAAATAAACAAGTCTCGCCGTTTCAATATCAGTGAGTTGCCTAATTTTTTTAACTGCATATGCAGCTGAACTGAGTCTTCCTGCCAGGGCTTCTATATGAGGAGCCCACTGTAACTTGGAATCCACAGTAATCCCTAAAAAGGTCGTAGACTCAACAAGCTCAATGTGTTCACCATTCATAATTATATTAGTATTTACTTGCCTCACATTAGGCATCGTGAATTTAATACATTTTGTTTTATTAGAATTTAAAAGTAAATTATTTGTGTTAAACCAATGCAATACCTGCGAGAGAGCATTATTTACTTCGTCAGATACTTGCTTATGTCTGTCAGTTTTAAAAATTAGAGAAGTGTCATCCGCAAACAATACCGTCTCACATAAGCCTTCAGCAAAATAAGGAAGGTCATTTATATATATTAAAAACAGCAATGGTCCCAATATAGAGCCCTGGGGCACTCCCATACGTAGTAAGGCGCCAGAAGAATCAATTCCGTTAATAACAACTTTTTGAATTCTGTCAGTTAGATAGGACTCTAACAAACTTAAAGCAACATTCGAGACGCCATAATGCCGCAACTTCAGAAGTAAGATTTCATGATTAACGCAATCGAATGCCTTAGATAAATCACAGAAAACACCTACTGCATCCTGCTTATTTTCCCAAGCACCAAATATATGTTTCATCAGCGCCACTCCTGCATCAGTAGTGGACTTACCTTTTGTAAAACCAAATTGCTTTTTATGCAATAACTCATTTTCCTTAAAGTGAAATACTAATTGGTTAAAAATTATTTTTTTAAAGATCTTACTAAGCGCTGGTAAAACAGAAATAGGTCTAAAATTGGATGGGTCACTTCTTTCACCAGACTTAAATAAAGGAACAATCTTACTGTATTTCATCAAATTTGGAAACTGACCTATATCTACACACTCATTAAATATGATTGCTAAATGTGAGGCAATGGTGGGTATAATGGTTCTTAATACCACTACTGAAATTCCCCACAAATCCTCTGTCTTTTTTAAGTTAAGTTCGTTAAAAGTTTCTAAAATCGTTATATAATCAATATGGCTAAATTTAAAATTGTTGAAACATTCATCCACATTTGCTTTGAGAAGAGATTCAGCTGCAAGCGGACAAGAATTTATTTTACTTGTTGTTATTAAAGGTATATTGGAAAAATAAGTTTCAAATGCTGCGGCTACCTCTGCGTCAGAACTAAGACAATTGTCACCTATTTTAAGAGAGATCTTGTGATTATGTGATCGAGTTTTACAAGTCTCTTTATTGATTATTTTCCAGGTGGCTTTAACTTTATCCTTTGAATTTTTAATTTTTTCTTTAAGATAATTTGCCTTCGCCATTATACAAACTTTCTTAAAAAGTTTCGAATATTTTCTAACATGTTCTATAATATTCTCATCTTTTGAAGTGGCTTTAAGTTCATAGAGTTCGAATAACTTTCTTCTACTGTTATAAATTCCTGGAGTAGCCCAATCACTAAATTTTGTTTTAGTGTTGTCTACCTTAACCTCTTTCTTAGTAAACACTGTATTAAATTCATTTTTAATTGTATCAAATAGCTTTGCATACATTTGATCAATATCCCTATTATTCTCAGTGTAAGATATTTGAGAGATTTTATAATCTATGTCTTTTTTATATCTCTCAATGCGATTTACAGTGATAGGTCGATATACGAAGTTAACTGACTTACGGTCATGATGGCGCTCAAATACTGCCATTTGGCCACTGTGGTCCGAATTTATAAAGTTTATTATTGATTTATTGATTGGTTTGGAGTTACAAAAAATATTATCAAGACAAGTAGCTGATGTGGGTGTTATTCGAGTAGGTTCATCAAAGAGCTGAAAAAGATCATAAGATTTAAATAAATTTAGGAACCTGACTGAAGTCTGTGAATTATCTAAAATATTTATATTAAAGTCCCCACATACAACTACTTTTTTATAACCTTTACATACTTTATTTAAGCTCTCCTCCATAGTAGATTCAAATAAATTGAAATCACCAGAAGGGGGCCTATACACACAGACAATGATGTACTGCTCAAGCTCTGCACAGGATAGCTCAATGGTTCGCTCAATGGAGAGTGATGATACATCTTTACGGTCTTTTGACTTTAGACTATTTTCAACTAATATCAGTGACCCACCCCTAATCGCAGCACTCCTAGTGAACGAACTAATGACCTTGTAATTATCAATACTAATTAACAACTCAAATTGTCTTAACCAATGTTCGGTCATACATACAACATGTATATTTTTTTCATTTAAATATAATTCTAATTCAAGTTCTTTGCCAGGAAAGCCTTGTATATTTTGATGAATAATATTTAACTGGTCGGACTTTCCCTTTGTTGACATAATTACATTGCTAGAGTTATCCTCTATTGTCTTGTGGTATAATTTAAATTACATGAAGTAATTTTCAAGTTCTCAATGTCATTTTTCTGCTCAATAAAAGCAAGTTGAGTAGCCAAGTTCTTGGCTGAACACTTAATAAAATATGATAGCGATATTGCTATTTGTCTTTTATATGTATTAGATAAATAAAATATATTATCTTTTGTCAAATACAATTTTTTCGATATGTTAAATGTCATAGAGTTACAGTCAATTACATGGAATTTATAATTATTACATGTCAATTTATTCATTAATAAATTAATTTTATATCTATTTTCATTTTCTGTCTGTGGCAAACACTCACTGAAGGGCGTTTGTCGCTGTAGCGATATCTGTCGTTACTGACCCGAGTGTTGTGTACTGACCTTCCTAATATACACTTAGCGACTATGTATCGATGTAGCGACACATGTCGGCATTTATCGCTGTAGCGACATCTACCGGTACTAACCTTCCTAATATACACCTCAGCCACAGCCCTGTGCGGCGCCACCCGTCTCGCAGTGACGTGCGTCAGTGTAGCGGCCAGCGCCCACGCCATGCGTCGCAGCGAGTGCAGCGAGGCGCGCAGCGCGGGCGCGGCGTATGTATCACCGTAGCAATTTGTGTTGCTTTAGTATTTTAGTATAGCGACATCCGTCGGTACTGACTTGAGTGTAATGTACTAACCAACCTTCCTAATATACACTTCAGCCACAGCTCTATGTGGCGCCACCCGTCTCGCAGTAACGTGCGTCAGTGTAGCCGCCAGCGCCCGCGCCATGCGCCGCAGCGAGTGCAGCGAGGCGCGCAGCGTGGGCGCACTTGTATCATCGTAATGTATTGCTGAAGTATTTCAGTATAGCGAGGTGTGTTAATGTAGCGACATCTGTCGCTGTAGCTATGTGTCGATGTAGCGACACTTGTCACCGTACAGCATGCGTCAGTAGTGTAATATATTTATAGTGGCATGCATCAGTGTAGCGCCATCTGTCGGTACTGACCTGGGTGTATTATACTAACCTTCCTAATACACCTAGCGACTATGTGTCAATGTAGCGTCATCTGTCGGTGCAGCGATACGTGTCGCCGTAGCGACACATGTCGCCGTGGCGATATATGTCGTTACTGACCCGAGTATAACATACTAACTTTCCTAATATACACCTCAGCCACAGCCCTATGCGGCGCCACCCGTCTCGCGGTGACGTGCGTCAGTGTAGCCGCCAGCGCTCTAGCCATGCGCCGCAGTGGAGCGAGACGCGGCGTGTTATAGCGACATGTATCACCGTAGCAATTTGTGTTGCTTTAGTATTTTAGTATAGTGACGTGTGTCAATGTAGCGACATATATCGGTGCAGCGACATTTGTCGCTGTAGCGATATCTGTCGTTACTGACCCGAGTGTGGTTTACTAACCTTCCTAATATACTTCCAGCGACTATGTATCAGTGTAGCGACACATGTCGGCATTTGTCGCTGTAGTGACATCTACCGGTACTAACCTTCCTAATATACACCTCAGCCACTGCCCTATGTGGGGCCACCCGTCTCGCAGTAACATGTGTCAGTGTAGCCGCCAGTGCCCGCGCCATGCGTCGCAGCGAGTGCAGCGAGGCGCGCAGCGCGGGCGCGCGCAGGCCGCGCAGGGCGCCGCAGTCGCGCACGCCGAGCACGTACACGGCGCTGCCGCCGCCCGAGCGGAGCCGCCATTTGAGCTGCAAGCAGTGGCGGATTGAGAGCTTCCGAGGCACTAAGCACCGAGCCGGGATGTAAGGGAGCGGCCTATCATCTTTTCACTCCAAGCCACTCTCACCTGCCCGTGGTGCATCCTGCCGAATAACAAACGAGGCGCTGGCAACCGACTGGTGGCGGTATAACCGTCACAATGGGGATGTTTCCAGGGTCAAAATAATTACATTATATTTAGTCCGCATTTTAGATTATAAAAATATATTAGACACGTATTTTTCCTTTTTTCATTTAAACAAAAAATAACAAAGATACAAGGCATCAAAATTTAGGAGTGGGGGTCTTTGACGTTACTTAGTGGCGATAAAACTCCCACTCTGTGACGTCACACGTAATTTTAACGGGCTATATCTTTGTCATTTTTGGTCTTATTTACAAATGAAAAAAATACGTGTCTTTTATTTTTGAACAATCTAAAAGACGGACTAATTACATTTTTTACGGAAACAGGCCCATTGAAGGCGTAGCTTAATACTAAAGACCGATGACGGGCAGCAGCGTCGCCGGAGCAAGAAGCTACGCCCTGCGATCGCCAACCCGCCTGCCCAGCGTGGCGATTATGGGTATATCCTCCAGATGTTTGCACTAAGTGGCGAACAACTGGAGAGGCCTATGTCCAGCAGTGGACTGTAATAGGCTGGTGATGATGATGACCCCGGAACTCGATCTGAGTTGCGTGTGTCCATGGGCGGTGTCGGCAGCTTACCATCAGGCATCACACTTGCTCGTCTGCCGCCTCATGCATAAAAGGATAGAAAACTCACCTGAGTGACCAAATGTTGGAACCTCCTTTCACAGGGCGACACCAGCTGCAATTTGTACTCCACGTTACCGAAGCGGGGCTCCGGCGGCAGGCTGCCGTAGGCCTCCTCGCTCGAGTCCGAAGGCTCCGAAGCCCTGGCCGACAAGAAACTATTAGATACTAGCAAACCCGGCGAACTCCGTTTCGCCACCAGATGGCTCCTTTTTTCCAGAATTTTCTTTGCTATAAACCTCACGGAGCCCGAGACCTTTACAACGAATGCAAAACCGTGGAAATCGGTTCGTGCGTTCTGGAGTTATAGCGTCAGGGAGGAAAACCCGACTTATTTTTATATAGTAGATGGCACTGACTGGCTCGGTGGCTCAATTGGTTGTGACCTCTGCCTTCTGAGTCAAGGGTCGTGGGTTCGATCCCCACACATTACAAACATTTGTGTGCATGAACATGTCTGTTTGAATTGGTCTGGGTGTTTTCTATCTTAACTAATATTATAAAGCTGAAGTTTGTTTGTTTGTTTGAACGCGCTAATCTCAGGAACTACTGGTCCGAATTGAAAAATTCTTTTTGTGTTGAATAGACCATTTATCGAGGAAGGCTTTAGGCTATATAACATCACGCTGCAACTATTAGGAGCGAAGAAATAATGGAAAATGTAAAAAAAAAACGGGGAAAAAATAACTATTCCACGCGGACGAAGTCGCGAGCACAGCTAGTGTATAATATGTATGTATTTAGTTGTCTAGTACCCATAGTACAAGCTTCGGCTTAGTTTGGGGCTAGGTGGCGCTGTGTGGCCCGGCGTGGCATGTCTTGGGTTATTTATTTATTTATTTACTTACGTATCATCAAAGGAATCGTTCAAATCGTCAGAGCTATTATAGCCATCGTTCTCCAAATCTTCCGCATTGAACTCCCCAGCCAAGTATGTATCATCTTTCAATACAACCTTCTCCAGTTTATCAATAACATTGTATACAGTTTCATCAAAACTCTTTTTACCGCTATCCTTCTTATTATTACTCTTGTAATCATTGAGATCATTCACGTTTTTCCCCACAGTCTCATCGCATATCTTCGGTATGGATGAGTGGTTGTTCCACGTTGTGGGGTCCTGCAGTTCAGTCCACGCGTTCGACACGGGCAAGTCTTTCGATGGTGATATTTTGTTCTTTTTCCGTCTGGTCTTTCGCGTGGAGTTGCGTCTTTTGGGTTTCTTGTCGTCTTTTTGATCTGAAATAAAGGTAATGTATACTTATAATAAATCTGTAGAGAGAGCAATTCTGTACATGAAATATTATGTTCAAAATAACTATCAGGGGGTGATTAGTGATCGATACTGATCGCAAAAATGCAATCAGGTAAATTTTTGTCTTTCTGTCTGTCTGTCTGTATGTTCGTTATAGAAACAAAAACTACTGGACGGATTTTAACAAAACTTGGTACAATTATTCTTCATACTCCTGGGCAGGTTATACTCGTAGTATCTTTTCATCACGCCACAATCAATAGGAGCAGAGCAGTGAAGGGAAGTGTTGGGAAAACGGGAGAAACTTTAGATCGTGGGGGGTTAGGGTTGGGCCGGCATGGCAGTGGCAACTGACAGGTAACTGACCAGTTACATGCCAGTCGTTACAGCGACTTGGGCTTCTCTTTCGCTTTCCATCAGGCGTAGGGAAGCCATTATGTCGAGCTACTATAAAAAAAAATATGCACCTCCCTAAAAATTTTGATCTGGCAACCCTGAAGCGGGAAGGGATGTAAGGGAGCGGCCTATCATCTTTTCGCTCCAAGCCAACCTCACCTGCCCGTGGTGCATCCTGCCGAATAACAAACGAGGCGCTGGCAACCGACTGGTGGCGGTATAACCATCACAATTGAAGGCGTAACTAAATACTAAAGACCGGTGACGGGCATCAGCGTCACCGGAGCAAGAAGCTACGCCCTGCGATCGCCAACCCGCCTGCCCAGCGTGGCGATTATGGGTATATCCTCCAGATGTTTGCTCTAAGTGGCGAACAACTGGAGAGGCCTATGTCCAGCAGTGGACTGTAATAGGCTGATGATGATGATGAACCCTGAAGCGAAGCATTGAATTGGATGGGTGACCGCACCTTCGTCTCTCTTGTTAAGCTCTATATAGCTCTCGATGTAGCTACCGTCCTTGACCAGCAGCTCGGTGCTCAGCTCCGGCTCGCACAGGAAGGAGGACTCCTCGGGCAGCGTCTCGTTCTTGCCGTGTCCCTTGCGCCCTCTGCGTCTGCCTGGAAGAAGAAGAGAGAAGATTAGCACACACAAAGGAAAAACAGCAATATGAGAATATGCAAGATATATTTTTTTAAATAACCCAATACATGCCACGCTGGGCCACACAGCGCCATCTAGCCCCAAACTAAGCCGAAGCTTGTACTATGGGTACTAGACAACTTATAAACTTACTGACGATACATTTTTTTTGTAAATAAATACATATTTTACATAGAAAACACCCAGACCAACACAAACAGACATGTTCATCCACACAAATGTTTGTAATGTGTGGGGATCGAACCCACGTCCCTTGGCTCAGAAGGCAGAGGTCACTACCAATTGAGCCACCGAGCCTGTCTGTCAGCTACATGTGGTAACAAACATATACAATAAAAAAAACAGTCGAATTGAGAACCTCCTCCTTTTTTGAAGTCGGTTAAAAAGTACCACGGAGACGGCTACAGCTACCACTTAGGAAGTCACGTAGATCTGGAGGATATGCCCATAATCGCCACACTGGGCAGGCGGGTTGGCGATCGCAGGGCGTAGCTCCTCGCTCCGGTGACGCTGCTGCCCGTCATCGGCCTGTGGCATTTAGCTACACCTTCTATCGTGATGGTTATACCGCCACCAGTCGGTTCGCCAGCGCCTCGTTTGTTGTTCGGCAGGATGCACCACGGGCAGGTGAGGATGGCTTGGAGCGAAAAGGTGATAGGTCGCTCCCTTACATTATTTATATAATACATTCGGGACTAATGTTCTCCGTGGTAGCTCACCCTTGGGCCCGTCAGCTTTCTTCTTGACATTATCCTGGTCGGGCCTCTGTTTCTTCTTGGTGGCCTTCGCGCCCCCTCGGAGGGGTCGAACAGGCTGAAGAAGGAATCCATACTGAGTCTGTAACAATAAACAAATATATATATTTTTTGCAAGAGGCGGCAGACGAGCAAGTGTGATGCCTGATAGTAAGCAGTCGACACCGCCCATAGACACCCGCAACTCAAATCGAGTTCTGGGGTCGCTGCCGGCCTTTTAAATAGAAGCAGATAAGAATAAGAACCGTTTATTATTTATATAGATAGGTATGTGGTCACAAAAATACAACAAAAAAAAATTCAGGCAAATTATGAACCTCAGACCAACACACACACACAACCTTATTATATTATTTTCTGCTTAGAATAGAATAGAATAACGTTAGGCCAATGGTTTACTGGTAGAGAATGCCTATGTGGCATTAAGTCCGTCTATTGTACACATATTTACTGTCCAATAAAGATTAAATAAATTTGACGGGCTCGGTGGCTCAATTGGTAGTGACCCCTGCCTTCTGAACTGAACCAAGGGTCGTGGGTCCGGGACAAACATTCGTGTGATGAACACTTGTGTTTGTTCCGTGTCTGGGTGTTTATATTTGTATTTGAGTATTCATTTGTGGTACCTTCGTTGTTCTGATACCCATAACACAAGTGCTTAAGCTACTTACTTTGGGATCGGAGCAATGTATGTGATGTTGTCTGACTTTTTTTTTTAAACGTCTTCTTTTTTAAGTCCGTCTTTTTAAATTCCTTTACATTTAAATTTACTCACAAACAAATATAATATTATTATTAGCCAGGTCCGTTACGCGGAAACGTACTGTAACAGACACAATCTATACTGTAACAGACTCCTGCGCACATCTTCCGTCTCGCTCGCTCAAGGCCGGAAAACCCCGGTCATTGTTAACAAGTGTTAAATGTTGCATCATTATTTCGTAGGAATTGCATAATAAATAAATAACCCACGCAGAGTTGCCAGATCAAAAATCGGGAGATGTTCTTTAAAAAAAAAGTTCATCGGGAGTTTTGGACGGAATCCGGGACAACGGGAGATATTGACCAAAATCGGGAGAACTCCCGGGAAATCGGGAGATCTGGCAACTCTGAACCCACGACATGCCACGCTGGGCCACTGAGAACTATAGAGCAAACTAAGCCGAAGCTTTTTTTAATAGTTAGAGGAATACCTAAGTATGTTTTGGGGGTCAAAATAATTACATCATATTTAGTCCGTATTTTAGATTATAAAAATGTATTGGACAAGTATTTTTCCTTTTTTTTATTCAAATTAAAAAATAGCAAAAATACAAGGCATCAAAAGTTAGGAGTGGGAGTCTTTGACGTCACTCCGTCCAGTAAAAATGCCTCACCAAGTGACATCACGCGTAATTTCAACGGGCTATAACTTTGTAATTAGACTAATTTACAAATAAAAAAATACGTTTCTTTTATTTTTAAATAAGCTAAAAGACGGGCTAATTACATTTTGTAGCCAAACAAGCCTATTCAAGAGGAACGTATCATCATCCTCTTAGCGTTGTCCCGGTTTGTGCCTCTAGGCCCAGGGTCCGCTTTGACCATGATCCTGGATTTAGCGAGTCTGGTTATTACATTGAAGCGACTGCCATCTGACCTTCGTAACCCTCAGAAAGGGGAACCAGACAAATTTGGATCATGGTTACACATTCAGAATTAAACTGGATGTGCAGGTTTCCCCACGATGTTTTCCCTTACCGTTAAGCTAGTGGTAGAATTCCGCACATAGATTTTTGCAAATCCAGAGGTGCGTGCCCCGCGCGGATTCGAACCGACGACCTCACGTGTGTGAAGCGACGATCTTACCACTAGGCTACCACGGCTCACTATGCCTATTCCAGAGGAAGGTATAAATATGCAAAATTATGAAGCGGGGGCAGGCCGAATAACAAACGAGGCTCTGGCAGCCGACCGATGGTACAAGCCCATGACGGGCAGCAGCGTCACCGGAGCGAGAAGCTATGTCCTGCGATCGCCAACCCGCCTGCCCAGCGTGGCGATTATGGGTATATCCTCCAGATGTTTGCCCTGAGTGACGAACAACTGGAGAGGCCTATGTCCAGCAGTAACTGCAATAGGCTGATGATGATAATGATGCCAAAATACTACCTATAGGTTTGTATACTCTTTCCTGTAAATGTTCAGTTTTGTGCAATAAAGAATATCTATCATGTTTAGCAGTGGCTAGATGGCGCCGCGGTCTTGTTCGCTTAACAATGATCGCAACGTTGTGCAACCATTGGCGCGGTCAATCCGATGATGGGTGACCAAAATTTGACACCGATTTCCTCCGTGCTTCGGAAGGCACGTTAAGCTGTTGGTCCCGGGTGCTATCTTTACCAACTCAGATAGCAGTCGTTACATCATATCAGAGATGATGATAACTCTGACGCCTAACTGGGAATGGGTATAGCTTACCCTAAGTGTTGCGGAGGTCTGATGGCAGTCGCTCTGTGTAAAAGCTTAGCCCTCGCCAAATCTCTCAGTTTGGGAAGCCGACCCTGAGACAATCGGGAAAAAGGCTAAGATGATGATGATGTTTAGCAGTGGACTAGTCCAAAGTTTGTATTTTAACACACGCGGAATGTGTATTTGTTGCCAAACCGTTATTTTATCTAGAGATAAAGTTATTATAATCTAAATTTACTCAATGCCAGATAAAAATAATGAAACATATTCGTTTGAGGTCATTCACTTTGTTGACCGAATTGAGAAAATTGCATCATTTTCGTCGAATCATGACTCATGATGATGATTAACAGCCGATTAAGAAAAGCAAGAGAGGTAGGGCATAGCGAATCTTCGCTCGAATTGAGCCGCCCGTCCGGGGAAGGACCTCCACCCTAATACCGCAGTCAAATGACCTCTGAGTCGTGTTTCTGCCGGTGAGTAGGGTTTCCGGAGCTCGTGGGGGGGGTTGGGGTTGGGCCGGCATGGCGGTGGTAACTGACAGGTAACTGCCCAGTTACTTTTTTTTTTTTTATGCGAGAGGCGGCAGACGAGCAAGTGTGATGCTTGATGGTAAGCAGTCGACACCGCCCATGGACACCCGCAGCTCTAACCGAGAGGCTCTACTTGCCCGTTGTCATAGCGACTTGGGCTTCTCGAAGAAAATTATTTGACTTTTTAAGTGACAAAGTATATTATAGTGTACAGAATTTCCTCTCTGATAACATAAAATAGACATTGACATTATGTTTATAAAATTGAAAATTGACAATTGTTTGCTAAATAGGTAAGGGTACTGATAATATTGACACTGACATTTCATTTTATATAGATTAATTTGTTTTGTGTACCTACCTGACATGAATAATTGATAATAATTAGATATACTCGTAGCATCAGTAAACGTTTTTTGACACCAAATGTATTTGTACGCCTTTATAGGCAGACACAGCTGAACCCAACTACAACAATTTTGTACACCTTATTATAACCTGTGCTCACAAATAAAGAATTTGAATTTGAATTTGAAAAATTCTCTTTCGCTTTCCATCAGGCGTAGGGCAGCCATTATGTCGAGCAACTATAAAAAAAAAAAAAATTCGCTGCGGCAAGTCCACAAGTCCAGGGTTTTCAGAAAACCAGATGGCAGCACATAAAAGTCAGGTCCAGCGACTTTGTTTTATACCTATGTAGTGTAGGTACTATCCTCTACCCTAAGGTTGTCTGGATCAATTGTATGGTGCGCAATCTTAACTTAATATTATAAACTTGAAGAGTTTGTTTGTTTGTTTGAACGCGCTAATCTCAGGAACTACTGGGTCGAATCGAAAAATTCTTTTTGTGTTGAATAGACCATTTATCGAGGAAGGCTTTAGGCTATATAACATCACGCTGCAACTATTAGGAGCGAAGAAATAATGGAAAATGTAAAAAAAACGGGGAAAAAATAACTATTCCACGCGGACGAAGTCGCGAGCACAGCCAGTAAAGAATATACATATAGAGAGAGTAGGTAATTTCTGTACATGAAATATATTTTCAAAATAACTATCAGGGGTGATTAATTATTGATCTAAATCTATGAAAAAGATTAAAAGGTTCGTTTAAAAACATTAATTCATTTGACGTCATTTATCGATTTAAATAAACTGAGTCATTTCGACAATACAACTATTTTTAATACCTACTATTTTTACACCTTCGTACGTAAGAGTAGGTAAAAGATAATGTGATTGATTAAGTATGGACTAGTAAGTTACCTAAATTCTTTTTATAAAAAGAGCGTTCAGGATCTCACTCCACCTGATGGTAAGCGGTCGTGAGGTCCAAATGTTAGGTCGACAGGCACAATAGGGCATACCCACCGCGCCTTACCCTGAAGGCCCACTGAGATGCCGTTTCACGCCCCGCCTAAAGAACCCAGGATTGTAAGAGGAAGGAAACACATGAGCTGGAAGGGCATTCCATGACTTCAACCTCTTGGTGCGTGCTACTATTGCCTGTATGCTATCATGCTTACCTACTGTGGTCGGTTAATTGTATCACATCATCATCAGCCTATCGCAGTCCACAGCTGGACATAGGCCTCTCCAATTGTCGCCATTTGGGCAAACACCTGGAGGATTTACCCATAATCGTCACGATGGGCAAGCGGGTTGGCGATCGCAGGGCGTAGCTCCTCGCTCCAGTGACGCCGCTGACCGTCATCGGCCTGTGGTATTTAGCTACGCCTTCAATCGTAATGGTTATACCGCCACCAGTCGGTTGCCAGAGCCGTTCGTTATTCAGCAGGATACACCACGGGCAGGTGAGGTTGGTTTGGAGCGAAAAGCAGATAGGCCGCTCCTTTACATCCCACACTCTAGCATATGAAACCAAGAAGTTTCTAAATAAAAAATGTACATGTGTAAACCAAAATGAATTCCCAGACCATTTTTTGCTTAGCTCCAACCTTCAAAGGACCATTTTGGCAATGTCTCCCCAGTCTAGCATATGACGTCGTACATTTTTTACAATAAAACACATTCAGTTGGATCATACAGTTGCCAAATGTATTATGTAAGATGTTGGTAAACAAAACTATAAGACATTTCATAATTAATGGTGTGTGCACTTTTCAATATGATTTCTCATCTACTATAATTATAAAAATAAGTCGGGTTTTCCTCCCTGACGCTATAACTCCAGAACGCAGGAACCGATTTTCACGGTTTTGCATTCGTTAGAAAGGTCACGGGCTCCGTGAGGTTTATAGCAAAGAAAATTAAGGAAAAAAAAATTTACAGCCATCTGGTGGCGAAACGGAGTTCGTCGGGTTTGCTAGTTAGTATTATAAACTAGCTGAACACACTACTTAGTATCACCTACTACTCTTGTATAACATCATTCTTCTTTAACGGTTTTCCAAATTCCTACACTCCAACCCAAATTATAAGTACGATCTAAACGTAAACCTTTGAAGTTTGGGTAGAGAGCAACAAGAAAAAAAAAATGAACAAACAAAAACAAAATTATTTAATAAATTCTCGCAACAAGTATGGTGAAATTAATTAAACATTAATCATCATATTATATCATGACTTGTTGTTATTATTGCATCACATTTGTAAACTATTCGAGTATGTCTTTGTATGTTAGCTGTAAGATGTGCAGGCATCCACAGAAAACCAGTGTTGCAGCGCTATGCTGAGCGGAGACCTTTTAGGTACTTACTCTCCATATTGTTATTTACAGTTTATTGTGCTTCTGTGTATTTTGGGTAGGTACCTAATAAACATTTTTCTTTCTTTCTTTCTTATATTAATTATACAGTTAATTTATCACAAATGTATATGTAAACAAAGTTCAAATATAAACGCTGGGATCTACGGTACTTTTCTTACAATACAAAATTACTAAAACAAAGTAAATAGCCTCAACAAATATTTCATTGTATTTCAAAGAAGAAAAAGTTATTGCACTAATGAGGATAGGTTAAAAATGCAAAATAGCAGCGTTTTACCTACCATTAAAACGCTTATTAAGTACTTACCTGATTCAAATCCCAATAAAATATATGAGAGGGCAACACTGATTCCGTCTCTTTCATTCCCATTCGTCGATATCCTAGTGCTGTCTCGCTCGCACATCGCCCCACTACCACCACCAGGCAGTGTCAAACTTAGTTTCGTTTGACTTCCCTCATTGTATCTCAGTATAATTAATAGTCCAGCAGGCAGGACTTAAGTTATTGGGATTTGAATCAGGTAAGTACTTAATAAGCGTTTTAATGGTAGGTAAAACGCTGCTATTAAGTTCTGTACCGTGATTCAAATCCCAATAAAATATATGAGAAATGTTTGTTATCGCCGCTGGTGGTGAGGGATGCCAATGTGATATGTTTAGTAGAGTAACATGTTGAATTGCACTGTGAAGAATTAAGATGGTTCAGAATATGAGCCATTTATGGGGCTTGTGCGAGATGTTTATATGAGGTTTCTAATTTATATTTAAATAAAACCATTTCCTTGATTATAATTGCTATATTATATAGAATTGTTGTAATATACGTTGGATGAATACACATGATTCAATTTACATAAAATTGCTCCCTTGAACACTTATTTCAATTAAAAACATTCAGTTTCTTCTTCATTTATTGTGGCCTGATCAGCCTACCTTTCGATTTACCTGATCAACAGGTGTGAATAGACAGGGTATTGCGTAATTCATAGCGGTCTGATTCCCCTGATTTACAATAATTTCCCTTCGATAAAGTTTTTGAAAGTATTTTCCCTCCGCCAGTTGCCTCTGGCCAAGATATCGTCAATGGGAAAGTTTTCAGCCCAGTTGTTTTTAGATGCGACCGCTGCTCTAACACTACCAGGTGCAGCAGTGATACCTGCATCTTTTAGGATTGATTTCACCCAACCTCCGATTATTGAGCGACTAGCAGCGGCAGGTGGTCCCGTTGTACGGATGAATAGGTTATTGCATTTTGCTGTTAGATCGCTCCTTGGAAAGGGTGATTAGTCAATTTATCCAATAAATAGGGTCTAGGGCTTTACATGTCTTGTCAGAGCTTAGTCTCCAGCCTGACTGTCTATGATCCGATGTGTCGGTTTTCGAGCCGAAAGATGGCCAGAATACTATAATATCCTCGGATATCGTTATCATATTATTCGAGTCGCATTGTAGGAGGGTCAGATCGTGAACTCGTCTGCCTGAACATAGCAATAATAAGGTTGCTGTATGTCTACAGCAATCTGGTATCGTATAGGTTACTATTCGGATTTCTTAGGCTTAAGTGACTTGATCAATATCCCAAATAGGTGGTTTTGACATTTTAGGTTTTTTAGTTGCGATAGCTTTTAACACTTGTTTTACTAAGATGTGTGAGCTTAACTTTGTGGCTGACTCAAAGTTAGAGAAGGTGGATACTACTGATTTATGTACCAGTATTGTATTATATGATAGACCCTCTATGTTGTGTAGGTCTGCCAGGTATCTTGCCAAATCGCCTCTGGATGGGTCTCTTATTTTAACGTTATTTGCTTGGGCCCAGCGGTTCCATCGAGCCCATGCGGGTCTATATGTGTTTAGAGTTGAGATCCTCCAGGATGACTTAAGTAGATCTTTTTGCGTCACTGTCCAGTTATCTAGGGCCGTTGTCCACCCCCACATTTACAGATCTCTAGGGTTATATCGTTGATTCCCTGAGGAGCCCGGTTGATTGTGACGTCCAGAAGAACTCTCTCCAGGTTTTCCACCGTGTAAGGGGCTGCTATAGCGCGATTGCGCAGATCTGCACGCTAAAAGACTCGATCTCAACGAGGTACCACAATCAGGAATACCCCTGTCGCTTGATTCATATGCATCAACACTCTCGGTATCAGATGTGGCGGCGGAAAGACCCAAGCCAGAGGGTAGTTCCAAGGTTCCCCCAAAACATTGAAGATTTTGGCTTTTTTGTCTCTCCTGTCGAATGTTCCGCACGCCGGGACGACGTGAGCGTTTTTGGAGGCAAATAAATCTATTACGGGGGTACCCCATTTGCGAAAGACTTTCCGAGTCGCCTCTGGTAGTAAGTGCCAATCTGGGACTTTTTGTTGCCTGGACAGGCCGTCGGCTTCGGTATTGCCGCATCGGGCATTTAGCCCGGTATGTGATGTATTGTGAAATGAATCTAATATGTATCCATCATTTGGAATATTTTGTAAGCCAGATCCATGAGAGTTACCGACCTTGTACCTCCTTCGTTGCGGAGATATGCCATGACCGTTTTGTTGTCGGTTTGTATCAGGATCGAGCTGGATATCAGGGTTTGACAGTGATCTTGCAAGCATTTTAGAATTACGGACATCTGCTTGGCGTTGGAATGTAGGTTTTTCTCTGTTATATCCCAAGTACCTGATACGTGTAAGTCGTTCGGTGTCGCACCCCAAGCGATGTCTGACGCGTCGGTCATCAGAAGGTGGTCTGGATGGGGTATGTGAAGCAAAGTCCGGTTTCGGCAGTTTCTTTTCCACCATATCAAATCTATTATAGATGCAGGGGTTAAAGGGAACTTTTTCAGAGGTTGATTTTCTGGCAGCGTGCGTTGCTGCTTTAAGACTTCGATAGTTCAGCCTGCCTCTGTGTACGGCAAAGCATGCAAAGTTCAGTAGGCCTAGTAACCTCTCTAGCTCCTTCCTTGAGACGTATCCTGCTCCGAGTATCTCCCGTGACATCTTTATTACCTTTTGACATTTCTTTTCTGTGAGAGATATTTGGTTTTCCCATGGGTGCCATTCCACTCCAAGGTATTTTAATGATTTATGAGGTATCAATATAGACTTTTGCCAATTTATTTGCCATCCCAACTTGAGTAGGGGTTTTAATGCCTTGTTTACATGGTGGTGTAATACTGTCGGATCCTGGCATGCCATAAGAAAATAGTCGAGGTAGACGATTACCCTGATGCCTTGATCTCTCAACGTTTGAGCAATCCAATTTGTGAGGGTAGCAAATCTCTTTGGCGCTGTACTGAGCCCGAAGGGTAGGCACCTCATTTGCGATAGTTCGCCCTCGTAGATTAGTCGTAGGAAGCACCTGTGTGCCCTTGCTATTGTGAGGTTACCACCTTTACCTAATCAACAGGTACTACCTGAGCCTATACTACCGTATGCTTGAGACAGATCTATTTTGCAAAGGTAGTCGTTCGGTTGTACAAATTTGGGAATTTGGTACATATTTAGTAATTTGAAGGGGCTCGTGTGTACGTAGTAGTTGAGTGCCCTGAGGTTGAAGATTGCTCGGAAACTACCGTCGTCCTTTTCTTTTAAGAATAAGGTAGAAAGAAAGCTCGGATTTTGTCCCGCTTCCTCGATTACTTTCTCCGATTTGAGTGTCCGAATTATTTCGGTCATCTCTTTGGAAGACTATGTTTGAAATGGACAATTTTCTAGGTTCGGCTTCAGCAGTGGTGGTTTTTGAGTAAAAGGTATGCGATACCCTTGAATCATTTTCAAAATTATTGTTGGGGCGCCCATTTTTTTTTCATTGAAAATGGTGTTGGGACAGTTGGCCCGCTTGAAATTGCTTGGAGTCAATATTTGCGTCGCTTATTGTTCGACTTATCCCTATAAGATGGGGAGCCTGATCGTTTTCCGCCACCCCGAGATGTATTTTGCCTCCTCTTCTAGGTTGACTTCTCGCATGACCGCGAAAGGAGTCCTGACCTTGACTTGCGTGCGTACGTCCAGCATCGCGATATGCGCTGGGCTCATGATGATGACCCAGACTGCAGTTGCATTGTTTAGGTATAGAACAGCAGTTACTAACACCTTGCGCAGGTGCGTGTAGTTTAATGCTCCTATTGCCACCTTGCGCAGGGGCATATGTAGTGGTTCCCTGCGCGGGATACCTAGAAGTCCCACTAGTTCCTGGTTGCGCACCAGAATTTCGGGACTGAGCCTTTGGTTGGGGCCAGAAGGCTTTCTTTAGGCTTCCCGCCTTTTCAAGCGCGGAGCAGAACGCACTGGGTTCGAAAAGGTACGAACAAGTTGGAGGTATCTTTCGGAGAGCTCTTCGTACTAGCGGGTCTCTTGTTGACGATAAAATGGCGTCGCGCCGTTGCTCGACAATGTCAGTTCTTCGACCGCACACTAATTGTAGGGCATTTGTGGTAACTTTGTGAAACTCACCTTCTAAAATGGTGGCATTCATTTTTTTCCGTGATGGATTCGTATGTTAATTCGCCACCGTCTGCAGAGTTCCGAATATAGGTCATGAAATCTTTTACACCGGCCTGAAGGGCTTCTTGTTGTTTAAGAAGTGCTAGGGTTAATGCAGCGTATGATCTCTCTGAAAGGTAAAGGTGACGAGGCCCCTCTAATGCTTTCACTTCGTCGTTGCATTTGCAAATTGCAAATGCAGTTCCAAAAAACCCGGCGAACAGGTAAACCATTTTTGAGCATCCGCATACCGGATGCCGTTCCACTCAGAGTTTTCAAAGCGCTGAAGGTTTTGTAACGCTACTAAGTACTCAGGGGCTGAGTATAAATGTCCCTGAGTACTTCGTGTGTAAATCGTGTACCTGTTTCGATAGTTTCTCCAGAAGGCTGTCGTTACGCCTACGATGTCGTTTAGTTATTTTCCATGATACACTGAAACAGCACTCAGATAATACCTTAAATCAAACGCACACGTTAATTCGTGTCTCAATCGTATTACGGTAAAATTGCTTAAGTATTTTTACTCACCCGCAATTTATTGAAATAATTATTTATTGGTTTTCGAACGGATACCGTTAAAATAAAAAGTAAAACCAATATAAGAACTATTAATCTATTAACTAAGTTGTAATTCTGATCGACGAATGTAGGAATGTATTAGGTCGTTAAACTCGTATGTAAATTTTGTTACTTACGGAATAATTAGAAGCGACCTTTCCGAATGAAGAATCGGATGCCAATGAGGGAAGTCAAACGAAACTAAGTTTGACGCTGCTTGGTGGTGGTAGTGGGGCGATGTGCGAGCGAGACAGCACTAGGACATTGACGAATGGGAATGAAAGAGACGGAATCAGTGTTGCCCTCTCATATATTTTATTGGGATTTGAATCACGGTACAGAACTTAATATACATATAGAGAGAGTAGGTAATTTCTGTACATGAAATATATTTTCAAAATAACTATCAGGGGTGATTAATTAGTGATCTAAATCTATGAAAAAGATTAAAAGGTTCGTTTAAAAACATTAATTCATCTGACGTCATTTATCGATTTAAATACACTCAAGTCATTTCGACAATACAACTACCTACTATTTTTACACCCACGTACCTACGTAAGAGTAGGTAAAAGATAATGTGATTGATTATGTATGGACCAGTAAGTTTCTCTTTACTTTTTTTTTTTATAAAAAGAGCGTTCAGGATCTCACTCCACCTGATGGTAAGCGGTCGTGAGGTCCAAATGTTAGGTCGACAGGCACAATAGGGCATACCAACCCCGCCTTACCCTGAAGGCCCACTGAGATGCCGTTTCAAGCCCCACCTAAAGAACCCAGGATTGTAAGAGGAAGGAAACACATGAGCTGGAAGGGCATTTCATGACTTAATGGCATGGGGCAGGAACGAGGAACTGAACCTCTTGGTGCGTGCAACTATTGCCTGTATGCTACCGTGCTTACCTACTGTGGTCGACGTAAATTTTATTTATTATTATTATCGCAGTCCACTGCTGGACATAGGACTCTCCAGTTGTTCACCATTTAGGCAAACACCTGGAGGATTTACCCATAATGGTCACACTGGGCAAGCGGGTTGGCGATCCCAGGGCGTAGCTCCTCGCTCCAGTGACGCCACTGCCCGTCATCGGCCTGTGGTATTTAGCTACGCCTTCAATCGTGATGGTTATACCGCCACCAGTCGGTTGCCAGAGCCGTTCGTTATTCAGCAGGATACACCACGGGCAGGTGAGGTTGGCTTGGAGCGAAAAGGCGATAGGCCGCTCCCTTACCTCCCACACTCTAGCATATGAATCCAAGAAGTTTCTAAATAAAAAATGTACATGTGTAAGCCAAAATGAATTCCCAGACCATTTTTTGCTTAGCTCTAACCTTCAAAGGACCATTTTGGCAATGTCGCAGTCTAGCATATGGCGTCATACATTTTTTACAATAAAACACATTCAGTTGGATCATACAGTTGCCAAATGTATTATGTAAGATGTTGGTAAACAAAACTATAAGACATTTCATAATTAATGGTGTGTGCACTTTTCAATATGATTTCTCATTACTATAAACTAGCTGAACACACTACTTAATATCACCTACTACTCTTGTATAACATCATTTTTCTTGTGGCATTTTCCAAATTTCAGTGGTATTTTTTTGATACAGTTCTGACCGCAAGTCAGCATGAGACCCTTTATAGGCCAAGAACAGCTGATGATACAAATCTTCCTCTTTTGAGGACAAATACTGAAGACAAAAACAACATTAAATAACATAGGTAACAAGGCAATCAAGGGATTCCCTGTGAAATATTTAAACGAAAAGGTTTGCCAACATGCAAGAAGGAATTGAAAATGGCGACCAAAAGAAAATTATTTCATAGACTCTCAAAACAAGTGTGGTTAAATTAATTAGATATTAATCATCATATATCTTGACTTGTTATTATTGCACCACATTAATTATATAGTTAATAGATCACATATTATAGCATAAGTTCTAGTATGTAAGTTCGAAAATGGTCATTATAATTTTATCAAATGTAGTCGACATCATAATGATAGTCTTATCAAGCACAAGGGTCTTCATGAATTAAAGTGTTTTATTTTAAAATCAAAACCATATAAATTATGTAGGTATTAGTACATGTGATATATGAAAAGCCACGGTTTTTATGAGCTCCTGAAAAGTTGTAATTTTTTACTTACACTATGTTAGAACTTAAGGGACAATATGTATATGTAAATAAATTTTCAAATATAAAAGCTGGGATCTACGGTACTTTTCTTACAATACAAAATTACTAAAACAAAGTAAATAGCCTCAACAAATATTTCATTGTATTTCAAAGAAGAAAAAGTTATTGCACTAATGAGGATAGGTTAAAAATACAAAATAATTATTATGTTATGAAATACATTTCTCTACACAAAGTTTGTTTGGAAGGTTTCTCAATATAACTTTCTAAATAATAATTGTATCATAGTCCTTCAAGTCATTTTCTCTAAACAGTTTCATGCAATAAAGATATCTAATTATTTAGTCATCACCATTGAAAAGGAAACTATATCCTAAAGATAATCATATTTCAAAGTCGATTTCGCCTTAATGAGCGCGCCAAAGTAAAAGGTAACAATGGACTAGTAACGTAACTCAAGGTAATTATGACGAAATCATAGAAAGAAAAGGGAAATGCTACTTCTGAATATTTGGCGCCATTGAAGTTTTAAAAAAATACACTTTAATTTTTTTAAATCTTTATACAAGGAGTCCAATTGGAAAAAAGAAATTAAAAATAATAATGCGGTTTACTTACAAAACAGCTGTTCTCGCCTAGGTTCAAGGTCACATAGAAACAAGTTTACTGTTGCCAGCAGCGCGTCTGAAGCCTTTATGAATAAACAGATTCGTAGAAAACAAACAAGGGACCACTGCCAAATAATTCGTGACGCAAAGATCAAGATAACAAACAGTTGTTTAAATACAATACAATATACAATTTAGTGTTCAAAGTCACTTCACTCTTTGTATAGGACACATCACTTAATGTAACGTTTGATACATTACGCGTAGGCGGTAACGTTTTCAGGTACCCGTGAATCCGATAAGATTGTTTTGTAACGGTTGTGAAATTATTTTCGCTACATTTAGAATGAGAATCGGTTTCTCCCCTTCACATACATACGGTTGTTTGACAGACAGACAGAAATACAGAATTGACATTGACATGTGTGACAGTCTGACTCACTGGTTTTTTATTACAGAGTTTTATGGCTCTGGGACCTGTGCCTTTTTAGGACTTTAGCAGTTATTACACCACCCGATATTCAGGGACCCTAACTCTGAATAAGGGTGGTCTAATAAGACTTAGGGTAAGGGTCCCGATTTAGGGTGATCGGGTTGCCTAGCTACCTACCGCTCTGCCTATTGAGTAACGTAGTAACATTAAGGGCGATTATCACATATCAGCTGATTTAGGGACCGATTTTCAGTGTAGCGTAATAAGCGCCGCACTAACTAGGGTCCCCGCCCACCCGGTATTCAGTGCCCTGAATTTAGGGTGGTGTAATAAGTGCTTTTCATATATGTTTATCAAACTGATAAAAACATGCCATTAAAAGGACCTTTACGGCAACATTCCAGGCCGTAAAAATTTATTAAAAAAAAAGAATGTCAATGTCAGGAAGGAGGCACTGTCACAGTGTCACCACTGTGCTGTCACTGTCTCATGTCAGTGTCATGTCATATTTTATTTATTCCACCTGAGTTGACCTGAGATTCAACCAGATTGATTGTTAAAAAATAATTTTAATTAATTGATTTTGCTGGACACAAAGGAAATTACATATAATTAACTAATTGGGTAAAAAGTCCGGTTATCTTAAAATGTTGAGCTATTACTATAAGAATTGAAACAATTTTATCGTAAGATTAACGTAGTTAAGTGAAAAGTTAAAATAGAAAAATGGGTAAAAATAAAATGATTGCAAAAAGTTGTCCTAAATGCGAAATGCAGGTGAGTGTTTGTCTATATAAACGTGTATTTACAATATCTACATAAATTTCAGAATTATCTGTCATTATGAGAATGCAAAAACCAGCTGGTCTTGAAACTAAAGTACGTTCCTACCTTGTCTGGTATGAAACTGGATCGATGGCCCGAGGTCGAAGGTCGTGGGTTCGATCCCCACCCGGAGATTATTATTAAACATTTATTTAAACTCCATTGGATAAAAAGCGAACTTAAAGCTAGGAGCATTCTCTACCTGTAAACCTTTAGGTCATACATTGTGCAGATTTATATGTGTGCAATATGAAATACAATACCTCATTTATTATGTGGTACCTTTGACTGGCTCGGTGGCTCAATTGGTAGTGACCCCTGCATTTTGAACCAAGGGTTGTGGGTTCGATCCCCACCCGGGACAAACATTAGTGTAATGAACACTTGTGTTTGTTCCGTGTCTGGGTGTTTAAATAAATAAATAACCCAAGATATGCCATGCTGGGCCACACAGCGCCATCTAGCCCCAAACTAAGCCGAAGCTTGTACTATGGGTGCTAGGCAACTGATAAACTTACTTACCTTCCTTTTAATTTTGTAAAAAAATACATATTATACATAGAAAACACCCAGACCAATACAAACAGACATGTTCATGCACACAAATGTTTGTAATGTGTGGATATTAAATCCACGATCATTGGCTCAGAAGGCAGAGCTACCAATTTTTTTTTTTTTTTTGATTTCTCTCTGCAACTTGGCAATCTGTTTACAACAATAAGCCATGTGGGGGACTGGACACAAAGCGTCCATCAGTGTTTTCTATTGAGCCAGGGGGTCCCCCCGCAAGCAGATGAATCTCTCCAAGAGACTCGGGACATCACTTCTCTTCAGCCTTTGGTGTCTAACACTGCCATCCCCACCAAGCTCCACGGCCAGCTCATTTTTGTGAGACTTTAGTCTGCTTTGATACTTTTTGCTGTATTCGACTATCTCTTGTCGAACCGTATTAATTCTACCAATAGATCCGTAGAGCTACCGATTGGCTGGATTGTTGTCAATTGGATTTGCAGGTGGCAGTGGCGTCCAAGTCTTGCAAATGCGGCCACACTTTCTTCGCTGCACGTCGCGGCGCGGACGCCCTCCCAGCCGTCGAGGACATCAAGCGACGCACCGGCCGAGTTAGGAGGTCCCGGACGCAGTTCTACGACGCTCAACACTACCAGAAGCAGATCAAACGGAGGTCCCCCAAGAAGAGGTCACTGTCGGAGTCACTGGACCACGATTATAAGAGGAAAGCGAAGAATGAAAGTGGTGAGTAATGCTAAATTCCTGAGTGTTACAACTTGAAGGTTTTTAACATACATACCGTCACGCCTTTCTCCCAGAGGGGTAGGCAGAGATCACGTCCTTCCATTTGCGACGATCCTGGCACACAGCTTTTGCTTTGTCCACATAATATGTTTTTAAGGCTAGAGTGAATAGGCTTTATCTAAGTAAGCACACTCCATCCTAGACCACATCATCACTTAACATCAGGTGTGATCACAATCACACCTGATGTTGTTTCTTTTTTTATTTAGTTCTACCTAAATAAAAAAAAGAAAGAAATTTTAATGAAAGAGGGGGCAAACGAGCTTGAAGGTCACCAGATGGTAAGTGATCACTAGAGCCCATAGACACCTCAACACCAGGGGAGTCACAGGTGCGTTGCTGGCCCTTGACAAAAATGTAGGCTTTCTTTTTGAAGGTCCCTAAGTCGTATTCATTTGGCAAAATCGCAGCCGGAAGCCGATTCCAAAAAACAGCTGCACGACATAAAAATTTCTCTCGTTTTCCGAACATTTCCCTTCACTGCTCCTTTCGATCGTAGCATGATGAAAAGTATACTATAACCTGCCCAGAAGTATGAAGAATAATTGTACAAAGTTTCGTTAAAATCCATTCAGTAGTTTTTGTTTCTATAACGAACAATACAGACTGACAGACAGACAAAAATTTTACTGATTGCATTTTTGGCATCAGTATCGATCACTCATCACCCCCCCATAGTTATTTTGAAAATATATTTCATGTACAGAGTTGACCTCTCTACAGATTTATTTTAAGTATTGAAAGATTATTTAATCTTCTGCCGGTAATGTGTCGTAGCGACAGCAGCTGCCCGGCGCCGGCGCGCGCTGCGTCGGGCGCGTCGGTCGCCGGGCGCGGAGAGACGCGAGCCCACGCCTCAACTGAGGCCGCTCCAGCTGGCCCGCTGCAAACTGATCCTCACCGAGATCAACCGCAAGATGCAGGCCGTCACCTGGCGTCCTCCGCAGCAATAGACCCTCCAATGTAATATGGCAGTATATGAATGACGATAGGTCTGAATCCGCGTGTGATTTGATTATTTTTTCGCTATCAAACTTAGGTGCAGCGCAGACGGCACACTTTTTGTGCGATAGAGTCTGCGTCTGAGACATTTAAAAAGAGCGTCTAGGTCCCTACAGCTTACAGAATATGTGATCAGTAATCGAAGATGTGCGTCGTGTGCGTTGAGTCTGTGAAATATCCGCGACAGATTTTTGCGCGTCGTGTGCGTTACTGCATATAATTGCATAGGTTCTATTTTCACAGACTAAAAAGTGCGTCACGGATAGTCTGACTATCCGTCTATCTACATACATCTATTGTCAAATTTGAATGACATTAATTAAAATTTTCCGAATCTGCGGCATTATTCAAAATGCCTATTTCCGCTAGGATTTCGTCGCTGCTCGCACGTTCATTCGAAATTGACATTAATTTAGTCTAGTAGGTACACCTAATGTCAAATTTTAATGGCGTTCATTCAAAGTTGACATTCGTTTATTGCAATTAATGTCATATTTAAATGATGATCATTCAAAGTTTGGATTTATTTACATAATAATATTATGTAATATAATACTATATGTCGATAACAGTTATTTTACCTATAAATAAGACTGTAAATCAGCTCATTCTTATCTCTATGATTATGTGACATTTTAATTTTAATGTTTCCTATTTTAATGTTAATTATAAATGTATAATTAATTATTTTATTAAATTAATTGTAAATAACTTTAGATTTAATTTTTTTCCCTCCCTTTTTATACGAAACCTGGGGCCCTACTACAGAAAACGAAAACGATCGTTCGTTGAACGGATCGCGTATTGGTGCCCCATAAATCCCTCTCATTTGTCCCTCCCGTGTTCTAATATATCAATTAAATTGTTGAAAATCGAGAGAGGCAGGGCATAGCGAATTTTCGCTTGAATTGAGCCGGGCGGCTCCGGGGATGGACTACCCTATAGAATACCGCAGCCAAATGACCTCTGGGTCGTGTTTCTGCCGGTGAGTAGTATTCGAACACGGGAGGGACAAATGAGAGGGATTTATGGGGAAAAAATACGCGATTCGTTCAACGAACGATCGTTTTCGTTTTCTGTAGTAGGTAGTAGTATGATGAACGTACACACAGTT
Organism: Conogethes punctiferalis; assembly: GCA_031163375.1. Classification (NCBI taxonomy): domain Eukaryota; kingdom Metazoa; phylum Arthropoda; class Insecta; order Lepidoptera; family Crambidae; genus Conogethes; species Conogethes punctiferalis. The sequence goes on along the minus strand of CM062106.1, from coordinate 5,386,845 downwards.
ACAAAATAAAAGTTGCAATATTCGTTTTATTACAATGAATGCCTAGTATGTTGCCTAGCCGTAGCCGGGGCGTCGCTCGTAGGGCTCCAGGATGGCCGAGAAGCGCTGGTCCCCCGCCAACCAGCCGTAGTGACCCATTGACGATAGTATTTCGGAGAAACGAGCGAACTGTAAGTATCTGTAACGAGTAAAGTGGATTTGAACCTTGGAATACCTAGTTAATAAATAAATATCACATACATTGCTCCGATCCCAAAGTAGGTAAGTAGCTTAAGCACTTGTGTTATGGGTATCAGAACAACGAAGGTACCACAAACCTTCGTTGTTCTGATACCGATGATGATGAAGTATATACTTCATCATCATCATCAGCCTATTGCAGTCCACTGCTGGACATAGGCCCGGGTGTAAGGGGGTGACCCATCATCTTTTCGCTCCAAGCCAACCTCACCTGCCCGTGGTGCATCCTGCCGAATAACGAACGAGGCGCTGGCAACCGACTGGTGGCGGTATAACCATCACAATTGAAGGCATAGCTAAATATCACAGACCGATGACGGGCAGCAGCGTCACAGGAGCAAGAAGCTACGCCCTGCGATCGCCAACCCGCCTGCCCAGCGTGGCGATTATGCGTATATCCTCCAGATGTTTGCCCTAAGTGGCGAACAACTGAAGAGGCTTATGGACTGCAATAGGCTGATGATGATGATGATAGCGAATTTAGACGCCCGTCCGGGGTAGGACCTCCACCCTATAGAATACCGCAGCCAAATGACCTCAGGTGTCGTGTTTCTGCCGGTGAGCAGGGTGGTGGTAACTGACCAGTTACTTGCCCGTTGTCACAGCGACTTGCGCTTCTCTTTCGCTTTCTATCAGGCGTAGATTTGCGACGCGCCATTATGTCGAGCTACTATAAAAAAATTCGAAAATAGAACTTGTACCTTCGTACCAACCTGAAAGCACCGCAGTAGGACCAGCTCAGCCCTGAGCTGTTGACGTCCTCTTCTTCAACGTCTGGAGGCGGAGAGAACTCTGAAACAAATGACGTACCTATAGGTATGACGGTCATACCTATGACCGAATTTGGACCACAGAATCAAACGTCTAAATGTTCCTGGTCTGGTGTCGCGGCGGACTGGTCGACGCACGGGATTAGACGCGCGGGCGGAAGGTCCAGGGGCCCTACTCCCAAAAACGAAAACGATCGTTCGTTGAACGGATCGCGTATTTTTGGAAAATAAAACTCTCCCATTTGTCCCTCCCGTGTTCTTGTATATGAATTGAATTAATCAAAATCGACTTTGACGAATTTTAGATCGTATATTCGAACACGGGAGGGACAAATGGGCGGGATTTATGGTACCAAAGTAAGCGATCCGTTCAACGAACGATCGTTTTCGTTTTTGGGAGTAGGGCCCCAGACGTCGGCGCGCGCGCAGTCATCGCTCAGTCGTCCCTACACACTCACTACATCCAGAGGGCTACCGCGCACCAATCTCGATCGGGAACCTCCAACCGCCCTCAATATTGAAACATCACGTTCGTCAGCTGTATCTTCAAGGATCACAATAAACCAGCGCCTATCGAAACTACATTCATGTTACATTCTAGGATTACATATTAACGTACACTGGAATTGTATAACTGTATATTTATTACTAGCTGTGCTCGCGACTTCGTCCGCGTGGAATAGTTATTTTTTCCCCGATTTTTTTACATTTTCCATTATTTCTTCGCTCCTAATAGTTGCAGCGTGATGTTATATAGCCTAAAGCCTTCCTCGATAAATGGTCTATTCAACACAAAAAGATTTTTTCAATTCGGACCAGTAGTTCCTGAGATTAGCGCGTTCAAACAAACAAACAAACAAACTCTTCAGCTTTATAATGTCAAAGTCAAAGTCAAAATAATCTTTATTTGTATAGGTTTTTATGAAAAACACTTACAAATCGTCGAAGCTACCACCGGTTCGGAAAGCAGCGTTCTACCGAGAAGATACCGGCAAGAAACTCGTGTAGTTGCTCTTTTCAAAATGGTGTTTACAATATTATTATCACATTCATACTTTTAACTACGACCACGTCATACAGTCTGGGGCCTTAAAAAATTAATTATAAATTAGATAAAAAAAAAATTAACCTTAACATACTCTATATAGGGCAATCAGGAGTAGACCAGTCTCCAAGGCAGCACCTGTTCACAAGTATGACGTGTGTACCAGCCATCGCTTCATTCAACCATATTTGAGGGAATGTAACGACCCGCCACACAGCGCCACCACCCCAGAAACATTTTAGTGAGCATGACTAGTCCAGTTACCCCAATATAACATATTTGGCAAAATCATAAAACTAATAAATGAATAAATTAACTGAAGGACGTAGCTCACATAGAATAGAAGTTACATATGACTCTATATAAACAACCAATGAAATGGTTTTAATTTTATTATGATAAAGTGCAGGCGAGCAGCATCCGCTTATTTGGCAGTTGACCATACAGTCTTATCACTTAAATAGTCTTCAATTCTGTAATAACCTTTCTTTATTAGACATCCTTTAATATATAATTTAAACTTTTGTATGGGTAGATCAATTATACATTGAGGCAATTTATTGAACATTTTTATGCTAAGCCCTATAAATGACTTTCCACATTTATTCAACCTCAGATTAGGAATAGCTAGCTTGTGCCTGTTTCTGGTATTGAATTTATGACTATCTGAATTTTTAGGAAGCTTGTGCTTGTTCTTATAAACATGGATTAAACAGTCCATGATATATTGGGAAGCAACAGTTAAGATATTTATTTCTTTAAAAAGGTCTCTAAGAGAATCACGTGGGCCAAGTTTGTATATGGCTCTGATAGCTCTCTTTTGTAAAACAAATATGGTCTGGATGTCTGCCGCTGAGCCCCACAGTAGAAGGCCATAGGACATAACACTATGGAAGTAGCTAAAATAAACCAATCTCGCAGTGTCGACATCAGTTAAATGTCTAATCTTCCTAACAGCATATGCAGCTGAACTAAGTCGTCCTGCCAGGGCAGCAACATGTGGAGCCCACTGCAATCTTGAGTCTAAGGTGATACCTAAGAACACTGTTGAGTTAACGATATCAATGGGTTCTTGATTTATGTTAATGACCGTTTTGACTTGTCTGACATTGGGCATTGAAAACTTTATACATTTAGTTTTCTTAGCATTTAGTAACAGATTGTTACTTGTAAACCAATGTAATACTTTAGAGACAGCATCATTTACTTCGTCAAAATTTTCTCTTTGTCTGTCAACCTTAAATATTAAAGATGTGTCATCGGCAAATAGCACCATCTCACATAAGTCTTTTGCAAAACATGGAAGATCATTAATGTATACTAAAAAGAGCAAAGGTCCCAATATTGAGCCCTGGGGCACACCCATAAGCAAGGGGGCGCCAGAGGAGTGACTACCGTTAACATTAATTTTTTGGATTCTTCCTATCAGGTAAGACTGTATCATACTAAGCGAGTCGTTCGATACACCATAATGACGTAACTTCATAAGTAGTGTCTGATGATCAACGCAATCAAATGCCTTTGACAAATCACAGAAAATCCCAACAGCATCTTGCTTGTTCTCCCATGCATCAAATACATGTTTTACGAGCGCTACACCAGCGTCAGTAGTGGATTTACCTTTGGTGAATCCATACTGGTTTTTATGCAATATATCATTATCTTGTAAGTGGATTATTAATTGATTAAATATAATTTTTTCGAAAATTTTACTTAAAGCGGGAAGTATAGATATTGGTCTGAAGTTTGATGGGTCACACTTATCACCGGATTTAAATAGTGGTATGACTTTACTAAGTTTCATCAAACTTGGGAAATCCCCAGTTTCAATACATTTATTAAAAATTGTTGCCAAAATTGGTGAAATAATGCTGATTATATTTTTTAATATATCAACAGAAAGTCCCCAGTAATCCTCAGTCTTTTTAATATTTAACTTTCTGAAAGCATCCAAAATGTCTAGGGCGTCGATTTGATGAAAATTAAACTTTACTTTACATTCGACTGAATATGTGTTGAGGAGGTCATAAGCAAGACGCGGGCTAGAACTCAATGTGTCCGTCGTTTTAGATGCGATGTTGGCAAAGAAAGATTCAAATGCGTTTGCCACTTCAACATCCGATTCAACAGTTTTATCGTCGATTTTCAAACAGAACTTGCGATCCTTAATTTTACTCTTACAAGTTTCCCTATTGATTATTTGCCATGTCGCCTTAATCTTATTGCTGGCTTTCTTTATTTTATCTTTAAGAAACATTGATTTCGCTATAGCACATACTCTCTTGAATACCTTTGAGTAGTTTCTTACATGTTCTATAATTGAAGGGTCATTTGAGTTAGCTTTTATATCATATAGTTCAAACAACCTGCGCCTACTCTTATAAATACCTGGTGTCGCCCATTCACTAAATCTACCTTTAGAACTATTGACCTTTATAGTTTTCTTTGTAAATACACTATTATATTCTTTAGAAATAACATCAAACAAATTTTCATACATTTGATCAACATCGCCATTTCGCATACTATTATTATCAGCGCTCATAATGTGCACTTTTTCATTAATATTTTGCTTAAATTTTTTTATGCGGTTCGCGGTGACAGGTCTACAAATAAAACTAGACGTCGTGCGAGCACTTTGTTGTTCAAATACTACCAACTGGCCGGCATGGTCCGAGTTGACAAAATTAATTATACATTTTTCTTTTACACTGCAATTACTGAAAAAGTTGTCCAGGCAAGTTGCTGATGTAGGAGTGATTCTAGTAGGTTCATTAAACAAAGGTAGCAAGTTAAATGATTTAAATAGATTTAAGAACCTAATGGAGTTCTGTGACTTGTCCAGAATGTTTACATTAAAGTCGCCTCAAACAAGTATATTTTTGCTAGATGTACAAATTTTTTTCAAAACTTCTTCCATACGGGACTCAAATATAACAAAATTGCCAGATGGAGGCCTATATACACAAACTATAATGTATCGCTCAAGCTCTGCACAAGCAATCTCAATGGTTCTTTCCAGTGAGAGCAATACAACATCTTTTCGCTCCTTGAATGAAATGTCACCCTGCAATAAGATAAGCGACCCACCTCTAATGGCAGAGTCTCTTGTGAAAGAACTACAGACTTTATAATTATCAATATTTAGAATTAATTCATGCTGTCTCAGCCAATGTTCTGTGATACATAAAGCATGGATATTTTTTGTATTTAAAAACAATTCTAATTCTAAGTCTTTGCCGGAAACACCCTGTATATTTTGATGTACAATGTTAAAATTGATAGGCTTTCCCTTTGTCTCTAAGGTGCCAGAGTAATCCTCTATTGTCCCAATTTTAAATTTAAATTATTTGGAACAGCTTCCAAAATCTGATTAGATGTCCTAATAATATTATTAATATTATAGCCTAATAAGGAAGCCAATTCCTTCTTTCTTTTATAAGGCAAATAAAAAGTTTTGCCAGTCATTGAAAAACTATTATTAATAAATAAATTTGTGTCAAAAAACACAAATTTGTCCTTATAACTACATGTCAGATTGTATAGTAAAGTATTCAACTTATGAATACTGTCATTTTGTTTATCAGTGTATCCCTTTGAAAAGGGGAATGCACATAAAATGATTTTTTTCACATCAAGTTCTGATAGCTTTGAGAAGCTATTTAATATTTCTTTTTTACATACATTCAGTCCATTTCCTATCATAATTGTAATTATAGACTGTTTATTAAACCTAGATTTTTCCACTGTCTTGCTTATGTAACTAAGTGGAGCCCCTGGCATACAAAAGTTGGAGACACTAGAATTGACAATTTTTTTATTCAAGAGGGGACCATAATCAAGCCCAATGTCATCTGAAAATATTATGACATTACTTGGTGATTGTGATTGTTGTAAATGACACTGTTGCATGCTTGTATCCTGGTGACAATGCCTATCAATGTTTTGGGGTTGATTTAAAGATAGATTGTTGTGACCACACCTACATTGGTCTATTAGTCTATTGGCAGCCAGTATGTGTTCACTGATCTGCGCTTGAGCGGACTTATAATTATCTGTCATACGCTCTAGGGATACATGCAAACGTGTTATATTAGCCTGCAACTCAGAAGTGTCTGTTTTATGTGCTGACCTACTTTTCTCTAGTTTTTTACTATATACTTCCAAGCTGTCAAGTAAATCAAGACGTTGCTTTCTTAATAAAGTATTTTTTTGAAAACACTTTTGACGTCTAATTAGCTTTTCAGTTTTCTTTATATAATTATTAATTTTAATATATTTCTTAAGTTTATTCTTACTACTAAATTTAGCAATATTATTTCTAAAATGCAAACTATTAGTGCCATTTGTTGTTGTCCCCGAGTCCCCAGCCGGTGAGTTTATGAGCTCCTCATAGAGGCTGTGAGTGTGAATTACTTCTTGACACCGTATGTCTTCCTCATACTGATGTATGGTTCTGTTAGCATCGCGAAGGTCCTCCTCAAGCTCGTTTATGCGTCCTAAGGTCTGCTCAAAAGTTTCACTGCATCGGTCAAAGTTCTTTACTATCCCGAGCAGATGGTCCCGTTGTTCCTGGACTTCCACAAGCTGTGTGTGCAGTTCCACCAACTCACTCTTTAATTTACTATTTTGGCTTATTATTTTTAGGGACTCTTCTTCATTTTCAGTACGTTCTTTGAGTAGTTGTTTATTGTCCTCCTTTAGTGACTTAACTTCCTCTAGTGCCCGTTTCAACTTCAATTCCAACTCTTGTGCCGTGGCCTTGCGAGTCATCATCCTGGAGTAGGTCTTATTGCCACTCATGTCTGAAATTGTAAAAAGGGTCTATGTACAACAAATGTTTACAATTTTTATGTTAACTTTTATCTATTTTAAAGTTTTGAACTATGTTTCAACTCTCACACAAAGTTATTTTTATGTGGAAGTTAGAAAGCAATGCTTCTTATCTACTTGCAAGTGTACAAAAGGCGAAAGTAGAAACAAATAAAAATTTAATTTAGTTCTATAAGGGGGGTAGTTCACTTTGCTATATTTATCAATGATTATAGTTTAATTGGGGCTTTGTAAATAAATTTGTATTGCCCAATGAATACCCTTTAGTTTCTATCAAAATCAATATATACAACTAACGGGTCAACCCTATATACACAAATTTTGTATTGTATAAGATTGACAGGTATTTTGGTATTTTATCACAAAAGAGGTATATAATACTAGTGTTTGCCTATATTTATTAACGAATGTATTAACTTATTCAGAATAATGTGCTTATTCAATGTTGTCTTCGTAATAAATAATGAAATCAAACTTTACAAAATTCCAAATTGAAGGAGGTAGGTAGGTACCCAATGCATTATCAAAAAATTGTGCCAGAAAGGTTGCAATTAAAAGCTATCAAGCCTTTTTTGTAGTATGTTTCGGTGTTTTCTACAGTAGTTACTTAAACTAATAAGTCATAAAAACAATACTTCCCCGGTTTCAATCCGTTTTTGGTTCAAATTCGTCTGGTCACTTTGACAGCCGGCCGGCGAATTTTTCTCGGTTACTTTTGTCGAGATATGCACTTGCTACACGGTTGCGAACAATACATCTTCTTAATTGTATGATTATTTAATAGATTAACATGATTTAAGCGCACATTAACATAAATTACTATTTAATTTTATTAAATTATTATCAGCTGGACGATTTGACGTATGACAGCTAGGGATGCCAGCGCAAAAAATATTAGTGTTAATAATATTTAAGATGAAATAACCTCAGTGCAGAGCCATTTAAAAAAAAAAAAAAAAAAAAAAAAAAAAAAAAAAAAAAAGATGAAATAAAGATCTTTGAAACTGAACTATCGAAACTACAGTCCATTTTATTTACCACCTAGAACCAATTTAGACATCTGGTGTCACTGAAAACCGGCGTCTTATGGTACTGGTGCCTTAGGCTCTAGCCTTATGGTACTTGCGCCCTAGGCTCGAAGCGGTGTTTCTATACCTACAAAAGGCAGTTGTCTCACCGTCGAAGTGCTTGCAGTAATACACGTCTCCTTTACAGTGGTTGACGAAGGTGAAGAACTTGAAGTACTTGCCGGCGCCGCGGTTGGCGCTGACGCAGACGGGCGAGTAAGTATCGGGGCAGGCGAGCGGGCACGCGTGAAAGTCGAACGTGTCTATGTCGTGGATGCGACTGCCTGCGCCCGCTGCCGCCCTGGTACTTACGCCCTGAGGTCTAGGCTTATAGTACGTGCAAACTGGGCTCTGACCTTATGGTACTTGCGATCTAAGCTCTAGCTAGCCTTATAGTACGCTCCATAGGTTCTAGCTAGCCTTATGGTATGCGCTCGTAATACACAAGCATTAGTTCCGCCTGCTAACAACAGATGGCGCTGTAACATCCGCAGCACGCAATCTCCATACTGAACGAAATTGCGCCATACGAGTTCTATGGAAGACCTACAACGCGCATACGAAGTTTTCCCATCTTACATCGCCATCTGTTGTTAGCAGGCGGAACTAGTGTTTGTATATTGTAGCAATAGGTGTCGCTACAGTACTTGCGCCCTAGGCTCAAAGCGGTGTTTCTATACAAGAGGCAGTTGTCTCACCGTCGAAGTGCTTGCAGTAATACACGTCTCCTTTACAGTGGTTGACGAAGGTGAAGAACTTGAAGTACTTGCCGGCGCCGCGGTTGGCGCTGACGCAGACGGGCGAGTAAGTATCGGGGCAGGCGAGCGGGCACGCGTGAAAGTCGAACCCAGTGTCTATGTCGTAGATGCGACTGCTCGCGCCCGCTGCCGCCCTGGTACTTACGCCCTGAGGTCTAGGCTTATAGTACGTGCAAACTGGGCTCTGACCTTATGGTACTTGCGATCTAAGCTCTAGCTAGCCTTATAGTACCTACGCTCCATAGGTTCTAGCTAGCCTTATGGTATGCGCTCCGGGCTCTAAGCTAGTCTTATAGGAATGCTTTTAACGCTTCCACTAGCCATACGCTACTTGCACCTAGGCTTTAGCCTATTAGGCTGTGGCTAATTCATCCACGGTGTAACGCTTTGAGTGTGTAGCGAAATCTACCTCCATATCGCTAAAATACACAAGCTAGTTTCGCCTGATAACAACAGATGGCGATGTAACATCCGCAGCACGCAATCTCCATACTGAACGAAATTGCTTCATACAAGTTCAATGGAAGACCTACAACGCGCATACGAAGTTTTCGCATCTTACATCGCCATCTGTTGTTAGCAGGCGGAACTAGTGTTTGTATATTGTAGCAATGTGAAGATAGGTGTCGCTACAGTACTTGCGCCCTAGGCTCAAAGCGGTGTTTCTATACAAGAGGCAGTTGTCTCACCGTCGAAGTGTTTGCAGTAATACACGTCTCCTTTACAGTGGTTGACGAAGGTGAAGAACTTGAAGTACTTGCCGGCGCCGCGGTTGGCGCCTGACGCAGACGGGCGTGTAAGTATCGGGGCAGGCGAGCGGGCACGCGTGAAGTCGATACGCAGTGTCTATGTCGTAGATGCTGCTGACGTTTGCGCACGGAGGACGGCTTGGCTCCGTTGCTATAAAGATAAATCATCATCATCAGCCCGTGTCAGTTCCACGCCTGGGACCATAGGCCTCTCCTAATGTTCGCAACCTTGATCGATTGTTGCCTCTCGCATCCAGCACGTGTCACGATCCTGCGCAAATTCGTCACTCCACCTGGCCTAGGGCGTCCTACACTACGTTTGCCGAGTACGCGGTCTCCCTCCAGCGCTCTGCGATCGCAACCCGCCTGCCCAGCGTTGCGATTATGGATATATCCTCCAGATGTTTCCATCTTCAATCATCATCCTCAGGCTATCGCAGTCCACTGCTGGGAAACAGGGCCTATCCAGTTGTTCGCCACTCAGGGCCTAAACCCCTGGAGCATATACCCATAATCGCCCACGCTGGGCAGGGCGGTTGGGCGATCGCAGGGGCGTAGCTTCTCGCTCCGGTGAGGCTGCTGCCCGCCATCGTTCGTTGGCATTTAGCTACGCCTTCAATTGTGATGGTTATAAACCGCACCAATTCGGTTGCCAGCGCCCATCGTTTGTTATTCGGGCAGGATGCACCACGGGCAGGTGAGGTTGGCTTGGAGCGAAAAGATGATAGGGTCGCTCCCTTACATCCCCTTTGCCCAGGGTGGCGAACAACTGAAGGAGCTGTCAGGTGGCATGCCCCTGCAGGTGGACTGCAATAGGCTGATGTGATGATGATTTAAAGGAAACTACGCTTATACGAGTGTAGCGGTTGATTATACAACATTAGTATCCTTAAGTTGGTAATACATTTGCATAGGCTTTTATTTCTCTGATAAAATAGTCCTCCTCACTTGAAATCCGGAGTGCGAGTAGGAAATTAAATTAAATAGTCACGCATTGACATCTGACGTCCAAGGGCCGTATAAAAGGCAGACAAGTTGTCAGTTTATCGTCATTCTGTTACGAGGCCGCCGGACCCGAACGGACGTATAGTTATTTATTGTGGATTATGTGCATTATTATGTGGATTACCTATACCTATACAACAGTAAAGTGTAATAGAATTTATTATGTTTATTGGTAGGATTGTGTAGGATATTGTTAGGATATTGGTAGGGCTTATTGATTGATTGGTAAGAATTGATTAGGATGATAATTATGAGGATTAGGTTAGGATAGGATTAAGGATATTAGGATTGTATACCAGTGAGGATTGTATTTGTAGGGAAATTAGTGAATACAGTGATTAATCTGAGTATTTTTGGTACTTACTTTCACATATACCCACTCCTTCTGAACTGGATGGCCAACACGAAGCATCCACGAGGAAGGACTTACGATTCAGCCATCCCCGTGTGTAGATCCCGTTGACAGATGTGGTAGCCCCCTTCAGTACCGTAGGACAGATACAGTCGCGTTGCCGAGACACTCCCTTGCGCAGATTTCTTCCTTCTCAGATACGAACTAACGATAATCCCTTCAATGATGTTGTATTCTGGCCCAAGAATACATCATGTATAGTTTCCTACGCTTGTGACTATGCCAGGCACTCCAACTCGCAAGTGCCTTTTTAAAATCATATACCTACCTTTTTTATAGTAGCTCGAAATATGGCTTCCTACGCCTGTATGGAAAAAGAAAGAGAAGCCCAAGTCGCTGTGACAACTGGCCAGTAACTGGTTAGTTAGCTGTCAGTTGTACCACTGCCATGCCGCCCAACCCTACCCCCCACGAGCCTGGAGACCCACTCACCAGCAGGAAAACACGACCCGGTGGTCATTTGGCCTGCGGTATTCGATAGGGAGGAGGTCCATCCCCGGACGGGCAGTTCAATACGAGGCGAAGATTTCGCTATCCCTCCCCCCTCCTCACTAGTGGTACCTAATGTCGGTGCAAAACAAAGGCAAGCTGGTTTGGTGAAGATAGAGCGACCCAAAGACATCCACGCTGGGCCACACAGCGCCACCTAGCCCCAAACTAAGCCGATGCTTGTACTAGGGGTGCTAGACAACGATATACTTACTTGGATACTTTTTTATTAAAGAAATACATATTATACATAGCAAACACCCAGACCAATACAATACAAACAGAAGT